>JARHVA010004669.1:615000-1215000 GCA_037957365.1 Torreya grandis
TTCTAAACAAGATTAGAACACTATCAACTTCCTAAAATTTTTATATTGTGTAAAATTGGATTACTTGATAAAATAATTAATACTTTGTGTAAAATTAGGTATAATCCCATTATGATCAATATATAATATATCATCTCCATTTAATTACAAATCATTATGAATACCAAATACAATAATACAAATTTAATATAAAATAAAAATATATCATCTGCATACATATACATTTTAGGTCTAATTCTTCATGGGATAATTATAGGTATAATTAGTTGTACCATGAATGACATATGTGGTTGTTTGATGCCATGATATCATTGTAAGGTTCCACAAAATACTATCACGTCTAGTACTCTATTGAATAATCCACCCAAGATTGTGTTAAAGAATATTGTTTATAAGGTATATGTTCATATTATTCTTATCTTGTATAGAATGGGAATTTTCTCATTCTAGACAAGATTTGAATATTGTCAATTATCATCCTCATGCATATACATTTCAAGTCTAATGATGTTGCAGTATTGTCGTAAGTGTCCAAATTATACTATCATGTCTACTATTCCACTAAAAAATCCCTCCTAGCTTGTGTTATATAATATATTTTAGAAAGTGGATGTTCATATTATTTTTATCTTGTTTAGAATGGGCATGTGACCATTCTACACAATATTCAAATACTATAAATGAACAAAACTATTAATCTTGTGTATAATGGGATTAATTGATAAAATACTTAATTACTTGTGTAAAATAAGGCACAAGCCCATTCTAATCAAGATATAGTATATCATCTCCATTTTATTACAATTTATTATTAAGACTAGATGCATTAATATAAATTTAATATAAAATAGCGACATCTCATCCTCATGCATATACATTTTAGGTCAAATTCTTTGTCGGATGCTACTAGGTAAAATTGATTATACTATGAATGGAATATGTATCTATTTGATGCCATATTACCATCACAGGGTTCTATAGAATATTATCATGGTTATAATTTGGATGTTCATATTATTCTTACCTTGTTTAGAAAGGGCATGTGCCCATTCTAAAAAATATTGGACTACTATCAATTATCATCCTCATGCATAAACATTTCAGGTCTAATAGTGCCATAGTACCATCACAATGGTTCATGTTATACTCTCATGTCTAGAACTCCACTTATTAATCCCCACCAAGCTTATGTTATAGATTATTGGTTAGAATAAGGATGTTTATATTATTATTATCTTATTTAGAATGAGCATGTGCCCATTTTACATGAGATTGGAATACTATCAAATACTAAAAATATTAATCTTGTGAAGAATGGGATTAATTGATAAAATAATTAATGCCTTGCATAAAAGTAGGCACAATCTCATTCTAATTAAGATATAATATATCATATCCATTTTATTACAATGCATTATTAAGACTAGATATAATAATATAAATTTAATATCAAACAAACACATCTCATCTACATGCATATACATTTGAAGTCTAACTCTCCATGGGATGTTGCTAGGTAAAATTGGTTATATCAATAACAACATATGTAGTTGTTTAATGTTGGAGTATAGTAGCAAGGTTCCAAGGAATACTATCATGTCTAGTACTCCACTAAAAAATACCCCCAATATTATGTTACAAAATATTTCTTATAAAGTGGATATTCATATTATTCTTATCTTGTTCAAATTGGATATTTTACTAATTTACACAAGATTGGAATAATATAAATTTTCATCCTCATGTATATACATTTTAGTTCTAATGATGTTATGGTACTATCTCAAGGGTATACATTATACTATTATTTCCATTAATCCATTGAAGAATCCCTCTAAGTTTCTATTATAGAATATCGGTTTGAATGTGGTTGTTCATATTATTCTTATCTTGTTAATAATCAAAATATGCACATTATACACAATATTGGAATACTATCAACTCATAAAAATATTAATTTTTGTGTATAATAGGATTAATTAATAAAATACTTAATTCCTTGAATAAATTCAAGCACAAGCCCATTTTGATCAAGATATAATATATCATCTCCATTTTATTATAATGCATTGTTAAGACTAGATATAATAATACAAATTTAATATCAAATGGACACATATCATCCATGTGCATATACATTTTAGGTCTAATTCTCTATTGGATGACATTAGGTACAATTGATTATACCATGAATGGCATATTTAGTTGTCTCATGCCATAGCATTGTAACAAGGTTATGTGTAATACTATCATGTCTAAGACTCCACTAAAGAATCCTTCTAAGCTTGTGTTATAGAATATTATTTAAAAATTGTATGCTCATATTATTCTTATCTTAATGGACATGTACCCATTCTATACAATATTAGAATACTATCAACTACCTAAAATATTTATCTTGTGTATAATGGGATTAATTGATGAAATACTTAATGCATTGTGTAAAATTAGGAACAAGACCATTCTAATTAAGATATAAAATATGATCTCCATTTTATTACAATGAATTATTAAGATAAAATATAATAATATAAGTTTAATATCAAACAAACATATATCATCCTCGTGCATATACATTTTAGTTATATTTCTCTATGAGATGCCACTAAGTACTATTATTTATATCATGAACAACATATGTAGCTATTTGATGTCTCAATACCATTGTAAGGTTCCATAGAATACTATAATGTCTAGTACTCCATTAAATAATCCCTCAAGCTTATGTTACATAATATTAGTTAGAATGTGGATGTTCATATTATTCTTATCTTGTTTAAAATGGGTATGTTTTCATTCTACACAACATTTTAATAATATCAAATATCATCCTTGTGCATATGCATTTCAGGTCTAATCATATCACTAATACCATAACAAGGGTCCATGTTAAACTATCATGTCTAATACTCCACTAAAGAATCCCCCTGAGATTATGTTACAAAATATTGGTTAGATTGTGTATGTTCATATTATTCTTATCTTGTTTAGAATGGGTATGTGCCCATTCTACAACATATTGAAATTTTACTAAGTGCCAAATTTTTTAATCTTATGTAGAATGGGATTAATTGATAAAATACTTAATGCCTTGTGGAATGCATAAGTCCATTCTGATCAAGATATAAAATATCATATTTGTTCTATTAAAATGCATTCTTAAGACCAAATATAATAATAAAACTTTAATATCAAATAGACATATCTCATCTTTGTCTATATAAATTTTAGGTTTAATTCTCTATTGGATGCAATTAGGAAAAATCAATTATATTATAAATGACATATGTAATTGCCTAATGTCATGGCATAGTCACAAGGTTCCATGAATACTATTATGTCTAGTATTACATTAAATAATCCCCTAATCTTATGTTATAACTTATTCCCATTCTACACATGTCATCCTCAGGCATATAGATTTTAGTTCTAATAATGTTGTGGTACTATTTCAAGATTTTGTGTTATACTATCATGTTATTCTTATCTTGTGTAGAATAGGCATGTGCCCATTATCTATAAGATTGGAATACTATTAATTGAGCATATTATTCTTAAGAATGTCTATTATATAATTATATTTAATTACAATTCATTGTTAAATATGTTCATATTATTCTTATCTTGTTCCAGAATGGGCATGTGCCCATTATATACAAGATTTGAGAAGAATCAAAATCTACACATCAAGAATAACTGTAAAAAATAATATGTAGAATTTCCCATTAATATTAATAGATAAAATTATCCTCCCTTTGGGACTAGGAGAATAAAAACATATGTAATATAGGGGAAGGGGAATGCCTCATCCTCTAAGTGAAGTCTATATTTACATTTCTAGGAATAGGACCATGCATCCAAACCATAAAAAGTATGTATGTACATAAGTGTCTTCGTAGAATATAGTTTTATGATTACAAAACAATATATATGTGAAAAATAAATTAGGAACTAATATTCCATATTATCCTAAACATGTAGGTAAATATTTATTATTATAGGGGTGTTAATGTTACACTACTAGTATAAGAAGATGATGGAGTGGTAGCTATAGCTACTAAAGTACCCATTGTAGTTCATTTAGGGATAAAAATGGTCCCACATAGAGTATGCATGATTACATATCCAATAAATTATCTAGCCTATGTATATGTGGTGACACTTGAAATTGGTTGTATGCTAGGTGCTGACCTTGAATCTCTAACTTTAGATTTGAGTTACTCAAATAATTCATGTGAAAATTCAAAATATTTGTTAATAATGTCAAAATATAATAAGAAAGGATTGAATATTTTGATGGTTTCAACCATAAACCTTATATGCTCTACTTTCAAGCTCTTAAAATTAGATCCTAAGGCTTCTACCTTTGTCACTCTATCCTTTGAAAAAATTATTAGTTGTAAAACATCATCGTTAATTTTATACATTATTCCATCAAATTCCTCATTTAAGATATTTTTATCTTCTTCAAGGAGTGTCTCAAAATTTGTCCCATTGACAAACTCACCTATGGAGGTAATCACATAAGAGGCCCTCATGTCTTTGAAGATTTCCAAGGCCTAGTTTTTATGGTTTGAAAAATGTTCTAATAGATCTTTCATTTTATTATACCAAGTGAGGGAAACATCCCTCTTTGCAATTACATAATTCAAGGTTAATGCCACATCCTGGTTGGACATTAAGTTCAACTGATTGAAAGCATTACTCCTAGAATATTGAATTAGTAAATTGATCATTTTCACATATTGTTTTAACTAGTACCATAGTTTGATCACCTTTATCATTTTTCATTGTCTCTCTTTTGTATAACCTATTGATGCAGTTTTTATGCACACTAATTCATAATGAGGTAGCCTCTAATATTTTAGGATCTTAATGGATGTAAACTCCACTTGAGGGCATGAGTTCTAGGTATATGGTTTTAACAACTAGGTGATTTCATAGTAGGTAGGGCATGCAAGTTGTTAACAAGGATGATGAATGGATGAATATTTTCTAAAATAAATTCAAATCTAGGTGATTTGGTGGCTAGATGGTTATGAATCTAGAGTGGGTAGATCTCATAAATAAACTCAAAAAAGGAGGGAAGGGTAGAGCAAGAAAGAAATATTTTATGGATTTAGGAATAAAGTCTCAATCTGATTTCTAAGTGGACAAGTGATTTCAAAACTAATGTTTATTACTAGAAGATGTTGCACACACACAAATAAACATGGTCAGATAGTATAGGATAGTTTGATATATAAAAATCAGGGATCTCAGTGAAAGGTTGTTCCTTTTAGAATATCTATTACACACCCTTACTTAGGATATAATGACTCATACTAGGGAGGTATCTAAGATAGATATTGCACATGCACAAAAAACTATATCATTGAAATCATCTCTACACACTCAAAAAAATGAAATAATAAACTTACCAATAATCAATATAATTGCTAATACTTCAATAACTATTACACATATAAAAATAGCATATCAATCATATATATAAATAATTCCATGCAACTATTACACACTAAGAATTATTGAATCAAACAACTAAAAAGATTAATCCCAATTACATAGATCTTTGAGAGAAAATACACAGACACATTTGCTAACAATAAAAATTTGATTATGCTTCTGTATTGAAATTTTCTAACCCTTTATAAATGTGGGTTACATATATTTAAATACACTTTGGGAGAATTTTCCTCATGCTTCAAGTACATGAAAAATATGATTACAAAACACAGTTGGAACCTCAAATTCTAACTATAGTCTCAAAACTATGTGTACAACTATAATTACAAAATTGATGTTGTTATATTGAATTGGCATGTACAAAACTAGCGTTTCAACTAAGGTTGAGTAGACATCTGCATGGATAAATTAACCTTAGTAAGAATGGTCATTGTTTGTATTGGTGTTAAACTAGATGTAATAACCTCAATATTTTTCTTCTTCTCCTCCAACTAAAGATAATATTGGTGACCTACATCATGAAACTGCCTTATAATATCTAGGTTTAATATCAAGGGTTTGTGCACCCTGTTAACTTTCTCTAAGAGTTTTACATGCTCTACCTTCATATTTAAAAGTTTTATCTTGATAATTTCAACTTCAGTTACCTTATTTCTTGCAAAACTCAATTTAACTTCAATATCTTCTAGTGTTAACCCTTATAAACTCTGCTTAAATTTATTAGATGCATCTTGAATGAGTTGATCAAAATCAATTCTATTGATCAGCTTACTTGTTGCATCCTTACCTTAGATAATTTTAATTCATATAGAATTTGTAAGATGAGCATCTCATGCTCTTGATATTTGGGAATCAATGCCCTAACTACTATCGCCCACTCTTTATCTTCTTGTGTTTTAATTATGACTAAATTTAGGGAATTTGATGCCTCTAATGGTGTCATTAGATCCAAGTGCATGTATGCCTTATTATTAGTGTACAAAATCAATTAATTTAGTTTGTTCTCATCTTGTTGTAAAGAATTAAACAATTTATGTGTTTGAACTATATGGAGAAATAATTCAACCCTCATTACTTCAAGTGCCTCAAGAGATTTATAAAATTTTAAAGCAACTTCTTATACTTCAATCTCAATTCTTGCTAGAATGTAGACTATTTATTATTATTCCCTATTTTTTTTCTAGTTCTTGCCTTGTCATCTCTACCCCCTCATGAAATTATACCATATAATTTTTGTGGGATTTTGATAGGGACTTGAAATATTTTATATATGGGGAATACCCTATCTACCTATTCTTTTTTTTGGAATGGCATAGACCTTTTACCTTTCCTCAAGAATAATTTCCCAACTTCATCTTCTAGTTTCCTCTTCCTAACCCTTTGAATACTCCCTAAGATATTATCAAATAATGAGGTTATGGATGCCAATTATATAATTTTGAAATTGTGTAATTGGGAATCCTTCAGTCTAAGATCAATTTCCAATGGTGGAATCACTAACTAGGTAGGGTTTATTGATTGTGTCTCCTTAGTTGTAGCCTCCATCTCTAAACCTTCTATTGATTGCTTTGTTTCTCCTTCGATAACTATGTTAGGAAGGGATGGCCAAATGATGTTAGACCAATCTACACCTTAATATTAGTTGAGTGGATAGAATGTAAAGACTTGTTTACCCCCTTTACCCTTCCCTGAATATGTGATAATAGTCTCTTGGGATGAACTGGTGGAAGGTATTGGAAAATTGACCTATGTGGAAGAAACATAGAGTTGGGAAGTGGCCAGTTTTATTTCAATTTTATTAGTGGCCCTTTTCTTCTTCATGGTTCAAACTATGGTAGTCCTAAAGGGAATATTAGTAGTAGTAGAAATAATGAACATGGATGATACTATGGGGGATAATGAAAAAATGATGGTATAAGAATCCTCCTTTATATTGGGAGTGAGTAAATGGATTTACAAGACAATAGAAGAGGAAAATGAAACATTAGGGGTGGAGGTGACATCCTCTACCATAGGAGTTCTCAAAAAAGTACTGATTAAAACTAAACTAAAAATAGGAACATATGAGGAAACTTGGGAGGAAGGGTCTGAAGGCTAATCCTTCTTACCTATTATGTCATCTATGCTTGGTTCCTTCCCTTTATCAACTATAAGGATTAGTGCCTTGGCTATTTTTAACTCATCTTCTTCATTTAGTTCTTATTTTATCTCTATTTGCTATTGAAGAAATGAAGGCATGCCATGTGGTTGATCCACTATTGGATTATCTAGTAGGGGAAGAGCCCTTAGTTTCTTCATATAACAAAGAGTATCCTTCATCTCTGAGGAGAAACTTTGCTAAATTAAGGTAGTATATTCTTTTATAGATACTACTTGTACTGTAGACTCCTATAATTATGGTACAATTGTAGGTATTTGTAATGGCAATGCATATGGGTGATCTTAGTTATCTGTATTAGAGGAATATAAGTCAATTGGATCCCCTTATACTCCCATGGGATTAGGATCACTTAGCCCATGCTCTTTCTTAACATCCTTTAATAGAAAGGGAAGTTCTTGGGAAGGCTCCGCTTATATTTTTTTTGTTGTGGGGGTTGGTTGTATTATAAATCTAAAGGTATCCATCATTTAGGAGGTGGTATCCTAGTATGAACTTATTGTATTCAAATTAAATTCTCTTGTTGAATTATACTCAAATGATCTTCTTTTAGGCCTATAAGTTTTGCCTTTTCCAAGAGATGGGCATCATCCTTTACAAGGGGCATGTTGGTATGTAATACGAAAGCCTTGGATACTCTTTTTTATATGACCATGAGGATCCAAATATATATGATGTAAGGTAAAAAACTCATAATAATTTCTCTTGTTGCCTACATCCCAAAAATGCTTCCTCATGGTATAAAACATTCTGTCAATGATCATGTTAGATCCATTGAATGCAATTTTCTTCTATTTAATCAAATCCTCCTCCACAATCCACTAGCTATGATATGTAATTTATTACTCTACTATCTTATTTGGTACATACTTAGTGAGATGAAGGGGGTGTACTTTAATATTGGTCACCATGATCATTGTATAAACTAGATACAACTAGTAGTCACCCTGAGGAGCTAGTGTATCTACTATACTCTTTCCAATTATAGGTATTAAAGCCTCATGAATTGCCTACCATACTTGAGGATACACATCTTTATAAATTCATGTCATGTGCTTTATGTATGAATATATATGCATAAACTAATAGTAATGACAAATGTGATTCTTTATATAGTCTGTGGTTAGGCTCTAAAGCTTGCCAAGGTCCTTGTACAATGTGCCTATTACTACATCCAATAAGTATGACATCATGTAAAAATGGCCCACTAAATTGGGCCACTTAATATTATGAAATACATTTTCCCTCAACTTTAAACTAATGATTTTTCCTAGGATAAAAGTTGCATCACTAGTCATTATCATATCTAGTAATGGCACCCAATCTAAGTTTTAAAAATGGATAATCGACATGCCATACATTATATTTAATAAGGACATCCAAATACATACCCCCATTATAAATTTTCTAATGGGGGTGGGAGAATTTAATTTTAATACCATAGTTTCCCCAAGAAGAAGCCATGAGCTCAACACTTTGTCAATTGAATTCTATTTATTCTATGTTACTAGCCTATGCTTATCAAAAATTGCATTTCAAGTTGGAAGATATAGGTAATTTTGAAATTAATCTCTATTGATGTATGCCATAACCATATGGTGCAATAAGGTGTCATGTGTAATATTTCTAGCAAAGAAAAAATCCCACAAAAGGTCGATGTAGGGTAGAACCTCAAGCTTGGCCATCATATAGTGTAATCTTTATCTCTTAAGAGAGATCAAGTATGTAACCATTTGTCATTTCTTAGGTGATATATTTATTTCATGTTAAAGTGTGTCCAAAACATCAACAACCTAAAGAAAAGGGGAATGTTGGGTACAACAAAAAATTGTATGATTTTCCTCTAAGGTAACCCCTTCAATACATCCTCTTTACTTTTATACATCTCCTTCATCACTTCTATAATGGAATCCATAAAAGAAAATAAATATTCTCTATACTCAGTTATATCATTAGGATTATTTTTGGCTTTATTTGCTAAGGGAAATATATTTTTTATTTATTAAAACTCAATGTCTTCCCTTGTGTCTACATCAATTTCCTTCCTCTTATTCATCCTATGATTGGTACCACTATGTCTATCAAACCTGGTGGAAAGTATGGGTAATTTAGTGATAACCAAATTCTATCTCTCATCCATTTTTTCTTTCATTTATTTAAGTAATTGTGGAATAATAAGTTCCCATTCTTCTTTTGATGAATTTGAGTCTTTATAGATATAGGTTGGAGGTGTCATTGGAGGAATTATTTCTAGAGGATTCAATGTTGAAGGTGTTAATGAAAAATTTATTTGAATTTGAAATTACAATGGTGGATAAATAATCCTTTGGCATGGTGAGGGATCCCTCTGTGGGTCAAATTCAACTATAAATTTAGTCATGATATGTGTCTTTTCAATTATCAATATGGATGACTATATAGGTGAGAATTATGGAAAAGGCATTTCCAATTGAGCTAAAGGATTCCTATGGACTAGTGGCTTTGTATGATCAAAATTTGAAAATGAGACTAGATTTTCAAAATGGACTCCTTTCACAGGAGTCTTTATTTGTGTGTATGTTGAAAGAATGGAAGAATCAAATGAATTAGATAATGTTTCCCCCAAAATGGCTAGAATAAATTCATAACATTAAGTATTTACAATTGAAATATAATAAAAAAGAGAAGAAATTAACTCACTCATATTTTTCTTTTTCTCTACCATAAGTACTTGATACTTTAGGGCACCCATTAGTATTTTTCCTTCTTGTAGGCTTTTCAGTCTCAAAGATTTAGAATTTTATAACTTGGCCTCTTTATATTCCTCACCTTGGGATTCCTCTTCACTTACCTAATTTGGCACCTCCATCATCATTTATACATTTTATTTCTCCTCATCATGTCATAGTCCAATAAGGATATTACATGTCCATGTTCCTCTTCCTCTACTTCCTCCGTGGTAGGGGATTTTTATATAGTATCTAGACCAAATTATGGTATTTAATATAGTTATTGAGCTTTGAAGGAAGATAGAAGGGATTTTGACATCATTTGGTAAGATTTTATGTGGTAAATAAAAGGTGAAAGGGAAGATGAAGCAAATAAAAGAGCCATAGTAGGAGGGACTAATACTATAATTGGTGGTGATGGAATGGAAAGTGAAAAAATGGTATCAAAAGGAATAGTAGATGGAGATGGACCTTATTTAATGAATGATAGAGTGTACGGAGATGAGAAGGAAGCTTGAGAAAAAACTATAAGACTTACTTGCATGACTATTATAAGTAGAGGTAGAGGTTTCATAGAGAATGTTCTCTTTTTATTGTCCTAAGGAGATGGAGACCTCTTTATTGTAGTGGTTATGCCCAAAATTTTGGAAGTGGTAGTAAGATGAGTGGAAGTTAGTTTGGGACCAAGGAAACCTCTCAGTTTTTTTTATTATTTGGAAGTTTCCTTCCCTTTGTCTTGTAGACTTCCCCTCTAGTATATCTATTTATTTTATTGTAGTAGATGGGGGCCAAGTTAAGCCTATCGAGTCCTTAGGTTCTACTATGGATCACTTATGACTCCATGATATCTTTGATTTTTCTACCATCTCAATTTCTTAATCCTTGTAATCTAAATATTTTACTAGATGGATTGGGTGATCATCATGGAGATTTGTTTACATTTCATTCTAATTTATACCAATGTGTCATTTGATACGTTCATGAAAATTGCATCATATTCATAATTTTGGTGACCATATGTGATTTTCACCTTCTTATTATCCTTTAGGAGTTGAAGATAGTTCTTGATTTTGTTTTTAGGATCTCATTCTATGAATTGAGCCTCATCCAAATTATAACAAAATCTCATATTCCTAACTTGGTTGGAATGGGACCTTACCACATATTAGAGTTACTTAATAATTAGAGGATTTTTGAAGTAATAGGCCAAATTATTTTGGCCTAGATCCTCATATATGTTATTATAAATATAGTGAGACACATCTTATTCTATAATTTTTTCAAGGACATGGCATGGTAAGAATGGAGAAGGTACCCTTCCTGAAATCCTAATAATTGTCATGTCAACATAATATTATAAATCCACCCATTTATTTATGGTTCTTCTCATGTTCTCAGATAGCTGAGGTATATGAGTGCCATCAATTGCTTGATATAATTAAGGAATGACTTCTTAACAAATTCTTTTGATCTCATTTTTGAATCTATAGAATAACATAAAGGAATAATCCTCATAGATTTTATTATCAACATACTTAATCAATGGCTGCCATAATTCTCCATTTGTCCTATGAATTGTGCCAAAGACTATGTCTAATAAATATGACATCATATAAAAGCTTCCATCTTTAGTCCTTTATTCAATTATATACATCTAGGTCTTCAGCCTAACATAGATAACCTCTTTGAGGGAAAAATCTAGTTTGAATTCAACATAATGTCCAATAAAGGGACCCATTCTATTTTGCATAAGTAATTTTGGGAAATCCATACAATCTATTTAAAAGATCCATATATATCTTAATCTTAAGCTTGAATTTGATGATGACATTGGAAGATATAACACCTTTGGGATTCAACCTTTGGATTTTTAGTATCCATTATTTTAGTTTTCCTTTTATGGTGTTATGCTCAAGCTATACATTAGCCTAGCATTAGTTATAGTCAATCTTAGGCCCTGACATCCTAAGATACCTCTTAAATGTGCTCCTAAAAATGTAATAAATTGTATGTCTCCTGTTGATGATTTAAAATTGCACTTGATTCTAATCAACAACAATGGGAAGTTTCAAGATATGGGACTTGCATCTTGAAACAACCTCCAAATTTTTTAAGAAGCTGGTTCTTCTTTAAATCAAGTATATACTGGGAAAAGGGATAGGAATTTTAATCAGAAACACAAATGCAAAAAAGGAAATATAATCTATGGTGATGTGCCTAAATGTAATTCAACCTTAATCCTGAGCATAGTGAGACTATATGTAAGATTCATTTACATTTAAGAGAAAACAAGTGCATGATCAATGTAAAAGATGGAAACAATAAAAATAAAGGCTCATAACATAGACTACTTTTGTTGTGATACAAAAAATGTAAACAAAGGCATAGGGTTCAATCTTCTTATTTGAATTTTCCAGTCATATAAGAGGTGTAGAAACATTTACATTTATATAGGCCTTTCAACTCAAGAAAATGAGACAAAAGAAAATGACATTCCTAATCACAGCTCTAGAAAGTCTATAGCCTAGACTAATTTTGCAAATCACATAGAAAATATCAACAAAGGAATAGGATTCAATCTTCTCATTAATTCTCTAGTCACATAAGAGGCATAGAAACACACACAGTTACATAAATCTTCCAACTTAAAAAAGATAGAACAAAAGCAAATGATATTACTTAGTCCCAACTCTAGAAAGTCTAAAGTCTTTACAATAAATCACTCTCAAAATTCGCTCTGATATCTGATGATGATCCTTTTGGTGATCTCTGCACCTTTATTTATAGCCTTGGATCTACTCTGGATTGTTTGTTGTTCCCAATCTAATGGACCAAATGAAATCTAACCGAACTGGAAGTGTCTAACAGAAGATATTTTATAGATTCTAAAATGCTTCATCTTCTGGCAGTTTAACAGATTGCAGGATGCTCCCTTCTCTTAAACACTAGGTAACACTTAGCCAATTTCCTCTTATTACTTTAAGAAACATTAGAGGATAACACTTGTTGTGTTCTGTAGCACCCATTAAAGACACGTGGCTCTTTCCAAGTAACTTATACTCTTTTGTGTCATTGCTCAGGATCATTTTACCTTTGACACTTGTCACAATTTGCTTCCTTGAAACTTCAATAGCTTGAAGGAAAATAAGACCCACAGCATTTCTTACCTGAGTAACTTCAAAAGAAGCATAGGGATAGGTGGAAAACTCTACTACTTCATCAAAAGACACATGGCAATCTCTACTTTACTCATCTAGGGTTACGTGGTGGTCTCTACTTCTTTTAGCTACTTTTTAAGAAATTTGTAGAAGATGACACTTGGTGGTCTCCACTTTACTTTATTTATACCATAGAAACAAATAGGTCTCATTTCTCATTTACATAGACAGCAACACCTAGTGGCTTTTGCTTGCTTCAAACACAAAACTTAGGACCCACCGTGGTCTTTGCTATATTAGTGAAGCAAAGATGAAGATAATTTGGACCACGACACGTGGTGGCTTCTACTAGAAAAGCAAAACTGAGACCTTTTATGACTACCACTTGGCACTTTCTACTTGATCCTGATACTTAGCTTAAAAGAAAATACCTTTCACTGAAAAGAGATGAAATGTGGGTGTCGATATGAAACTGTGGTCGGTGACACTTGGCGCATTCTGCTGAGTTGCTATGAGATACGTGGCACATTTTGACCAACTCATAGAAAAATAAAAGGTGCCTCAAATGATGACACTTGGTAATTTCCATTGAGAAGTATGCCTTAGATGATGACACTTGTCAGCTTCTGCTTGATTTCAACACTTAGCCAAAAATGAATCAAAAGGAAAATAGAGCTCATGCTCTATTTCAAACTTCTCCATCTCAGACCAAAGTATGCGAGGACACAACTTGGTAGCGTGTAGTTGAAAAAAATAGGATAAAATGTAGAGTAATTTTTACTCTATAGTTATTAGTGATCCCAAGGACTTTTGAGCTTGCTCAAAAAGAAACCACAACTCCCGCTAGATCAAAATTTCAAAATTACAGCTTAAACAATGTTATTTGGTAGGTGGACCACTCTTCATCAGATAACCCTTACTTATTCTACAATTCATTGAAGGCTAAATCAAGGTTAATGATATCCTTGTGTGGAAAATTTTACAAAATTTGAACAGTAGCCTTCAATTTGAATTCAAGCTGGGAAATAGGAACCAAGACAACTTCTATTTCATGGACTGAGGAATCATCCCTTAGATCCTAAAAAATTGTCTGATCATTCTATTTGGCCAACATAAAAGGTTCAATTTCATCTACCATCAGCATGGTGTTGTCATTAGGAAATTAAGAGGGAAGACCTAATTGTAGTAGATCTTCAACATGTTTCATTTCATTTATTCCTTCATGACATCTAAGAGCTCTCTGCAATTGTTGGCTACAGAATTGCAACTGAGAAATTCATTTACTCTCTTGGTAGTGACCATTATATCATTGATTCCTACTACTAATAATGTTGTATATGTTGCATGATAAAGCTTTTGCAGCAACATTTGTGAGTCCATTACTTTCTTAGAGACTGTAACCAAAGTATTTACAACTGAACTCTCCACCTTTTTGCATAATTTCTATACATTTAGTAGGAAGGTGAGAGAAGGTCTAATCTGAATAATCTCCAAAGAGATTCTCTTCCACATGGATTCATATAGCTCCTTTACCAGACTTAATACTCTGACATTTCTTGGCCTATTGGCCAATTCTAGTGTCAATTGTGTTGTTCTCTGTTGCTCTGTGTGAAATTGAGCTTGTATGGCTGCAGTATTATTCTATTTGGCCAACAAGTTTTATTGCAATTGGGTAACTTGCAATAGGTGTTCCTCACATTTCCCTTGTAATGCTTCCTTTTCATGTCTAAGGGTCATCATCGCATCCTTTACCTATGTGAGCCCTACCTTTAAAGAATCATTTTGGGCCTAAACTACCTGGTGAGTTTAAAGAGAAACAATATTTTGCAACTATTTATTTAGATTCTCTATTTCATTATCTTTTCTATTAACTTCTAAGGTCAAACTATTATAGTTTGCCTTTTCCTTGGCTAGTTCAGCTTCCATCTTCTGTAGCCTCCTTGATATCTTCAAGTAGTCTTCAATAACTACAGAAGTGGACTTAGTCAGTAGCTCAATTTTGTCTTATGGCTTGAAAAGGGACATGTCAATGGCCACCACATTCATCATGTAATCCTCTAGATGCATCTACTCAATTGACTTTATTACATTTGGTGACAAATGAGTCACCATCAATTGTTGCTGGATGGGGTCAAATTGTGACCGCAAATGGGGTGTAGTGTAATATCCCCTACCAATAGAGATATATGAAAGACACAAAACTCTGATACCAAAGACCAAAGCTCTGATACCACTGTAATATCCCTTCAAATATCAAAACAAAGCTCCAAATTGCTTATCTGAATTTCTACAAAATATCTTCAAATAGATGAATAAATCACAGTATAATTTCTTATTTATTTGCTCATAAGCTTACAATAGAGATCCTCTGTCAAATATACAAAGAATATTGAAAGTTCGGCCTTTATTTCCTGTATATTCCGCAAACTGGGCTGAATCTGGCATGTCTCAGCCTGCTGTGTAAAAACACAGTCGCCGACGTCGGTTATACTGCCATCGTCGGTCGACCTGTAGTGGTCCCCTTGCCGACGTCGATGATGAGTCAACCGATGTCGGTCTTTGTAAGTCTCTGTTCGCCGATGTCGGTACCTGAAATTTTTGTAGATGCGTATGGACTTTCACAGATCTGTACGGAAGTCGTACGGCCGCTGATATTGCTCAACCTATATGCTTGATCCTGATCTGTAGGATTATGGGCTAATACAAAAGATCTATATCTATATAATTTTGGAATCAAAACCCAAATAATGAAAATACCTGTAAACCCTCGTGATAGCTTCTGTGTGAAGTTATCTCTCAGACTTGAAGTACATGTGATAGCTTCTGGATGAAGTTATCTCCCAATTCGGCAATAGATCGGTTGATCTTTCACAACCTCTGAATCGCTCACACTGAAGAGTTGACGTTCTTCAATGCAGTTTGGCAATAGATCAGCTGATCTTTCACAGCCTCTGAATCGCACACAATGAAGAGTTGACGTTCTCCACTGCAGATGAAATACTAGAACCCTTGGCTCAGTCTTCACAGAAGAATTTCTTAACAAGAATCAATATCAATAATCATGAATACAAACTCTCTCCCATGAGAGATTCTTATACACCTCCAAAGGTGTGCTTGCTAAAATTAGACTCCCTTAAATTAGACTTCCTTAATTTAGTACTAGGGTCTTAAAATTAGACCAAGTCTTAAATTAGGATTAGGATCCTAAAATTAGACCCAATCATTAATAATTAATAATTAATTAATAATTAATCAATAATTAATAATTAATTAATAATTAATTAAAATGAGATCAAATAATTAATATTTGATTAAATCAATCAAATATTAATATCTCCCTTAATTCATGTCCGAAAGAGCCCAAACGAATTCCAACCCATCTCTATCAAGACCCTCTATCCATCTCATTAGCCTACGAGGGTCACATAATAGGCTAATCATCTACTCTGCACATGTCAACTAAAAAGGGGACATGACAATCCGCCCCTCCTGAAATTGCTTGCCCTCAAGCAATCACTGAATACCTGGATCCCAAATGAAGTCTCGATCTACAGTGTTGTCAACCAACACAAACTCCAAGCCCTATCCATCACCACTCTCATCCAATGGCGTCACATCACCTCTGTCTCCTGTACGTATATCGTCATCAACATGTGACCCACCTGTAAAAGAAAGCTGAGACTCTACCACATGTGCTAACCCTTGAACTGAACTCACCTCAAGACAAAGCTCATCCTCATATCTCTCCTGTGTTGGTGCCAATGTGCACTTATCACCGCACTCTTTCATGTCATGTTGTACAGGCATCTCCATCCGATGAAAAAACATATGTTTGAAGCTGCTGCCCCGTATTGCCTTAAGAATATGTGTTTTCCCATCAACCTGAAAATGAACCTCCATATCTTTGAGATGAAGAGTAACTTCCTCAAATGAATGAAGCCACTTCATACCCAAAACTAATTCTATGTCCCCCATGTTCACTACATAATAATTAGCCTTGAACTCATAGTTGTTCAAGTGCAATGGGAGGTCTCTAATCATGCGCTCACACCTCAGAGTGTGACCATCAGCTACCTTAACTCTAATTCCCTCAAAATCTTCGGTAGTGAGTCCACGCTTCTCCATAAATGTTGCATCTATGAAATTATGTGTGGCTCCTGTATCAAGAAGGGTGGTAACCTTCTGCCCTGCCAAAACTCCACGGAGTCTAAATGACTCATCTGACTGAATGCTGGATAGGCGTGCCTCCTGTATATGAAGCTCTAAATCTGCCTCTGCCTTAGGCTCTGAAGCCTCTGCCTCCTCAGAACTATCATGGTGTTCAAAATCTTCCGATTTTGACTCCTCATAATATACCCACATCATACGATTCGTCTTGCCCTTAGGCCTCAAAGGACAATCGTGATGGATATCATATGGACCTTTGCAGTAGAAGCAAAGCTTCTTCCTACGTAAATCATTAAGCACCTCACGATCCAAATGTGGTGCTGCTGGATTAGCCTTTGAATCATTTTTAAACCCGGATTTATCTATGTTAAAATCCGGTCTCTCTGTATCCCCGTTGGAGTGCTTATGGTCTCTAGATGAAGAAGTGCCTCTGGAGTTAGATCTACTAGATGGGGCTGACATCTCCATACTACGTGCCTTCTTCATAGCTTCCTATAAGGAAGGAGGATCAAAGCCTTTGACCCAACCTCTCAGTGGTTCTGTCAATCCCTCCATGAAGAGTACTACTAGTCACCTCTCTGAAATGTCAGGAACCATGACTGATAACTTCTGGAAGTCACCAATGTATGACTCTAGACTGCCGCTTTGGCACAACTGTGCCAACTCTTAGAAATAGGACTCTAGATCCCTCCTGTCAAAACGCTCCACCAGCCTGTCCACAAACTCCTGATAAGTAGTGATCCAATCATGATGGAGTGTCACCATCCCATGGTGCCACCACTCGTGAGCTACTCCCTCGAGATGTAGTGTCGCATATCTGATAGCATCTTCCTCACCCATCGGTCGCAATGTGAGAAATGTATCCAGCTTACTAACCCAGGCCTGTGCTGTCACCTTACCACTACCGTCAAATGTTGCTAGTGTGAGCCTACTCGTAGCATGCTTCAGATCATTGTTCTGGGGTCTTGGTCTCCCATTCTGTCGACCTCGATAATGTTCTTTCCTTTGTGTGAAGAATCGGTCAAAAGTAATCATCTCCCTGACCATAGGTGGTAATGACTCCCACTCTTCAGTCGCTGCCCTAAGTGTGTCTGTAAATGCCTCCTCATGCTCCTCACCTGCTATCACCTCCTCTGCTTCTTGTCTCACAAAGATAGGCCTAGTAGGCCTATTCGCTGTACGAGAAATAGTACCATGGCCTCTCTGTGATCCTGCAACACTCCTGACATCTTCACGGTGTGGGGAATGTCTCCTCGGAGAACCCAATCTTGGCAGTGCTGCTACCAATTGCTGTAATACCTGGTTATTCTACCTTTGCCCTTCTCGTAGTTCTCTAAGAGTAAGTAAAACCTCTGGATCATCTTGATCTCTCGGATGGTGAGGAATACGGGCCCTTCCAATGTCATCACCCATGTCTTTCGACGGTTGTTCTAGAACTTGAGTACCTTCTAGCAAAGCTCTACTGTGCGTGAAATACCTGTGTGGTCACAACCCTTATGGCTGCATAAGATCTGTCAAACCCTCAGGATGGCAGGATTTGGCTCTGATACCACTGTAATATCCCCTACCAATAGAGATATATGAAAGACACAAAACTCTGATACCAAAGACCAAAGCTCTGATACCACTGTAATATCCCTTCGAATATCAAAACAAAGCTCCAAATTGCTTATCTGAATTTCTGCAAAATATCTTCAAATAGATGAATAAATCATAGTATAATTTCTTATTTATTTGCTCATAAGCTTACAATAGAGATCCTCTATCAAATATACAAAGAATATTGAAAGTTCGGCCTTTATTTCCTGTATATTCCGCAAACTGGGCTGAATCTGGCACGTCTCAGCCTGCTGTGTAAAAACACAGTCGCCGACGTCGGTTATACTGCCGTCGTTAGTCAACCTGTAGTGGTCCCCTTGCCGACGTCGGTGATGAGTCGATCGATGTCGGTCTCTGTAAGTCTCTATTCGCCGATGTCGATACCTGAAATTTCTGTAGATGCGTACAGACTTTCACAGATCTGTATGGAAGTCGTACGGCCACTGATATTGCTCAACCTATATGCTTGATCCTGATCTGTAGGATTATGGGCTAATACAAAAGATCTATATCTGTATAATTTTGGAATCAAAACCCAAATAATGAAAATACCTGTAAACCCTCGTGATAGCTTCTGTGTGAAGTTATCTCTCAAACTTGAAGTACATGTGATAGCTTTTGGATGAAGTTATCTCCCAATTCGGCAATAGATCGGTTGATCTTTCACAACCTCTGAATCGCTCACACTGAAGAGTTGATGTTCTTTAATGCAGTTTGGCAATAGATCAGCTGATCTTTCACAGCCTCTGAATCGCACACAATGAAGAGTTGACGTTCTCCACTGCAGATGAAATACTGGAACCCTTGGCTCAGTCTTCACAGAAGAATTTCTTAACAAGAATCAATATCAATAATCATGAATACAAACTCTCTCCCATGAGAGATTCTTATACACCTCCAAAGGTGTGCTTGCTAAAATTAGACTCCCTTAAATTAGACTTCCTTAATTTAGGACTAGGGTCTTAAAATTAGACCAAGTCTTAAATTAGGATTAGGATCCTAAAATTAGACCCAATCATTAATAATTAATAATTAATTAATAATTAATCAATAATTAATAATTAATTAATAATTAATTATTAATTAATAATTAATTAATAATTAATTAAAATGAGATCAAATAATTAATATTTGATTAAATCAATCAAATATTAATATCTCCCTTAATTCATGTCCGAAAGAGCCCAAACGAATTCCAACCCATCTCTATCAAGACCCTCTATCCATCTCATTAGCCTACGAGGGTCACATAATAGGCTAATCATCTACTCTGCACATGTCAACTAAAAAGGGGACATGACATGTAGCCAATGCTTTATTTTCCTTGATCTTATTTTTTTCTCTTCAGGCTTCCCTTGCCTTCCTAGCAAATTTTGCTTGGGTCTAGAAGGTAAAAGGAGAGGTAATGTGCCCACCCACAAAAGGATGTCCTTATGGTAGACCATATTGAATACCCAATTGTTGGCTATGGGTAATCTAAGGGGAAAGTTTCTTGGGAACAGAAGGGGAGAAATGAGGTAATGTTAAACCCTGAGGTGGCATAGATAGGATGAAGTGAGAAATGGTAATGGAAAAAGTGGCAAGGGATGTCATCTAGCTAGATGAAATCATCATGCCAATAGGAGAAGAAATAGACTGAAAAAGAGAGGGAGGAATAATACTTACCTGATGAGCAATTATAGAACCCTATAATTGGTGCTATGTGGTGTTCGTCTCCTCTTCTGAATTAAACTAAAAATGCACCCTCTTTCATTTCTTGGGTGTCTCTTCTTCTTGTTGTGTCCTTTTTCCTTCCACATCTACTTCTTGTGGAGAATTGGGAATATATATAATCGGGGTCGATGGGGAAACTTGTGATGATGAAGGCACCACACTTTTTTGCATTTTTATGGCACTGAGAGATTGAGGCCAGACTAATACAGTTACTGTAGCTATAGTTTGCTCTAAGGCTTATGACTCTTGACTTGACCCAGCCCTAGCTTCCTACTCTAAACTTGGTGTTAGCAAATTACTTGTCTCTGGGCTAGATATAAGGGAGAGACAACATTCATCCCATATTTCTTCACATCTTTCATCTGTGTCTACTTTTTTGAAAGAATGGGTTGTTTGACAAATTTCCTACCTATATTTCCAATATGCCTCTATCTTCTCAGTATCCCAATCCTTATTCTTTAATGTCCTCCTTAAGCTAGAAGTCATTTTGACTTTAGGATCATAATCTCTTTGCTTAACATAGAATGTTTCCCAAGGTCTATTTTATGGAAGGGGCAAGTCTGTTAACTCAACATAAAATCTAGGAGTGTCTTCCCTAGGATTTTTCTTGGTTTCCCAAAAGGGTCGGCCCTCATGTGCAATTCTAATTATGACTCTATTAGTTCTTATCTAGGAGGCTATGAAATCATTTGGGTCATAAACCCATTTGTCCTCTATTAAAAAGAAACCTAGAAAGGCTAGCTTTTTAAGCAAGACAACTTCAGTGTCTCTGGTTTCCAAAACCATGATGGCTGTCATCCATGGTAGATTATACATTTTTATTTTCCTCTTCCTAGAGCCAAATTCATTGTCAACTATGGATATCTTCCTGGTAACCTCTAGGAATGCTAACCTAAGAATCAAAATCTTAGGTAGCAATATTGGTTCCCCACAAAAACCATGGATACTTATACTGGTATGGTGGGATCCAAAATAGAAATCACAAGGAATTGGGAAACTGGCAAAAATATTTAAAACACTTGAGAATAATCTACTCAAAATTGGCTCGAGCCTAAGGTGGCAAAAAGTAGGGGTAACAAATAATTCCCAAAACTCATATGGGTCACTAGTCTTTGACAAAATGTGTGTCCATGCAAACACAAGAATGGTCCTTTGGAGATCAAAATCTAGGTCATACATATTAAGATACATATGTTGGGCAAAGAGGTCAGAGTTCTAAAAAATCATGAGGTGGAACAAATAGGAAGAATACCTAAACACTCCTTTTGATCTGAAATGGGCCAGTTGTTCTATGAGAAAGCAATTTGTTCATAAAAGTCAAGCTGATACTCCTGGGTTTTATCAATGGTCTTCAGCCTGAATAAAATAGCCATTTGTTCTACATAAACTACCATATCATCTTTCATGCCAAAGATGAAATCCATCACTAACAATGCGTCTTGGCTAGCCTGGGTGAATTGAGCTCTTGGTGCATAGAGTGTGGGTACCGTAGTGTCATCATCATCCATTTGTAATTTAAATCTCAGGAACCTTGACTGAGTGTTGATGTTTGCCCATGTTCTTTGCATTTTAACAATAGTGGGAAACACAACTATATTATCATGATGCAGGGCTAACATATCCCTGATAGATTGTGGTGTGATTTGCACCATGAATGGACCTCATTGAATGGTTCATGAAGGTGCATGGAACAAGTCTACACATAATTCAACTAGGTCAGGGCATGGATGCACAACTGGGACAATGAATTGAGCTAGTTGTGAGGTGCATATCCTCATGGTGAATGTTTCATATTTCCCTACTCTGAACCTCTAAAGACACCTTTGATGTGCCCCTTCTCTAAGATTTTTATTACTAACTATAGAATTGGGTCCATGATGCCATCCACATAATCTTTTATTTTTGCTAGGTCACTTGTTTGACCAGATTCAGGAAACTTGGTTTGTGGATAGGTCTTTAATGGCTGCATGAGAGCTAAAGCATAAGATTTACTTGCAAGAAACTTATCAAGGGATTCATACATCCTAGCTCCTTGTTGTGAAGATTGTGCCCTCTCCATCTCTATATCTTTTCTATGATAACTTGTATGAACTTTTGCAAAATAGAAATACTTTCACTAAAGCAAGTTTTCTAAGCACAAAAAAATGTAAGTAGCAGGATATTTTATATCCTCACACAGATGCAAGAATGTTTGAGAACTTGTAACTTTAACTCTTACTAAGGGGTATTTATTGACCTATCAAGTCTCAAAATGGCATTAAACTTGGATAACTGTTAGCAGATCCTACTCAATATTTATGGAATAGCGAGATAAACATGTTATGCAAGTGGTAGCATAAGGTACCTTGGGGATTTCTAAAGATTTGGGAGACATTCAATGTATTGGAGATTTTTGAAAATTTTGAAAATTTTGAGCTGCCAACTACGTGTTCAAAGAACACTTATTTAAAAGAAAAGTGGGAAAACAAAGCAATATGGAAAGGGGAAACTATCTAACTATATTAACCAAGTATATTTGCCTACCTCCCAGATCAAAAGGAAGATTTTTGAAGTATCCTTTATGATACAAAAACTTATGATGCCAAACAAGTGATTGAATGGTATGAAACTCTGATGACTTGTTCTTCTTGTTTGCCACCTTAATTTGCCTACATCCAAATGAATCAGAGTCAAACATGTCCCCAACATATACATAATTTTCTTGTTCTTTAAAACTTATTAAATGCTGATTTTTTATGCTGTCATGTCTCATCAAGAAATCAATATCTATTGGCTCTTCACCCTGTGTCTTTTGACATACATCATTTTTTAGCTTATCTCCTTCTGCCTCATGCTCAGGTTCCATTTCATGATCATCCTCTTTGATTACTTCAAAAAATATCATCTTCAATTTTACCAACCTCTTAAAAGAACAATTTTGACATTTTGCAGCAATTTTGCATATTTATTTGAGTCTTAATGCTGCCTTCTCCACCTAAACCCAACTCATAGCCTTCTTAAAGAATAGTGTAACCTGCCCCAATGACTTTAAACAAGTCATTCAAAACATGATAAAAAATTATCTCTTTTTCATTAAAGATAGAGGCAAAAGTTTGTGACTTGTCCTCTAGTTCATCAAAGGGTGTACCTATGGTGATTTCTTCTTCATTTGCACTCATGAAATCTTCTTGGCTAGCTATGAACTAAGTATACTCCTCTTTACTTGCTTCCTTCAAAATATTTTCCTCTTTGAATAAGGATGAATAAGGAGATTGATGGTTATACATATGTGGAAGAGGAGATAATTCTTGAGCTAGAATTGAATGACTCTCTTCTTTCCATTTGTCCATCACTTCATCTATATCTTTTTTGTGTAGGCTCCTTTCTAAGGTCTTAAAGTTCTATCTCTCTTTCACTAAGCAATCTCATTTTTTGCTCTAATTCCTCAATTTTTTTAGCTAGACTTTCTTGAAAGAGTCTTTCTTAGAGCTCATAAGAATCATCAGATAAATGGGGAGTGCACGAAGGTTGCCATGAAAAACAAGAAGATTCTTGAGGAAGGGTGTGAGAGACTTGAAAGGGACTAGCCTCATTTTGTATCTCACACTCTTGGACAATGTCTTTCTCCTTCTTTCTACCCCATGATTCCATTGTTTGTTCCCAACTCATGACCTTAGATCTAGGACTTTTCTCTTGGGAAGATGGGGTTGCAAGGTGAAGGGGAAGTGAGGGTTTGGATTCCAATTCCCTTGTTACCAACATAGATTTCTATTTTTTAAGATTAGCCAATTCAATATGTTTATCAAGATTGGCCTTAAATGCCAAATTTACTATTTCAAAACTTTTCTCAACATGATTGGGGAAAAAACCATGACAGGCTCAACTTGGCTCCCGATCAAGGGTTGGGTATGTTTGATATGAAACATGGGGCAACGGATATGTAGGTTTATAGATTTGGTAAGGCTGCCTCTCATGAATACTCAGCTTCTCTTCCAAAGATGTAATTAAGCCACTCACATCCAACATCTCATATGTAAGCCTTTGCCAATTTGCTCCTTCAATGGGATGCCATTCACTTTTAATCAGATCTACTACATTTCTTACTTGATAGATGACATGATTAGGAATTTCTTGGCTACATCCCTTTCTATTGTCAAACTCTAATACATATTTTTTATATCCCATTAATTCTTGTTTGAAAGTGGAAATGAGATTAGGTTGAGCATGGGATGTAACATATTGGGAAGACTGGGCATAAGACTGATATAGCTCATGACAGGGCTGAGGTTGGTTATATCAGACCTATGAAGGGCAAAACTTATAACCATATGTATTCTTGTTGCTTGATGTGATTCCACAAGCAACCTGATCTTGATTAAAAATATATGAAGGGGCATAAGACCCATAACTCTGAGTAATAGAATTATACATACCAAACAATGATTTCTTCTTGATTTTGATTCTTTGAGGTAATCGATGATGATAGAAGATTTAGATCTTATTACTGATCCATAACTCTAACTCCTTTTAGCTCTCTGGTTCATATGATCTTGAAACAAACTTCAAGATTTATCCCACTGGGTGTGCCAAAAATTGTTGATGATTTAAAATTGTGCTTGATTCTAATCAACAACAATGGGAAGTTTCAAGATATGGGACTTGCGTCTTGAAACAACCTCCAGATTTTTTAAGAAGCTAGTTCTTCTTTAAATCAAGTATATACTAGGAAAAGGGATAGGAATTTTAATCAAAAACACAAATGCCATAAAGGAAATCTAATCTATGGTGATGCGCCTGAATGTAATTCAACCTTAATCTTGAGCACAGTGAGACTATATGTAAGATTCATTTACATTTAAAAGCAAACAAGTGCATGATCAATGTAAAAGATGGAAACAATAGAAACAAAGGCTCACAACATAGACTAATTTTGCTGTGATATAGAAAATGTCAACAAAGGCATAGGGTTCAATATTTTTATTTGAATTTTCTAGTCATATAAGAGGCACAAAAACATGTATAGTTACATAAAATTTTCAACTCAAGAAAACAAGACAAAAGCAAATGACATTCCTAATCACAGCTCTAGAAAGTCTACAGCCTAGACTACTTTTGCAAATGACACAAAATATCAATAAAGGCATATGATTCAATCTTCTCATTAATTCTCTAGTCACATAAGAGTCATAGAAACATGCACAGTTACATAAACCTTCCAACTTAAAAAAGATAGAACAAAAGCAAATGATATTACTTAGTCACAGCTCTAGAAAGTCTAAACTCTTTACAATAAATCACTCTTAAAATTCTCTCTAATATTTGATGATGATCCTTTTGGTGATCTGCGCACCCTTATTTATAGCCTTGGATCCACTTTAGATTGTCTTCTTGTTCCCAATCTAATGGCCCAAATGAAATCTAACCAAACTAGAAGTGTCTAACAAAAGATATTTTATAGATTCTAAAATGCTTCATCTTTTGGCAGTTTAATAGATTGTAGGATGCTCCCTTCTCTTAAATGCTAGGTAACACTTAGCCAATTTCTTCTTATTACTTTAGGAAACACTAGAGGATGACACTTGTCATGTTTTGTAGCACCCATTGAAGACACACGGCACTTTCCAAGTAACTTATACTCTTTTGTGTCTTTGCTCAGGATCATTCCACCTTTGACACTTGTCACAATCCGCTTCCTCCAAACTCCAATAGCTTGAAAGAAAATAAGACCCACAACATTTCTTACCTTAGTAACTTTAAAATAAGCATAGGGATAGGTGGCAAACTCTGCTACTTCATCAAAATACACATGGCAATCTCCACTTTACTCATTTGGGGTTACGTGGTGGTCTCTGCTTATTTTAGCTAATTTTTAAGAAATCTATGAAAGATGACACTTGGCGGTCTCCACTTTACTCTATTTATACCATAAAAACAAATGGGTCTCATTTCTCATTTACACAGACAGCAACACCTAGCGGCTTCTGCTTTCTTCAGACACAAAACTTGGGACCCACCACAGTCTTTGCTATATCAGTGAAGCAAAGATGAAGATAATTTAAACCGTGACACGTGGTGGCTTCCACGTTCTTTTGCTGGAGTACGTGGTAGTTTCCATCACTTTTAGAAAAGCAAAACTGAGACCTTCCATGACTACCACTTGGTGTTTTTTGCTTGATCCTGATACTTAGCTTAAAAGAAAATACCTTTCACCAAAAAGAGATGAAATGTGGGTGCCAATATGAAACCTCAGATGGTGACACTTGGCGTATTTCACTGAGTCGCTATGAGATATGTGGCACATTCTGACCAACTCTTAGAAATATAAAAGGTGCCTCAGATGATGACACTTGGCAGTTTCCACTGAGTAGTATGCCTCAGATGATGACACTTGTCATCTTCAGCTTGATTTCAACACTTAGTTAAAAATGAATCAAGAGGAAAATAGAGCTTGTGCTCTATTTCAAACTTTGCCATCTCAGACCAAAGTATGCGAGGACACAACTTGGTAGCGCGTAGCTGAAAAAAATATGATGAAATGTAGAGTAATTTTTACTCTAAATTTCCCTTATTAAGGTGTACATAATCTCTAAAAATTTACCATTAAAAATTAAATTTCTAAACATGTCAATACAAGGCATTACCTCTAGTTTCACTATTCCCTAATGAAATCACATGATTTTTATGGGTCGTAGGTCATCGATGTATTACTTGTCATCCTAGGATAATTGGTTCTATGTAAAGTATGACACCACAAATTCCACTATATTTCATAGCCAATTAATACAGGAACTTAAACTTGAGTGTAATTTTGTCAAACATCATATTTATATATTTTATACTACCTACACATGAGTACGCATAAGGGGCCTATATGCATGTTGGTTTTGAGGAAGAAGCCATTTCAGTGGTTTTAAGTTGTATAATCACTTCACTAACTGTATGAATTCTCTCTATAGGTTCATTAGGAAATTAGGTATTTTAATCATTAGAAAGTATGAAATCATAATATTCACTTGAAGATTGATGGTAAAATGACCTAGATTTTACTCAAATTTTGCAGATATCATCCACATTCTATGCTTTAATTTCTCAATTTGTGTGAATTCAATGTGAATGATGACTTTTAATTTAATTTTGATTTAAATTCACCAATCAGCTTTGGCAGGTTTGTATGTTTTCCATATGGTGAATTTCCATTAACTTTTATGTGTCCAATAATCCTATTCTATCCAGTTGTCACTTTTTCACTTACTAGATTCTTTATTCTAGTATCAAATTAATTTATGTAAAATTTAGGCATGTATCACTTGGATTATGACACTTGTCCACTTCTCACTTACTCAAGTCTTTATATTTGTAATCTTTGCTTTATAAGTTCTAGTGTTGTGAATTAATGTAATTGTGTTAATTGTCATCTTTTTTAAACTCATAAGCTCCAAGGTATTAAACCATAATGACTCAAGTTAATTGGAATTGTTTAATCCTTAAATCATTTCAGGTTAACAAAATTATTCCACCCATCAAGCACTCAAAACTACGAGACCTTAAAACCATTAGATGATTGACTTTGTTTTTAAATCATTCATGGTTCTAAGTTCACATAAATGCAATGTGTGGAGTGTTATTGTATCACAAAGACTCATAATATTAGACTTTACTTTAAATATTGAAGGGCTCCATATAATGTAGTAAGGTCACCTTTAAAACTCTCAAAACTCATAAACTTTGAAGGCTTATAAACTTTCACGATGGATGAAGGCTCTACATAACATATGAACATCACCTATCTTAATATTTTTTGAATAAAGGTGAGTACCAAATGTGAATTATTTAACAATTATTTATGATGGTACTATGAGCATATGAAAACATAGGAAACTAGGATGAAATACATTAGTTTTGTTAGTCCAAATAAATCATGAAATTTACGAAAACCCAAGGTTCAAGATGAATTAAAATTACTATTCAAGTTTTAATTTTAATAATTTAAATTTATGTAAATTTATAATTTGATGATAACCTTGGAATTATGTAAATTAAAACTAGATTCATGAATGTATAAGGCTTAGAGGATCTTGAATAAATATATTTAAACCATAGTGGGTCCCCATTGGAATTTAATAGAATGGGTTGTGTGTGTTAGGACATAATAATCAAAATAAATTATTAATAAAAATACAATAATAAAAATTTAATATAAAAAATATATCTCATCCTCATGCATATTCATTTCAGGTCCAATTCTCCATGGGATACCACTAGGTATAATCAGTTATACTATGAATGACATATGTAGTTATCTAATGTTGTGATAATATCATAAGGTTTTTTGGGATACTATTATGTCCATTAATACAATAAATAATTACCCATATATTATGTTATAAAAAGTGCCCATTCTATACATGTAGTCCTCATGCATATACATTTTAGGTCTAATAATGTCACAGTACTATTGCATGGGTCTGTATTATATTATCATGTCTAGTATTCCACTGAAGAATCCCCCAAGCTTATGTTAAAAAATATTGGTTAGAATGTGGATGTTCATATTCTTATTATCTTTTCAATAATTGGTATGTTACCATTCTACACAATATTTGAATATTATCAACTTCCAAATATCTTTATCTTATGTAGAATGGGATTAATTAGTAAAATATTTAATGTCTTGTGTAAAATAATTCAGAAGCCCATTTTTATCAAAATACAATATATCAGATCCATTTTATTACAATCCATTAGTAAGACCAAATAGAATAATAAAAATTTAATATCATATAGACACATCTCATCTTTATGCATATATATGTCATGTCCAATTCTCCCTGGGATGCCACTAGGTGCAATTAATTATACTTTGAATGACATATGTATATGTCTAATGATATTATACATATAAGATGTATTTTTTGAAAAATAATATTTAAATTCAAAAATTATATAAAAAATTAATAAAAATACCAATCTTTAAAATTGGAAACAAGCAAGATCATAATACAAATGAAAACAAAATTATACCAACATCATGACCTCTTAGATCTAATCTTGGTTTAAATTGATTATGCTTGATTACTTTCTCTTGATTCAATGTATTTGATTGGAATACTTATATTATTATGAAATGTGATTAGCTTGATAATAGACTAAGTTGATAGTTTGATATATTTAGTTGATAAAATATTTTAGCATGAAGACTCATGGATTTTCTAGTTATTGTCTCATTGTTTCGAATGGAGGGAAGCATGGTTTAAGTAGACAAGGGAGGGAGATTTTATAATGAATTAAAAATACATTAGAATCCTCTAGAAAATAAAACTCTATAAAGGAAGGATTTAATTATAAGTAATTTAAAATTCTTTAGAATTATCTAGAGAGAGAACTCTTTAGAAAAAGAGAAGGGTGGAGACTAGGTATTAGGCATGTAGGAGAGCCTATGAGATAGGTGGGTAGGTATATTTTTTGTAAATTTTAAATTCACAAGTGGGAATAGGGGATTTATTATATAAATAAAATTCTAATATTTTATGTAATAAGGTAATTAATAATGGATAATATATATATGATATTAAATATGAAGAGGGGATTTACATAATTGACTAGAAGGAGGTTAAATGGCTATGTTAGATGGAATAGTGATAAGAGGTATTAATTAGTGGATTACTATATGGAATTATATGGGAATTAGTATAAAAATTATAAATCCTAATAAGGATATTAAATTGTGAAGCATACATTTTCCCTTCTTTAAAAGGGCATTGCGAGTGGACAAAGTGGAAAGAGTAATGGTCTTTCAAAGAAGAAATATAGTCATGGATAAATATTAGTAAATGATGTTATTAGACATATGATTAACCCTTAAGGGGACATGTGTGTAGGAAGGAGTCATATTTTCACTCAAAATAGGAAATGAGTACTATGATGTGTGAAGAGAGAAGGGGTTGGGATGCTAGATGTGGGACTAGTGATGAAAAAATGAACTCAACATGAGTAGTGAAATATAAAGTGATGATTCCCATAATAAATACATATACACAGGGAGTGAAAATAACTATGTCATAGTTATAAACACATCCCAAGGTGGAATCAACTCTAGTATGATGATGATAAAATAAAAGGTCATAAGATTTTTGACACATATTAGGCAAGGACACATGTCAGGGAGAGATGCAGACCAAGATGATAAATACCACAAAATTTAAACATATCCCAACTAAGGAAACATGTTGGGAGAGAACTAGGCCAAAATAAAATAATTATATGATAATATTGGTGATAATTGTAACTCAAATAAATCGAGTGACCAAAGGATTAAGGGTAAGAGTTGGACTATAATACAGTCAAATCAATGAGCCATAATGTGATTAATAGTGATGATGACCATATCAAGGACACATGTAAGGGAAAAAGATATGATAATAAATTTATGGTTCTTTTCATGCCCTAATCAAAAGAGGAAACCATAAAATTTACATGATGAATTGACCAATTAGTGATAAAGGATGACTAATAGAAGAAAATATGAGTGTTGTGATTTGTCAACCTCACTCAATAGGTGTGGGCAATTAAATAGGAATATTAAGGAGATTATTTAAGGGATAAATATTGATCAATAAATTGATTGATATTATAGGTAAAGGATTTGAATGATTCAAGACTTGAGGATGATGAAGGATAAGATATATGTGATGACAAATGATGGGGAAAGAAGTGAGAGTGGTCGAGTTGACCTCAGGCACATCATATGACTAAGCATTATCTACATAGTATATATATAACTAAGGCTAATGAAGGTCAAAATAGATTAGAGAATTATGATGATGGATTAGAATATTAAGATGAGGATGATTGTTAGACATGTTAGTTGTTACATAGAGTATGCAACTTAGATGTTAGTCATGACGATAGAGGACTAGGAGAAATGATGGGAGATGAGATGTAAGATGTTGGTTATTAGAGAGATGATAGATGACTAACTAGAGGATATATAAGGGATAGTAAATGTATTGGAGAAATGATTTAATATTAGATGATTGGATTAAGATGATTAAATTGATGATAGGATTAATATGATTAGATAATTAGGTAGGTGATATAGGATAGGAATGATGAGTGTAGTCCATTATCAATCCATCATTGCTATAAAAGAGATAATCATATTCTAAGAAATATAATGTTAAATGTATCACTAGGTAGTATGCCCTATGATATAAGTATGAAAAAGAGGACATTTTGATAAATTACATGATTATAAAAGGGTAAATGATGAACTCTACATCATCAAGGGTACCTAAAAGCATCATTGTAGATTTTGGTGTCATCATAGAATCGTTATTAATTATACCCTTGATGAAAGAATCATGATGAAAGACTAATTAAAGGAAAAAGAAAATAACATAAACATAGACAATTAAACAAACATATGTAGATATATATACATGATAAAGTCATGTAAATAAGTTAAATTAACATAGAGCATACAATTAACATACATAATTATCTATATAGATTTTCATTTTGATTAGTGTCTTGTCTATTATCTTGAAGAGAGTTGATGAGATGATAAATTGGACTATGTTGGTCATGATGGTGTGAATTTAGATTAAGGATAAAAAGTTGGATAAGGTATGGACTTGGATTAGACTAGTGACTTAGATTAGGATAAGGTAATGTGTGCAAGATCATCTTCATGTCTTCAATGTCTTTTCATTATTTTTGGTTGAGTCTAGGTTGATTTGATATGCTTAGTTAGTTTTCCCTCCAAAACTATGGTGTTCAAATTTTCAAATTTGAGAATATGTCTATTAAGCTTGTAATAAGGCCTAAACATGTCTTAAGGCCAAGATTGTATACATTTACATCTAAAATAGTTTTATAGATCATATTCCATGTGATATTAGGTTGGTTGAAAAATATTTAGGTCAGTTATAATTTTATTTATTTGGAAAAGTTGTTACTTCTATTCTTAGAGTTTGTTGTATGAGTCTAGGAATAGAGATTTGGTGTCTAAGTTGATTTTTTTCAATTTTTTTGAATGGTTCCTTCAACTAAAAGAGATTTAATATGTTTATTTGAATGTGTAATGAATGTGTGGAATTTTGGAAGACAAAATTTTATGTTTTTTTAAGGCTTTTCTCATGATTTTAGGTGCATACCAGATAGGGCAGTGCTCTCAGTTTGGATAGTCAATTTTTAAGGGATTTATTTCTTAACTATGATTTCACAAACTCTTAACAGAGATAAAAACAAGATCAATGAAATTTATTTGAAGTCTCAACACCCCAGGATGCATAGATTGAAGTACCTATAAAGGTGAATAAAAATTGGATGAATAGATTGAAATAGGGGTTAATGAGGACATTCAATGGGAACAAGAAGTACCAAAGGAGGTTGAGAGTATTTTGGACAAAAAAGTGGTAAAAAAAACAAGAGACAAAGAATATTACCAGTACCTGACCAAGTGGAAGAACTTACCAGCTGAAGATGCATCATGGTTAACCACAAATGACATCCTCAAGCTAGGTACAAGTGTAGAAGGGTTGATGAACAACAACAAAAAGTGAAGAATGCTTCTTTTTTCTCTTTGGATGTATGATACATGAGCATCTTCATGTATTCAATGTCTTTTCATTGTTTTTGGTTGAGTATAGGCTGTTTTGATATGCTTAGTTATTTTTCCCTCAAAAATTATGGTGTTCAAAGTTTTAAAGTTTAGAATATGTCTATTAAGCTTATAATAAGGCCTAAACATCTATCAAGGACAAGATTGTATAGAATTACATCTAAAATAGTTTTAGAGATCATATTCCATGTGATATTAGGTTGTTTGAATAAGATTTAGGTCATTTAAAATCTTATTGGCTTGGAAAAGTTATTAGTTCCATTCTTAGAGTTTGTTATATGAGTCTAGGAATAAAGATTTGGTGTCTAAGTTTTTTAGTTTTTTTGAGGGATTCCTTCAACCAAAAGAGATGTAATATTTTTATTTGAATGTGTAATGAATGTATGGAATGTTGGAGGATAATTTTTTTTTTTTGTTAAGGCTTTTCTCATGACTATAAGTGCATACCAAACATGGAAGTGAGCTCAATTTTTATAATTAATGTTTAAGGGGTTTCTTTATTAACTATGAGTACTCAAACTCTTATTAGAGACAAAAACAAGGTCAATGAAATTTATTTGAAGTCTCGGCACCCTAGGATGCTCTTTGTAGTTTTATTTGTATGTTGACTATGCCCTAACTAGGGCTTGGCTAAAATCCAAATCTGTATAGTGAAAAAAATCAAAATTTTGAAATCTTGATGCCCTCAATGTATGTGCTTACTATCTAAAGTTTCAAATCCTAACTCAAATGGTAAGGGTGATTTCAAATTCAAAATTGTTTTTAAGCCTTATATGTATTGGTTTGATTGAGGCAAAAAGTTTTGGGTCATGGTTTAGATTGACAACTTACTAATTTTTAGTTTTTCTAGTCATATTATGTCATTTTACACTTATTAGATGAGTCTTAGGTCTTAGATCAGCTTTGTTCTCCATATGCCTTCCTAAATAGGGTGCTTAGGAGACCTAATTAGGTCTGACATAGTTTCTATTAGCCCTATTCCATACATAATAACCCTACCTACATTTCACATATGTTACATAAATCCTTAATGGGTATCCAAATAATATTAAATTTTTATGTTACCAAGAATCTAAGAAAAGTTATGTAGGAAAAACAAGGTCAATAGGGCTACAAGCCCATGAGTCCTTTTACAAAACAAGTATGGCCTTATGGGCTTGGTTGTGTGTGTTGATCATTAAATATTGTCAAAATAGGTGTAAATAGTTTAGATAGGTTGTTTTTAATTTGTCTATATTATTTCTTATTGTATATGAGTATTTCTATATAATTTCATGTTGAGACCAAGTCTAAGTATGCTCATGCATTGTCAAAAGAACATCTAGTCATGAATCTTGTGTAAGAAGAAAGTTCTTAAGTCATTTTAGGAGTATCAAAGGTGTCTTTATATGGTATAAGAGGCATACCATAATAGATAAGTAATCAAATGTTAAGACTAAGAAATAAGACAAGACAAGATGGCAACATGATAACACCATTAGTAAATAAGACAAGGCAAGATGATAATCCAACTAAGACATAAGATAGGATGATTGAAATATGACAAGAAAACTTAGATGTATTTGTATTTTGTGGACTAAATTATTTTTATGATTTTTTAGAATATTTCAAATTTCAGGTCTTTTGAAAATATGTATGTACATTGTATAGAGGGGGTTACTAGAAAGGGGGATACCAAGCCAAGAAACTGGGATGAGGATGGATGAAATGGTGAATAGGATGAAAAAAGGACATGGATGATGTTGAAAATGGGATGAGGACCAAGGAATAATGGACTATGGATCACCATAAACCACATCATGAAGGAACCAAATATCTAGTTTCCTAAGTGTCCATTATAGGATATGCCAAGATGATACCATAATATTTTTTAAGACATCTTCTACTCCATTAAGAAAGTAAAGATTGGAATATATTATGGACACAATAATATGCACTATATTATGTCATATGATGGGTAGAAAAAATGGATATAGGTATAATATAGACAAGGATGACATAGAGGGGATTGAAAAGGAATATTATATGGATGAAATGGATTTGCCCCCAAGTGTTGAGATATAATGTAGAAAATAAACTATTTTACTATGATGTCAGAAATTGGTTTTTATCATGTTAATTGTATAAAGAACTAGAAGAATATTTTTCACTATTGAATTAATTAATTTTTTGACTTTTTAATGACATATTTATTTATTTGAGGTGGGTGAGATGAAATTACAAGTGTTATCTTGATCTCAAGTGATCACTTATTTTAGGGATATGTGATAATAGGATCATGTTTTCAATGTTGGATTCACTAATATCTTTGTTACCTTGATTCACTCTTGATTGAGACCCAGACAAACATCTACACCATGTGTATTCATCACACATACAAAAGATAATGCTTCTTGGGTTTACGAGGTGTGGAATAGATGGATTTAAGGTTTGGATTTGATGGTGATTGATAATACTTAAATGTATGATAGGATCATTTTATGTATTTATGATGGGTGATTTGTAAGTGGGATTAACATTCACATACATCATTGTACATGTTAGATGTTCCACATTTGATTGGTGCCATTTGATAAAAGATTGTAAGAGATCCAAGACACTTTGACTTTGTAGTTCATATTTGATCTAATTATGTGAAGGATCATCAACCATACTGATAGTGATTTTGACAAGTATTTGATATTTAGACTTGATTATATTTTGACTACCCCTTGGTTCTTGCCTTTGGCCTTCACTAGAGGAGATTGATTTTTGAATATATGATGATTATTTTAACTTTGATGGTCCCCTAGTGCCTTGAAGGGGTTTTAATATGGGAAGACATTTATTAGGTTGATGATTTGAATTTTATTTATTGTGAATTTTTGTATCAATGGTGATTTTATCATCATGTGTGACTTTTTTAATATGGTCCTAAACCTTTGTATATATGGAACATATTTTTTTGCTCAAGGAAGGGTCTAATGGCGTATGTTATTTTTCATCCCTATGGAGGGAGGTGATTAAATGATCATTGATAAGAATAAAAGGATATTTTATGGATTAATGTGGGAGAGATGGTATGATGAGGTTAATGAGTGGTGATGGGGAAACATGGTCCTCATAAGGGCTCCTAAGAGACCTAGTTTTGACATCAAAGAAAATCTACTCAAGATAAGTAAAAAGATCACTAGAAATAGTTGCAGTACACACATATGAGGTAAGATCATATTCACTCTGAATATCTTCAAAAAATAAAGCTTGTAAAAACTTTTTTATGAAATCATCATCTTGATCAGGATCAGAATATATTACTTGTGATTGGTTAACATCAAGATTAGAGGTAGCCTAAAAAAGGCTAGCATAGTCACCATCTACAACATTAAATAAGGATGATTATTATGATAAATAATTTGATTCAAATAATGGTGTTAAACATGATACTAATGTAGATAAGACTTGTGTTGACTCCAATATTGACTCTAATGTACATGATGTGATGTTGCTAGTATATGATTAATTATCTACAAATAACCTCTCCAAATGGGGTCATTTATGTGATGATGGGGATAAAATGGATTACAAAAAGATAGGCCCATGGAAGGACTCATGCAATAAGGGAGGACTAGGTTCATTGGGAATAGACTCATCTTTGATGGAGGATTTATCAAAGATGGGGGGACCATGGAAGATGGATATGGTGTCTTGAACCTGGCTTGGAAAGGGAAGGGCCTTATCATGATCGAGAATGAAATCTTAGAATTCCTATTCTTCTTAAACCTTAGATGTAGACCCATATAATTCATTCCCCATTTCTATGTCACCATGGTTGATGAGGTCTTAGACATAGTTTTTGAAATTATGACATTGATTAATGGTATGCGCCTAAGTTTAGTGATATATAGTAATGGTTGGATTTAGACCAAGAGGGCTTAGACTTGGTAGGATCAAGATGTCATATGGGTAGATATACCATCAATTATGTGATAAAATGTTTAAAAATGAGGGATTATAAGGATATAAGAAGAGGATTATAGCTCCTCTCTTCACCTCTTAACTTGGATGATGAAGCATTAGACTTTAGATTAAATGGTTATTGATGTGATTGGGTGAGAAAACTAGTATTATAAGGTGTTGTATGATATGATTAAATTTTTTAATAGATTAAGGGGTTATGACTATCTATGACTACTACATGGAGGGTTTGAATGGGACTTGGAATTGATGGATGGGGGTAATGTTGATTGGATGTGATCAAATTATGTAGGATGTGGAGTGTTCATCACGAGAAGGAAATAAAGGAGTACATACCTATTGGCCATGAGGCATTTATCAACTAGGGTATTGACCAAATATTTTTTATATTTCATGGTTCAAGATGGGAGAAAGTACAAATGATGTGGTTTACTAGTCCTAGTCAGTAGGTGTGTGGGATTAAATGGAAACATTGAGGGATGAAGATGAGATGTGTGGAAAAAAATTAGACAAAAGACTTAATTTAGTCTAATATCAATCTTGAATGAATGGTATGAGATATTAGATAGGGTAAGACAATATTAATTATACCAAATTAGGATGTGAGCTAGACTTTGATGATTTAGACTTGATTCGACTATGTAAGCTAAGACAACCTCTAGGACCCAACTTGGGATATACTAATCCAAGAGATTGATTTTGACTAGGGGTTGATTTTATTTTACACTAGTTTGATATCATAATGATTGAATCAAATAGGATGAATTTATTTAATTTATAAGTTGATAGGATTGTGATTATGTCTCAAACTCAATTAGACATAAACAAGCTTAGAATTAGGACCCTAATGTGTAAATAACTATATGATAATGTGGATGAGGACTAACATATTAATACATAATTCATGGGATGATTGGTAAGTATAGGTGGATTATTGATAGGATATATTATATATACAATAAATAAGGTGACATAATCAAGACAAAGTTAAGACAAATGATCAGTTTGGACTAAGAACCTAAGGATGGGTAAGACAAGACAAGGTGATATGAGGATATGGTGAAAAATAGGACCAAGATGTGATCAGTTATATATAACATGTATTTTAGTCTTAAGTGATAAATATGAAACTAATTAAAATTAATTCTTAGGCTAAGTGAATACTGCAACGTTAAACTATCATAAGATGTGATGGAGGGATGTCAAGACTAGATTATGGTATGTAAGTGATGTGGGTATGACTAATACCATATGGATGAGATTAGAGTAGGATGTGACTAATATGATAGGTGTTATCAGAGATAAGACAAGATTCAAGATCAAATAATATTAAAAATATGTACACAAATGTAAAAAGTAAATATGGATAAGAAGATATTAATAAGGATATATAAGATGATGATATGGGACTGAGATCTAGATAGGTGTATATAAGATTGGGTTAAAGGATATATCAGCTCATAAAAAACACTAGTATAACACAGCACTCACCAAATAAATAAAACCAAAAACTTATGATTATTAAATTGATTTGGGAGTATAACTCAATGATTACACCATTTTAATAGCTTCATGTTGCAAGTTATCATTTATGTCATGTGGTTGATCCTATCATTGATGTCAAAAGAAGTATGAGGTATTGTGATCAAATGGAATGTATTTTGATGCATATTTAGGTATGGTTAAATGAGTATTATAGTGCATTTATAGTGCTAGGAAGGTCTCAAAGAGGTATGGTATCTAATAGGTCTATTTTAATGGCCTAGTTCTTGAGCATGCAAATAGCTTGTAGAGGCATGGTGATGATGACATGAATGTTTTTGAGATTTAAGATGTAAAATATAGTTATAATATCATAAAATAAAGGTGTTGAGTCAGTCATATGACTCTCAAAGTGAGCTAAAGAGGTAAGTCCTTCATTGGTGGTCTTCTCATAGACCTTGTCTTAAGACCCTAAGTGGCATGATGAGGCTTCATCATCAGGTTTGTAGTATTTTGAGATTTTTTAATCATGATATGAGGGTGAATGAAATTTTTATGAAGTATTTAGATCAATACAAGAGGATTTCAAGGTATGTTCAAGGTCTAAACATGACTGGTAGTTCTAGGTCTAGTGTACAAAGAGACCTAGTTTGGCCTCATAAGGGGTCAAAGTAAATTAGAAAGGTAGTAGAGATAATTTGGGTTTTTAAATAGGTATAATAGATTTATTTAATCATGTTTATTAAGTTTTAGGTCTCGATTTGAAGGAGAAATCAATAAAATGAGTTTGAAGGTCTCTTGAAGCATCGACATCACTCATGGAATAACATGATTATAGTTTTTGTCTAGATTAAGTGAATCAGGAGTCTATAACATGTTTGGTATGTTTTATTAGTTTTAGGAGTCTAAAATTAATTTTGTAATTCTTTCCAAGTGCTTAGGAGTGCCTAGGATGGTTATGAATTCAAATAGGAGTTTTCTTGCCAAATTGAATAATTTGAATTTTTAAATGTTTTGGCATAAAAAGGATATTGTAGGAGGTTGTAAAAAGGTCATTATTTAGTAAAATGGATATAAAAAATTAATTAAATACACTTTATTCCTATACATACAGTCATGGGTCACTCTTCTACAGAATATCTACCTTGATCTTTGTGTAAGGTGTAAACTAACTTGTGGTGACCATTAGAAGGCAATTATGCTAGATATAAAGCTTATAATTTTGTATTTGGATTGAGTTTTTGATTTTTTATTTAAATATAATTAATATATAACTAATATATAATGAAATAATAAACACAATTTTGAATGATAAGTGTTGCAACTCCATTTTCCCATGTGTATGCAAAATAAAAGGTGACTATATTGTGATTGTTCCATAAAAGAAGATACACTATATGATGTTTTTGATGTTTGGTTTAGATTTTATTATTTTTTAAATAGTTTTTTAACATTTTTAAATTAATTTATTTGTTATCTTCTATTTTTTTCTAAATAACAATACAAGTCTGTAGAAGAGTGTTATGTAGACAGTGAGTCCTCAAAGTGAGGTAACAAAGGATGCAGAGACTTGATCATGATTAATTATTGATTATAATAAATGTTTGAAGTTTTAATAAACCTTCATAAACCTTTTTTATAGGTTATAATTTCACATTGAATCTTATCTCCAAATAACTTTCCCTACAGCCTATAGAATGTGATTGTGTGCTCACTCTAGTCAAGAAATCCATAAAGAAATTGATCAAAGAAGTTTTTGTGCATTTATAATGATTAAAATATGTGAATTAAGTTTTTTTTATTCTTTTAAATAATTTATATAGTTTACAACACATTTTAAGTCAATTCAAAACCCAAAAGTACACTTGTAGACACTACATACATGACTGTGTGATTGTTATGAGACAAGAATGTGATGTAATGGGTGAACAAAGTAGTTTTTTTGTAAATATAATAATTTTATGAGTTGAATTTAAGTCATATAGGTCATAAAAAATCCTTACATAACCTTGAAAACTTTTTTGAAGTGTACAAGAGTGAACTATATGATCTCGGGTCTTACAGACCCTATGAAACCTAAAATTAGGGTTTGGACTAGAAACCTCTTTCCTTGGGGATTAAACTAGTCAAAAAACTTAAAATTTGGAGGTTTACTAGAGTTTAAGTCATATGAATATATTTTTTATTTTTTATTTTATTTCTATATGTATTGGTATGAAGAGAGGGGACTGTGTATAAATAGAGGTAGAATAGGCCTAATTAGGCCTAGTAGTGACCTAAGAAGGTCCAAAAGATGTGCTTACAATTATATTTTGGGATTTAAATTTAATATGAAGTTGGATATAAATATATGGTGTTTGGATATATCATTATTTTTTAAAATTACAACCATACTTGTCTGTATAAGCAAGATTAGCCTAAAAAAGGATACTAGAATGACTGTAGCAAAGGGGAATGTTATCAAGGGTAAGGAATAAGTAGTGAAGTATGCTTAAAAGTGGATAATAGGTCTCAAAATACCATAAGGAGTATGATAAGGCTAATTATATACATAAGGAATAAAAATCATTTATGAACCCTGGAATGACCATATACACCTTGGTCTAATGAATGAATATTGAACTAAGAAGGAGTTTATGACTAGTTGATCATCCTCTACATCATTTAGGTATTAGAGAAATTTTGATCTTAGTGGTGGGTGAATTTTAATTAGGGAAAATAAGACATGAATTTATAAGGAAAAATTAAAATTGGACACCATGTGTTTATAAATTTACTACAAGATAGAAAACCAAGAACAAAGACCCATGGAACAAAGGGTAAATAGAGGAAACATAGATCAAGATGGAATAGAGGAGAATTTGATGGGTTAGATGACACAACTGATTTCACCTTTGATTATGGGAATTTAATCCATTGATAATTATCTTAAATAAATAGTACAAAGTTCATAGATAACAAATGTGAAAGGTAATGAAGAAGAATAAGGTCAAGAGGAACCTTTGTAGCCAAGGTCAGTTGGATGAGATCATGGAGAAGTAGTCCAAGAGGCCAAAAAATCATGTGGAAATATTTCAATAAGTCTTGAGGTCATAATACCATGAATATGAGGTAAGGCCAATTTCATTTGATATGGTAAGGGCTAATGATAGTTTCTTGTAAAATAAACAAGACCAACCTTTCAAGGACAATGTTGGAATTGAAATAGAGAAGGAAATAGGGTAATCATATGTCACTCATACATTGACAAGGATGATAAACATAATGCAAGAGGACCAAATGAAGAAAGGAGACAAGTGAGATGAGAATAGTTTTTCATGAAAAGAGTTTTGTTATGCTAGAAAGGATAATTACAAGAACCAGTATAGAGGAGAAGTTTGTTTAGTAGTATATTTAAAACAAAGGGAAAGTGTGGAAATGTGGTGATTGATGAAGTACAAACAATATAGTGTATTTGGATATGGTACAAAATCTAGGATTGAATAGGATTCCACATCCACATCCTTATAAGGTAACATAGGTTTAAGAAGGACATCAAATCATGGTAAGTGAACAAAGTTGGTTTAAATTTCATATAGATATATATAAAGATAGAGTTTTATGTGATATAATTCCTATGGACATTTTACATTTGTTTCTAGGGAGGCCATGATAATTTGATAGGAAAGTTGTTCATGATAGGAAAACAAATACTTACACTATAGAGAAAGAGGGTTTGATATATGTCCTTTTACCCTTGAATGGTGATGCAGATAAAATGGAACAAATTGTGATTTTTATAGAAACCAAACAATACTTTGGTAAAGCTATGGAGATTTTAAACTTGATCAAATCCCATAATAAGGAAGTGAACAAAATTTATCTTGAGATGGTGAGTATGGAGAGTTATGATTCCACAAATTTAGACATGGAAGATAGACAAAAAGAGAGTAGATTATTAAAAAAGGTTACTAATTTGAATAGTGAAAGTGATCCCTATGAGGCATTGGTAGAGAGCATGAAATGCAAGAGTGAAGGATTCAAAAATCAAGAAGGTGGTGAGTATGATAGAATTAAAGGGGCATAAGTTATAGCTAAGATGAATGAGAAGTGTCTTGATAATGACACCAAATAAGAGAGGGAGTTGGACATTAAACTTCCCAAGAAGGCAACAGAAGAGAGATCCATGAAGGATATGAAGTTTGATGTTAACAATATGTTTTGTGATGTGTGTATAGGTGATACAAATTCAGCCACCAAGCATGTATTAGAGTCAAATAAGGAAAAGGGTTTGTGGATAAATAAGATAAGGTTGATCCTATATAGCCTAATACTCATCAAAAAATGAAGAATAAGGAGAGAAACCCCTACTTAAGGACTTAAAATAGAATTAAGGAACAAGGTGAGAGAGAAGATTAAATGTGCATGGGTATCCTTAAATTGTAGCTAAATACAAATTTTGAATACAAGATGGACACACAAATTCAAGATCAAGAGTCATTATAAATCCATCAAATAAGGGAAGAGCAAGTTTTTGACAAGGAGATATAATATGAAATTCAAAAGGAGTAGTTAGGATTATACTAAGTGAAAATACCTCATACAAGATCAAATATCAAGCAAAAATTGAGTGGGAAAAGGTATCAAAGAAGTTTAAATCTGATTGAAGATTTTATATTATTATATGTGAGTGAGATTAATATTGTAAGTGAGAAGTGGCAAGAGTCTAAGAGACCAAAACAATAATATAAGCAAAATAAAGAAGATAAAAACCAATCTATAAAGATAATAAGAGGTTATTAATGGATTTCCAAAGGACTAAACAAGTATGTGAAAGAAAAATATGATCAAGGTACATTTATGAAAACTTTTGAAGTTAATGATATTTGTGTTGACTCTTTTCCTAGTGATGGATATATAAAATACAAAGGTGATATGAGGAGAAATCATAATCAAAATAGGCATTCAGACATGCAAGAATATATTAATGATTTTTAGGTTGGTAATGTTTTAAAGGGTGACAAGGTCATCATGTCCAAAGAAGACATATGCGAGATTGATGGAGAATAAATAAGAATAGTGTTTCGTGTTGACTTGCCAAGACAGGACATTAAAATATAATTATGTGATAGCTTGGAAGTTATCTATTATAGGCTATCAAGAGTGGAGAACATACTAAATCATTATATAAGGTATGATAATGATTTAAAATAGCTTTTACCTATTTATATACATATGAAAACACATTATTTGTTGTTTGAAGAACCATTTTATAGACAATAAGGCATGGTTCAAGTTCAATATATTTTGAGAAAACAATATGTGTTGAAGGAGATAATGAGAAAATCAAACATTAACCATCACAATGTCAAAATGGTGGAACACTTAACCATAATTGAGGTAAAATAGTTGAAACACCTCAAGGAGCAGAACATGGGTCTACATTTGCATTCAAAGAATGATTATGATGTTGTAAATGGTTGGAATAAGTAGTTATATTAGGTGAAGGAAGGAAGGATTATCATGGAGGCTATTGTTTAAAAAATACTCATACAAATGGAGTCACAATTTTAAGCATTGGGAGAAATGGACTTTCATGTTCAAAACATACTCATACAAATAAAGTCATATTTTGAAGCATTGAGAGAAATATGCGAGCTTGCAGTAGCTATTAAAAGGAGAAGAGTGATTTGGATGTAAGATAAGGAAGATAGATTGAAAGAACTAGATACAGAATAGGTAAAATTTGAAAAATCAGAATTTTACAAGGTGAATGGCCACATGGAAATTTTGTATTCCTCTTTTAAGTTACAGGAAGAAAGGTGTCAAGAGATGCATATATATAATGAGGTAAGCCATTTTAAACAAGGTGTTAGTTTATGTTTTTATTTATTTCCCTTAGAGTATTTATATGATATTTAAATAATAAAATCAATGACAAATAGATCTATAGGACTAGTTAATGGAATAGATAATAAAAAGCATTGTTAGAATTGGAGAAAAAGGAAGAAGTAACAATCAAGTCATATCAAGCTAGGAGTTTAATTTATTAGTTATAGTCATGCATATGAGAAAGAATTACACAATGGTGTAATTTTTAAATAATTTTAAATTCATAATAATAATCAATAAGTGTTAATACAACAAGGGAAGTTGATAAAATAGGTACATGTTGGGAAAATCAGTTGCTTTAAATCAATTCAACTAAGACATGATGTAACTCAGATAAGCAAGGGGAGATGAAGGCTTGGGAACAATAGGATGATAAGTGTGAGAAGACACAACTAATTGAAGACACAAAAAGTAAGATGGATAAGGACATAAAATACATAATATAAATCTATAAAGATTCATATAAATCAACCTCTGAGTTTTGTCCCTTTTCCCCTTTGGTGTATGATGAAGGGGCATCACTCATGGAACAACATAATTGAAAATTTTTTCTACATCAAGTGAATACGGAGTTTATAACATGTTTTGTATTTTTTATAAGTTTTATGAGTCTAAAAATGCATCTTGGAATGTTTTTAAGGTGCTTATGAGTACCAAAGATGGTTAGGAATTAACATAGGAGTTTTCCTGCCAAACTGAACAATTTGAATTTTTGAATGTCTTGGCATAGAAAGGATATTGTAAGAGGTTATCAAAAGGTCATTAAGTTGTCAAATGGATAGAAAATTTTAATTAAATACACTTTAGGCCTATAAATATATTCATTGGTCACACTTTCATGAAATATCTACCTTGATCTTTGTGTAAGGTGTAAACTCACTTGTGGTAACCATTAAAAGGTAGTTATGCTAGTTATACTAGATATAAATATTGTAGTTTTGGTTTTGGATTCAGTTTTTGATGTTGTATTGGAAGAGAAGGTATGTATTCCCAAGACATAATGAAATAATAAACTCAAGTTTGAATGAGAAGTGTTGCAACTCTATTTTCCCATGTATGTAAGATGGAAGGTGATTGTATTATGATTGTTCCATAAAGGAAGATACACTGTGTGATGTTTCTAACGTTTGGTTTAGCTTTGGTGATTTATTTCACATTTTTTTAATGTGTATAAATTAATTCATTTTTTATTTTCCATGTTAAGTGGTCTAAAGAACAATATAGGTCTATAAAAGAGTGTTATACAGACAATGAGTCAAGAGGATGCAAAGACTTGATCATGATTAATTATTGATGCCAAGACGTGTTTCAAGTTATAATAAACCTTCATAATTTTTTTTAAGAGGTTTTAATTACAAATTTAAACTTATCTCCAAATTACTTACCCCTAAAACCTATATAATGTGACTATGTGCTCAGTATAGTCAAGAAAGCCATAAAAAAGTTGAACATAGAAGTTTTTGTCAATTTATAATGATTTAACCAAGTGCATGAAGTGGTTTTGGATCCTTATAAATCACTCATATATTTTACAACCCATTTTAGGTCAATTAAAAACCCTAAAGTGAACTTGTAGACCCTACATACATGACTGTGTCATTGTTATGAGCCAAAAATGTGATGTAAAGGGTGAATAGAGTAGTTGTTGTGTAAATCTAATAATTGGATGAGGCGAATGTAAGTAATATAGGTATTAAAAAATCCTTAAAAACATTTAAACCCTTTCTTAATTATATAATATCAAACTATATGCTCTCGATTTTTGTAGACCCTATGAAACCTGAAATTAGGGTTTAGAAAACAAATGTTAAGAATTAAAACTAGTCTAAAACCCTCTCAAAACCCTTATAGTGACCCGATAAGGAAAAGGAATGATTTTTTCATATAAATATATCCTTGAAACCAAATCATAATTCTTGGAAATAATTGATAGGACCCTTTGTAGAGTAGGTCCTTTGGAGGACTTGACAACTTGAAGGGGATTCTAGAAGCACAAGATGCTTAAGCTTATGAAGGTCATTATTGAGGTTTGCATAGAGGACTGTATGATGATACTATCAAGATTGAATAATAAGAATAAGTATTATGTTAAATCCAAGTCAAAAATAAAACCTAAGGACTTTTATTACATGTTGAAAGAAAGATCTTGTTGAAGATGGTCTACATGATCAACTAGTATGGTAGAAGGAAGATGTTGCTTGTTTTAAGTTAGAACCTAGACCTAGTCATACAATCTAACACGTATATTGAATCATGATGGGAAATATATAATAATTTAACATGTTGTGATGGTTTTGTGAGATTAGATAAGTTTTTCTAGAGGGATTCACCAAGTTTCTAATAGCTTACATGTTACATCAAGATATATAGAAGGTGTGAGCATGTGTGAGATGATTCAGAGATTCAAGAAGAATGTTTTTCTATGTATTAGGTACAAATAAGTTGTATTTGATATCTTAGAGATTATATTTCATGTTTTTAAGTCCATGATCATAAATAAGAGGTTGTGAGGCATTAATATATGCCTTGGTGAAGTTCTGGTGTATCATTTGACCATTTGGAGAGAGAAGAATGCATCATTCTAGCCTAAGAAGGACCAAACCATCACATAGGTATGAATTTAATAATAAGTTTGTGCATTTATTTTAGGTACTCAAAAGTTCAACCTTATTCAAATTAAAACATGGATATGATGTATTTATTGCCCTGAAGATGCCCTACATTTTTGGTCTCATGAGGGGTTGTCCTCTTCAAGATATAATATCTAAATATCATCTATCAATATGTGAAGTGAAAAAGGAAATCAAGTTTAAGCTATAGTAAACATATATTAAGAATTCAAAAATATGACCATTGGGGTTTAAATTCAAATGACTATGCATGAACCTGGGATCATTCCTTTGTTTTTAGAAGCTAGGGAAGAGGTCAAAACTTGTTGGTGTAAAAAGGAAAGTTGAAGTATACTTCCTATATAATATTCTCAAAGTGATTTTGAGATTTGTATGTTCATTAAAGTGCATTTTTTGTGGATTAAATTTAGAATTTATTGACTATGTTATTACTTAGAGAACCCAAGAGGACTAAAGTGGATTTAGAACCTCTCTATTGACATTGACTTGATGTTTTGACAATTGAATGATGTTTTCACCTCATTGAATTCTTGTTCAATGTATTAATTTTTCTTTGAAAGTATGCCTTTATATAATAAAATCTCAATGAAAGATAATTGTGCTTAAGGTCTATGTTTATATAAGACATAGAATGACTTGTTGAATAAAATGGAGTTGTTAGTCACTTTAGATGGATGATCAAAGTGATTAAGTATGTTCTAAAGGTCTTTAAGATCTTATTAAGTGTTTATAAATGGTCATATTTATCCCAAATATGAAGTTCTAGGTAAAATACATGATGAACAAAGGTATGAGGGTTTCAATATTTCTTGTGTTTATTAAACCTAATATGAATGTTCATGATGCAAATGGATCTTATTTGAGATCATTGGAGTATTATTAAGACTTGTTTCAATGTTTTTTACTATAGTTATCATATTTAAAATGATTGTTTGAGTGCAATATGATGCCCAATTAGCAAAGATAGACCAAGTTATGTAAGAGTTGAAGATTGGTCTACAAGACCTATTCTATTAAAGGGTCTCAACACTATTTTTTGAAGTTGATTCATTGAGTCATTTTGAAGAGTATCATCTAGAGATCAGGGGTCTAAGACATTGATTATGACCTTAGAGTCATGTATCATGAGATTACTAATTTTGGTAAACTATTTTGTGTGTCTTGAAGGAAATAATCTTTATTAGATGTCTGATAGAGATTGGGTGCTATCAAAGACCTAATATGACTATATGTTAACCTATAATGTGCCTTGTAGCGGTTTGATCCATGATGGATTATGACGCTTGGAGTGAAGTTTTTTGATGCTATGAGTAGTATATATATTTGTTTCTAACTATTTTGGGTGGTATTATTAGCCCAAGAAGTTAGTGTTGAGCAAGGAGTGAATCTATTTGAATTAGGTCTCCATGGGAGCTATTATGTTCAAGATCTCATATCAAATATAAGGAGATGTAGATATACATGGCGATAGGTGAATCCCATGATATATATGATTTTAAGGATAAAGGAAGATTTGAAAATTGAATTGAGTTGCATATGTTGTGAAGATCAAGGGGGTGTTTTCTTGTTCTATGAAATGATCATGACCAAGGATCAGTGGATTATGTGTAGATGACCTTATGGTAGTTGGATAGACCATTTATCATTAATTTAAAATGGGGAGAGAGATAATATTGATGGATAAGTTATATATTGAAAGTATATTTATGCTTGAAGTGTGTTTTCCATTAATAATTTTTGCCATAAATGACAAATGGGGAGATTGTTACAAGTTGTCATTGATGTCATGTGGTTGAGCCTGTCATTGATGTCAAAAAAATTATGAGGTATTGTGATCCATTATAATGTCTTGTGATGAATATTTAGGTATGGTTAAATGTTTCTTATATTGCATCTACAATGGCAAGAAGTTCTCAAATAGGTATAGTACCTAGTAGGTCTATTTTGATGTCCTAGTTCTTAAGCATGAAAATGGCTTATAGATACATGGTGATGATGAAATGAATGTGTATAATATTGAAGGTGTATAATATAGTTATAATATCATAAAATAAAGGTTTTTATTCACTCACATGATTTTAAAAGTGACCTAAAGAGGTAAGTCCTTCATTGGTGGTCTTCTCATAGACCTTGTCTTAAGACCCTATGTGGCATGATGATGCTTCATGATCATGTTTGGAGGATTTTTATCTTGTGTATGAATGGTATGAGGTTAAATAAAATATTAATTAATTATTGAAATCAATACATGAATATTTCAATGTGTGTTAAATTCCTAAACATGACTGGTAGTTCTAGGTCTAATGTGCAAAGACACTTAGTGTGGCTTATTGAAGGATCAAAATCAATTTCCAAGGTATTATATATTATTTATTTTTTAAAGAGTTTTAATAGGTTTATTTAATAATTTTGATATATTTTTAGGTCATGATTTGAATGAGATACAAGAAAGTGAGTTTGAAGGTCTCCTATGTACGCAAAATGAAGAGATGAGGAACTAAGAAGGAACATTTTTTGCTTATTAGAACATGTGAATATTGCATGGGAAGTTGAGATATTGGAGAGAGATTAAAATGCTACTATTAATTTCTTCAAAGCATTAGGAGTTAATTTCAAGGATAGAGTTGTATGAACAATTGTTTAGAATGAAAACTGGTCTAAAACCTTCTCAAAACCCTTATAATGACCCAATAAGGAAAATATTTCTAGAAATGAACTAGAATGGATTTTTAAGTCTATTTTTATTATTTTATTTGGTATATGACTCCATTATTAATGTCTAGGTGTTAGTGGTTTGTCAAGATAGTAAGTGAAACTTACAAAAAACGCTTATTTCTCATAAATTTGATATAACAGGAAGGGTTGACTAGGTCAAAGGATGTAAATCAATGGAGGTTGAAGATTGAGATTTGTGTTTTTTATCCATGGTGTTATTTTTTAAAATTAAATATTTTATTTAAAATATTTTTTCACTCTTTTTGACCAGTCTCTAAACTAGGCTAATAGTGAAAATAGTGAGAAAACCTAGTTAGTGTGAGAATGCATTTATGGATTGGTTAAGGTGGACTAGTAATGAATATAATTGATTTAGGTTGTTTTTAAAGACATATAAATCATGTTAATATTTATTATATTATTTTTAGTTCATTTAAAATTTTGAAAAGGGTGTTCACAAAATGACTTGTCTAAGTGAGTCAAGACAATGAAGGAGTAAGTTTTAGATATTGGTCTATATATTCCTCATTTCACATTAGACCACTATATCACTATGTTTTAATATGTTATAGGGATTTCTAAGGATAATATAAATTAATTATAATATATTTTAATTGATCTTATAGGTTTTCTAAGTCATGTTCACCATGACTGGTTGTTTAGATAGATTGACAATTCCATATATGCAAGATGAATTAAAGAGTTTGAGTATCTTTGACTTAATGTGATGTATCCAATTATAATTATTTTGATTTTTAGGACATATTTTACCTATAAATTATTTATGAAATATTTATAGTCACACTAATATGTTTTAATATGAAATCTAAAATGGCTTATCTGGCTATGTAAGGACAGTGAGAGAGAAGATTAAGAAATTGGTCAATAGTACTAATGGTTGATATGAGAACCAATAATATTTATGTATTGTATGATTTTATATATATCACATAGGATATATATTAATATAAATAAGAATTCATAAAAGTGTCATTACAAGAACTAAAGGTAATACTTATCATGATTATGTTGATAGGGTTATTGGCAGTTCTATGTAGTCATCTTGTAGAGATGTATCTAGAGCATTTTGGATAGATTTGAAGAATAAATTGATTATAAATATGTTATATAGGTATTTTAGGTTCATGATAATTCATTTAGAGTTATATTTTTCCCCTGTTTAAGAGTGGAGAATCAATTGTTTATGACTACCCTTTATAGTAATCAAACAGTTCTGAATGAGCACATGAAAGTTATTGGTTTAAGGTTTTATGTACTATTTGGTGAGGTCTTATTCATGTAATTTGTTTATTAGGTTATTTTTCAAAGATAAATATATGCTTAAATTATGTGAGATAGATTTTATGGGTGTGTTCTATATAGAGGATTACATAACATGATTAGTCAAACATTAATCTACTTAATCAAAGGAAAAATACATGAGTAAATCAAATTAAGCATATCTATTCATGCAGGAATTACAAAGGATTGAAAGAAACATATGAAAGAAAGAAACACCATATTACATTCACAAATTTATTCACCATACCAAGAGGCTCAAAATCATGTTCACCCTTGATTAAGATCTCTTATCTTCAACAACAATGGTGGCCAAATCCTCCAATATCTCAAGAACTCCTTGTAAAACCTAGGCTCATGATTTAGAATCACTAAACTAGCCTATCAATGAAACTTTAATATAAATTAAATGATAAAATTTAAATGATAATATAGATAATGAAACATAATAAATTTTCACAAATCAAGCTTAAAAATGATGTTCATGGCCTCTGTATTTATAGATTTTTAAGATTGATCAGGATCAACCATGACCATCCATCTCTAGATTGAGATGTGTGGCCATTAATTACTCCAATTATATAATTAAATCCATAAATATTATTCATAAATATTTGGGATAAAGTGTCATTTAAGAGGAATGGAGATTCTTAATGAGGCATGTGAAACCCATAATATTGATATTTTATGCATTTATGACTTATGGATGTCACCCTATATGATGATGTCACTAGGTGATGTAGATATCAATAATCAATTTCCAATAATGAGATATTCAAAAAGTTTTATGGAATTATTAAGATTTTAATTTAGATTAATTAGATTAAATAAGGTTAATCAAGATAAGTGAAATTATCTAGAAATTGGTGTACAATTAATCAAAATGGTCAGAAAGTCATATTACTAGGTCATAATTTGACTGGAGAAGAATTAGAAGGACATGTTAGATATGTTGTAACCATATTCCCATTTAAGATGCTTCCAACATAAAATAACAAAGGTAAGTGATGTGTAACAATGAATTTGAAGAAAAGAGTGATCTAGAGCACAAAAAGGTGAAATCATCAGTTTGACTCAAAATGAATTGATCAAAGTTAGGTATCCCATAAAATGAATTGCCCCATTTAGGGATACTTTGACCTAAATCAACACTTGTAAATGAAAATTTTGAACCATTTAACATGTTTTATGTATTTTGACCTAAAATGTCAATTTGAGTGCAACTTGAGGAAGATTAAAAATTTCAACACAAATGGTGTTAGGAATTAGATGTTTACATTTTTGTTGTGTTATGTTATAATTGACCTATCAATGCTCTCCATTTTTGTAGATATGTGGCAAAATTTTCACCGTCACATTGTTTGGCTTTGCACAAGTCAACAATAATCAATTCATGTTCTATGTTATATGATAAATGGTTAAAAAACTTTTTTAATAAGTTTTTCCAATCTGTAACCAATCCCTTAGGTATATTAAGTATTCAATCAAGAGCCTATCCTACTAAACTTCATGAAAATATTTGAAGTAAGTACTCACTACTATAAGCAACCTCTTGACATAAGACAGAGAACTCTTATATGTGATCACATGGATCTCCCTTTCCTTTGTACTTGTCAAATTTGGGTGCCTTAAAATTAGGTGAAAAAGGGTTTTGGAGAATAGATAAATCAAATAGATATAGACATATCTCATCAAATTTGTATTTTTTAACTCTATTATTTCTCTCCAATCTTTGAATAATTTCCTTTATAGAATTATAATCTTGCATGTTTGTTGCTTTTGTGGATTGGATAAGATGTTTTTTGGGTGGAATGTGCCCCTAATTGTGTTTTTGTTGGGGTGGTATGTGCCCCTAGTTTTTTTGTTGTGGTGGTGGTATGTGCCCCTAATTTTGTTGATGTTGGGGTGGAATGTGCCCCTAATTTTTTTTCTATTGGGGTGGTATCTGCCCTTACTTTTGTGTGGATCTATAGCAAATGTATACATTTTGATCCATTCCTTGGTTTTGATTTGTTCCTTGAGTTGATAAAATAAACTGTTAATTCTTAGATTGTAGAACATTCCTTGAATTTGGCTATTTAGCACCATGTTGATTTTTGCAAGTTTTTTATTTATTTACCAATTTTTGTGTTGGTTAGATAGAACTAGCCAAATTATCTTGAGGGATTTCCTCAATTCAAATTGAATATTTGGGTTTTTTATTTTTCAAAGTAATAAGAGGTTCTTGATGATTGAAGAATGTATGATATGTGTCAAATGGAACATTTTGTAATCTCTTGTTACTTTAAATGTTCATTTAGGTTACCTTGATCCACTATGTTTATGTTCTCAGAAAATGTTTATTTCATAATTTTGACCACATTTACCTAATATTTTGAAACATCATTGTTAATTTAAGTGGAAAATAATGAGTCAGTTAATTTTGTGACAAGTTGATCCACATATCGTTGACCTATTATCTTGATCTTAGCTAGAAGGTCTAGATTTGTGGGTTTTGACTCTGTTTGTATTTCTTTTCCTTTTTTAGAAGAAGAATGTGTGTCTATTTATGAAAAATATTTCCCTTTTGACCTTTTTTCTCCTTCTATAACTAAGGTATGCAATTGTTCTATAGGAAATTTTGAAGGTAGTGTAGCACTTGATTCTATCAACCTAAGAAGTGATTCATCTTGATCTTTTTGGGGTTGATATTCATTGTAATCATCTTCAGATCCTACTGTTGTAGGGATGTCATAAAAAATAATGGGGTTATCTTTACCATCATAAAATTTATCATCCTCATAGCTCAGTCCATAAGAGGCTCAACTATGAATGAACCTTTGAGTCATGTCTAAAAGAGTTGTTCTCTAGGTTTGACTAGATTTGGATCGATGTTTTGTAAATGTTTAAACAAGGTATGCTTGGTTTTCTTTAAATAAATGAGTAAGGTACCAAAGAGATTATAATGGAGGTTGGCCTGAAACCACACACAATTAGAAGATTTGGTTCACAAATTTACTCAACCTTTGGTAAAGTTGAAATCATACAAATTAGAAGAGGGTAAGGTAACTCAAAGATCCAAAGTGAAAAATAGTACACCAAAGCCTAGATCTTTGTGATACACCTATACCATAAAATATAGTTTAAATTTTGAAAAGTTGATCCTATAAAATTAGATGAAATCTCTCTTGATTACAAAGAAGACAATATAAACTAAGAAACTCCAGATGTAAAAACATACATGAATTGATAAGTACAAAGCTAGGACCAAATGGGAAGCACACTATCACCACATGGTTTTATTATGATAAAATATGTTCTAGGACTTAAAGTGTGAGTGATTCACAAGATGACTTTAGTCCACAAAGATGATGATATGATTTTGAGTCTACTAAATGACCTTCAGTCCAAATGGAAAATTGAACCAAAGTTAAAAAAAGTTTAGTGTGAAATGGCTAACCTAATTTAACACACCAACTCTTAAAACTTAGAAAGGTCCAATTTCAAATGTGAATTATAAATGAGGGACTTAAACAAATTAGATAAAAGTTCTAGACTAAATTGGGAAGCATGACTACACCAATGTCGATGGCATGACATAATGTTTTTGATAACATTTTGAGCAAGGACAAGATAAATTTTCCATTTAGATAGTGTAACACATTCCTTGCTCAAGAATTTAGAGGTCAATGTGCTTTAGTTATGTTCATTGATATAACAAGTTCTTTTAAACACAAATCAAGACCATATAATCCAATGACAAAAAACAATCATCTTAAGTCTAAACTAGCAAGGTATGGCCAAGTGGGGTTAACTAAACTAGAAAGTTTTTAAACATTTCTAAGGGTATCAACTACACAATGACTTTAAAATCATGATGTAAAATAAAAAGCATGTAAATGGGTGTCTACAATACTTTTCTTGTTGTGAAAAGGTCTAGTCCTTTGTGAAACCACTACATCCATCACTTGCTAAGTGTAGTGCAATGTCCAAAGTGTAGATACATCCCATGCGAACTCCAATACTAGAATGTGGTTTAACTACTCAAACCTTTGATCCTAGTGAGAGTGGTTGAATTTAGTGCTAGGAAGTGAAACATTGGGTCAAAACTTCCCTATAGAACTTTTGGGAGGTGATGAAATCCCCCTTGCAAGCTAAGTTTTCATTAAATAAAAGACATAATAGAAAGACTTTAGGGTCATTTTCAAGATGACCCAAACCATTATGAGTTTTTAGGAGTGTTTTAGATGAAATTATATCTATTCCTTAGATTAGGCATTTTTGTAATAAGGATGATGCTTTTGATTCTAAAAGTTTCCTAAAGGGGATGGATGGAAGAGAATACACACAACATCCCTCTTTTTGCCAATCAATTTCTAATTAGCAACTATTGAATAAAAACTTGATAAGTGAATTCAATTTTAAGCACCAAATCAAAGATTAGGTGGTGTTATTTTGAACCCTTGGTCTTAAGTGCTATAATGGAAAATATTTCACAAAATGACCACATGAATAAAACAAAAAAAACTGAAGTTTATTTTGATCCCAAAGATTGAAGAATTCAAGACTTATCTTAGATTCAATTTTAATGCACTAATTTTAAAAATGTTCAAGACTTAACATGAAATGTTTCTAAGATTTAAAATGATATGTTCATTTTAGGCACTAAATACCAAATACATAAAAACATAGTATGTTCATTTTAAACCCAAATAAAAGTGTGTTTGGTTAGTCAAAAGCAATCAAAACAACTTCTAAACTCATCCCTCAACCTAAAAAAACACAATTATAAGGGCTTGCTTTGAAGCACTTAAGATTTTGAAGAATCAACATTAAGAATTTCAACTCTTTGTTGTAATCCCACTGTTACATAGTCAATATCACTATTTTCCCTACAAAATCTCAATTTTAGACAATTAAATCATTATTTTGGGTTAGATCTAAAAGAAAACCCAATATCATTGTTTGTAAAAAGAAAACACAAAAAATACAATATCATTGTTTAGATGACAAAATTATTTTTATGCGAAATCACCACCCAAAAGAGTGACATCACTTCCCAAAAAGATGATATCATTGTTCTAGATGATAATATCACTACTCAAGTCTATGAAATCACTACTCAAGTCTACAAAATCACTGTTTAGTGAACAATAATTTTGTTTATATAAAATCATTACTTTGTAATAATGATATCATAATAGTGAGGAAAATTGAGGTTTTCAGAAACAAAAATGTTGTTATAAAAATAGAAAATTAACTTAAAATTTCACTCTTTTTGGCCCTCTCACTCCAAGATCATGCATGGAAAAGATTAGTGAATTACTTGAAAGAGCTTTATGACCAAATTAGTGGGGTGCGGTCCCACCAAGCATACTAAAATCTAGAGAGGATTACATAACATGATTAGTCAAACATTAGTCCAATAAATCAAAGGAGAAATGCATAAGAGTAAATTGAATTAAGCCTATCTATTCATGTAAGAATTATAAAGGATAGTGTAGATACTATAAAACCACACACATGGTTATAGTTGTAAAAATGCCTTGGACTTCTCTTTCACTTATTTTGACTACACTGATAAAGTCAAAATAACCTATCTTAAACTAATCCCTTCACCTAACCCATTTAACCTAACCCCACCTTAAGTCCAAGTTAGTTAAACTTAGCCAACTCAATCAATTTTTTTAGCTAACACCATTTTACCCACCCTTTGACCCTATTTTCAACCCACTTCTACTCAGTACCTCAACTACCAATGGTTAGGGGTAACCATCAATGTTTACATCCTTGAGTTGGTAATTCATCACCAATTATTTTTTAGGTACTCAAGAAAAAAATTTAATACTTTTCTCTACCTCATCCTCTAACACATCACAATTCCTTATTACTCATCATCCTTATCCTTCTTACTCCATCACCTTTTTCTTATAAAAGGAAGTGAGTAAGAGGAGGAGGGGGATCCATAATTCAATATCCAAATTATATATTTAGAATATATTCATATAGGTACTCAAGTCTTCCAAGAATTCAAAGATTCTTCACACAGGTTTTTCTAGTAGCCACCAACCCAAACCTCTGGAAAATTTCTTTTAGATCTTCTTTATGTATTTTTATGCTATCAAAATCATTTTAGAATAGGTAAGCATTAGATTTATTTCATTTGTCTTTCTTCATTCTAATTGGATGTTACTATATGGAGCTTACCTCTTTAAATCCTTATTATCTGACCTCTGGTCTCATTTAAGAGCACTCATCTCTTCACCTTATCATTCTTAGATCCCAAATAGACCTTCTACATTAGGTTGAGTTTGATCTCACCCTTCTACCTGTAGACCTTTATAACTTTCCTAGTCTTAGTAGGCCATCATTGATGGTTTCTAATAACCATCAATGGTTTCTTAACTAGTGACAGTTACCTATAACTACCAATGGTTATCCCTCTGACCCAAGACCCTCATCTTTCTACCATTTAACCAGCCATTGACTAGACCTTGTTTTCCCTTTTTCTATACTAGGCTAGATTAAAATAGACTAGAATAAAATAGATCATTCATTTAGTAAATTAGCATCTCTTTTGTTGGTTTTTCAGATCTTAATCTTACATTAGCAAAGTATTCATCTTATTTAGTTTTGTGTATGCTTTCTTTCATTCATCTACTTTCAACATTAACTTGTTTTGCAAGTGTGGATTGATAGCCTCCATAGATAGCTCATGATTTCTTAGATCTAGCCCTAACTAGGCAATCCACCCTTCTTCCTTATCTATCAAATAATATTTATTTGAGTGCTTTCTTATGTAGGTCATCTTCCCCTATCCAAAGAAGATTTCTCCACTTCATCTAGTTCATGCGCATATTTCTACCAGGTTTTTTACCATATCTATTTTACCCTTTTCTATAGTTATTCTCTCTTTATTTTTTCTTAGTCATGAAAGTAAAAATTCTAGATTGAACATTTTGGCATGCCCGATGGGACACCCTAGTTCCATTTTTTCTTGTTGTGGGGCCTAGTTCCCTTTCTTCTTTATTGTATGCTCATCAAATGAAATCTAAACATTTCCTTTTGGGTATAAAATAAATTTATACATTCATGGTTTGATTGCTTGATTTATCTCACCTATTTAATTAAAGCATCATGAAGTAACCATAACACACTTATATTACACAAACAAACCACTCACACAAAAACAAACATCATAACATACTTGAAACAAGGCCCATTATAATTTCATCACCCATTAGATCACCTTACCCTTTTTGGTGATCTTAATTAGATTTCATCACTAAGGGGAGGACCCACTCTATTCTTTAGAGTAGTATAAACTCTAGATAAATGGTATATATTATCTAAGTGGTTTGGCTTAGCTTTGGGTTTGTGAAGTGTGGGGAGAAAAACCCCAGTGTTAGGCCATGTACCTAGTCTAGTACAAATTCTTTTTTAGCACCATAATCAAATATAAAACCATCCTTAGCTTGTTATTTTAGTACCAAGTTCATAATCCAGAACTCTTTCACACTCTCTAAGGCATAATCCAAAAGTGATTTAAAATGAATCCTAAGATTAATTATGCTTTTAGTTTGTGCCTTATTTTCCTTGAACTTTTCTTTGATTGTTTATTATTTGTGGTGAGAAGTTCATTATTATTTTCCAATTACTCACATGGTTTTTACCAAGTAAGAACTAAGGAATCAAACCCATCAAACAACCCCTACCTCTTCTTCTTCATCATCCATGGGGTATAATTCAGAGGTTGAGGGTTCACCTCATCATTCTCCCCCACCTACCATGCATTGGATTTTTGTTGAGGGTGACACCAATTTTACCACTTTTATTGACAATAACCCCATTTAACTTCAATATTATCTTAACACATTATCTCATCATACCCCAATTTATTTGGTTCCTCCCATGGATCCTCCTTTAGGAATGCCTCCTAAGATTATGGTGGGTGTTCTACCCAACCCTTGGTTACCCAAGCTTCATCTTCTACCCATGACTCATTTTCTACCACCACCCAAATCCAGTCCAATATTCCAAACCATAATTAAACACCCCCTACACCAACCAGCACATCTAATGTTGGGGTAACCCAACCTCTTGTTACTTATCCCACACCCACCTTAGGGGTAACCTCTACCCCTCTTTCCACCATTCCTTCCAATAATTCCACCCAAAAAACTTATACGCATCTTCAAAACTTGGTACTTTCTATACCTCAAACTCTTCCAACCATCAACACACGAGTCACTACTCAAACTCAACCCCAACCCACTCATACATCCATACCTTCTACTAAATTAATGTTTTAACAAGTTCTCACAACCTCTTATCAATATGTGCCTAATCCATAAGGACACATGGCCCCTTCAACCAAATTATTTTATACCCATGAATCCTAATGGGGCACCATCTCAACATCTTATTACCACCTACCAATATACAACATCATCACAACCTCCTTATCAATATGTCACATCCACCAGAAATCAACCCAACCTATCCTCCAATATTCCATCTACCCAACCTCAAACAGACTTGGTCAAGATGTTAATTGATAAAATGACCAATCTTGAACCAATCTCAAATCATCCATCTCAGGAACCAATAACCTTCTCTCTTATGACCAAATATGTAATGAAACTGTCCACCCATCTATCCCAATCTAATCTTATCTTCCTCAATGGAAATTTCCTAAATTTTTCAAATTTTAGTAGAGAGGACCCATAACAACATTTGAAGGCATTTCATCATTCATGTTACTTAATTTCACATGATGATTCCCTCCGCCTTTGAACTTTCCCCATGTCTTTGATAGGACCCACTCTTGATTGGTATAGTGATTTCACCAAGTACTCCATATTTTCTTTCACCTAACTCACCCAAGTCTTTTTAGATCACTTTTTGGTGAACATATCTAAAAAGGTTTCCATAACCAACCTTTATTCCATTAAGTAATTTGATGATGAATCAGTTATTGATTTTATTGCTAGATGGAGAGGTCTTATCAACCAAATTTATTTATCATTAACACAACCTAAATTGATTAATATATTTTGATGAGGTTGTGCGAAACACATTTCACCCACTCTCAAAGTTCAAACTTTCCAAACTTTTGATGAGGCCTTTAATATGGCATGAAAATTGGAAATTTGATACATCAAGGAAGGAAAATTAAAACTTTGGAATAATAATTCCACCTTTAAATATAATGATCCTTCCTCATCACCAAATCCCACCAATCAATCTAACCCTTCTAAATCTAAGGCATCAGCCAACTTGGTTGTCCTCAAAACTACTCTACCTCTAATCGTCAACCAATCCAACCCCTCAACAAATTCTTCTTACTATTTCAAATAACTCCACCCAAATCAAAATCATGGAACTCTAAAACAATACACTCCTATTGGAGAATAATACACTTTAGTTTTGGAGAAACTAATCAAAGAAAACATCATACAACTTCCACCCATAAAACCTCATCAACAGTTTGACACTACTTGCCCCTCACCTAGTTGGTACAATGAAAATGATTCATGTACATACCATCATGTTATTGGACATGATGTTAGTAGGTGTAATGCCTTCAAAAAAATTATCCAAAACATGATTGACAAGGGGGAACTCATATTTGACAATCCCAATGCACCCCCTAATCAATCCCTTGATATTTTTCATAAACCATTTCCTAACCATATACCCTCTACCATCTATAACAGAAACCAACCTAAATCATCTCACACATAGGAGGTCAATATTGTTGATACAATCATTAATGAACACTTTATTGAGGAGACCATTACTTGAACCTCAATTTCATCCATCCCACTTATTGAAGTGGCTAACTCACCAACCCTTCCTTTGGACATCCAAACTGAGGAAGCCACCTCACCCTCCTCCTCACTTGAGAAAATCATGGACTTACCCACACCTCCTTTATAAAAACTAAATAAGGCAATAATTTCTTCAACCACATCTTCACCTATTTCTTCATCCATAGAGGAGAAGTCACCTACCATTCCATTGTAGGTTTAACCAAATGAATAAACCATATCCATCACCTCACTTAAACCTATCACATCTATCATTTAAAAACCTAACTTATCTTTTGAAAACACTCCAAAAGAGAAAACTTCTTCTCCTACACCTTTCATGGTAGAATTATCCTCCTAAGATTTACAACCCTCTCCTGAGAAAATTCCCCCACCTCTACTTAAAGGTTTGATATTTGAAACTAAGGATCAAGAAACTAAGCCTGTTTACAAACCTTTTTCTAGATTCATTTAAAATATAGCTTTCACCTCTCAACCTAACCTAGATAGATCCACTTTTTGGCATCATCTTGGTCTACCTTATAAAAACAAACCCAAACCTTTAACCACATTTCCTTCAACCTATAAACTCATCATATCTCTAACCAACCTTTCTCCTTGTATGACTCTAAGATAACCCTCCAACCTTCCTCCACTTAAAATTCCCAAATCATCATTTACCCTTCAAACTAAACCCATCATATCCCAAGCCAAACCCATCAAAAACGTGGGGATACTTCTTACTCCCAATATTGTTCATCCACCTTTGAATTTAGACTTTACCCCTCCTAAACTACCTAAACAAACACCCACCAAACCTATCAAAATGATTAAACCAATCAAGTCTCCACCTTGAGCTAGACCAATACCACCTCCTTCCACCTTACCTTCTATCTTAGGAGCTCATCCCTCAAATTTTCCTATTTTGTATTCCTTATCTTGCCAACCTTCACCCTTTTTCTCACCTACATATTCTACAAAATCATCAACCTCATCATCCTCATTTTTGGATAAACTTTCGCTCACTACTCTCCCACCTATAACCAACCAAGCACCCTCAATTCCCAAATACTCTACATGAATAACCCCAACTACATAACCATAACCTAAACCACTCACCAAAACTATTCAATCATCTTCCAAATCCATGGTGAGACCTCCTCCCAAAGGGACTCCCACTCTACCTTCTAAAACAAAATTCTTGGCACCCTCAACACCTTTGATAAAATCCTATTTAGCCATCTTGTAAAGGTTGTTACAAAATTTCTCTATCCACTTACCACCCATCAAAACATTTGACCCTTATAAGAAATTTGACCATTCACATCCTACACCATCTTGGTTTAATGACCAATTAATCTATGCCTATCATAAAACACCTAGACATAATATGGAAAGTTGTGTCAACACCTTTGATAAAATCCTATTTAGCCATCTTGTAAAGGTTGTTACAAAATTTCTCTATCCACTTACCACCCATCAAAACATTTGACCCTTATAAGAAATTTGACCATTCACATCCTACACCATCTTGGTTTAATGACCAATTAATCTATGCCTATCATAAAACACCTAGACATAATATGGAAAGTTGTGAAGCTCTTCAAACCCTTATCCATAACATGATGGATGAGGATGATCTATTTTTATATGAACCACCTCTTAGCCCATTATAAACTCAACCCTTCCAAACCATACCCTCTAACACACTCTGATATAAAAGTGAGGAGAAACATGAATAACCATCTAGTCCAATGCCTTCTCTTACCCATACTATCCACATGGTTACATGATCTAATGCCCAACAAAAAGATAAGGAGAAAGATAGAGTACCCATCCCTTTGACATACCCTTATAACTCTCAACCTACTGACCAGACTCACATACCCTTAGCTTTACCCACACTATCACCAAAACCTAAGATATCCATTCTAGGTGTCCCTTCCTCCAACCCATCTAAATCCTTAAAACATGTAGTGCTTAATAAACTTCACCAAACTCTAGTAAAGATGAGTCTTTATGAATTAATTAACACCTCACCCCATCATCTCCAAGCACTCATTGAGACCTTCCAATCCATTAAGGTTCAACCACATGATCCTCAACCTCTAGTTGCCTTTGTTGGCACTCTTCACTATTCCAATCTTATCACATTTTAGGATTCTAAGATTCCATCTATTCATCCTAAGGATCTTGATCCTCTATTATTTATCATTGAATACATCAACCAAACCCATATTTAAATGGTGATTGTTGATAGAGGAGCTAGTATCAACATTATCTGCTCACATGCTTATGACCAACTGTAGCTACCCAAGAACATCATGTCTAAAACTAAATTAGTCCTTCACTCTTTCAATGACACCATGGTCACTACTTTGGGCATGATCATCATTCACATCCATCTAGGACCTCACACTATTCCTAAAATCTTCTATGTTGTAGAGGGTGAATTCTAATACAATGTTTTATTTGGATGCCCTTGGATTTGTGCCATGAGTTATGTCCCTTCCACCTTACACTGATGTGTCAAATTTGAGAATGAGGGTTAAGTCATTACCATCAAAGTTGATGCAAGTCCCTTCACTTCATGTGATATGACCCATCATATAAATGATGTCCTTATTCCTCTCTCATCCACTCCACCACCCACTAACAACACTTACACCACTACCCATGATGAAGATTCAATGAGCTCATTCATCCATTCATCTCAAATTCCCATAGAGGACTCCTTAGAACCCACATTCCAACATATCTCACTAGGAGAATACCATATTTTAGCTTTGGTTACTTTTCTTGCTCCTCAAGAGTATGGGAGCCACATCCATGATCCTAGTTATGACCCCAAAATTAAAACCATCATTCCTTTTGGGCTCCTCAACCATTAAACCAAATTCATCCATGGGGAATTCGATCATCTACTTGTTACTCCAACCATTACCTCTTCCACCAAACCATTTACCACAGACTTATCATACCTTAACAAACCAACATTCAAACCTCTACAGGTGTTACCCCTTTATCCCTTATCTTTAGAGTAGAGGTAGTCCTCCCTCTTTAAGTAAAAATTCATTCTCTTTACATATTGTTAAAAGACATTTTTTCTGAAAGTGACTATTGTTAAGAATGTTTAGCCTAACTAGAGATACTTGATGAACATTGCCTTACAACCCTTAACCACCTTCATGTCTACCAAGAGTGCATTGCACATGCCTATAAAAAAAATATGAGAGAGAGGGAAGTTAAAATTGGATATCTCATCCTCAAATAAAACCAAATGTCACTAACATAGAGAAAAGTAAAAGAGACAAGTTTTCCTTTAATTGTCGTGGACCCTTCATCATCACCCATAAGTATGGATTAGGAGCTTATCATTTATCCTCCCTCAAAGGAAAACCATAATCTAAACCCCTTAATGCTTTTCATATATGTCCTTTATACTATTAAAATAAGGATTGAACTCACCTTCTTGTCTAACTTAAGCTCATCCCTTGATTCATGATATTTTCCATCCTCACAATCCTTTTTTCCTCTATTTTTGGGGATAACTTGATTAAAATATAACCATGTGATTACCCATCATAACTATTACCTAATCCTAAATATGGGTACCTCGACTCTACCCATATCATGGTTCTCATGGATACCTTTTATCTTTTATAAGATGAAATCCCATGGTCTTTTGTCTCTCAAAACCTATTCCTTTTCACCCTCCACTACCTTCTTGTGCTAAAAGTTTTCCCTCATAAAGGTACACCTTTAAGCCTCATTAAACTATTCCATATCTAAAACTATCATTAAAACTATTTGGGATACCAAAATTTATTATTTGGGTCATAAAATTTATATCATTCTATAGACTACTCCCTTGAAGGATAACTTCCCCATTTCTTGAACATTGCTTAAAAGATATACTGCTCCCTTGAAGGATTACTAAGTCACACACACACACACACACACACACACACACACACACACACACACACACACACACACACACATGTACATATATACATATATATATATATATATATATATATATATATATATATATATATATATATATGTATATATGTATATATATATATACATATACATATATATATATATGTGTGTGTGTGTGTGTGTATATATATACATATATATATATATACACACACACATATATATATATACATGCACATATATATATACATATACATACATACATACATACATACATATATATATATATATATATATATATATATATATTCAATGTAATTCCTTGAAGCTTCCCACATCGATCAGCTTCACAAACTTTTCAAAAGCAAAAAAAAAGAAGTAAAATCACAAACAAACCCTTTTTCAAAAATAAAATAAACATCCCAAGAAAGTTGTAATCAACTTTTCGTTTAATAGACTTCCCACATTGATCAGTATACATTGAGCATAATACATAGACTTGTCTAAATTTGGTTCTTAGGTCACCTATAGAAGGGGCAAGCTTGAGCACATAAGGTTATCTTCCCTATTGACCCATTTACCATTCACTTACCACTTATTCCCCTTTTTTCCATTATCTATGAATCAAGGGATTTTGAGCTTATTGGACACAACATGATCAAGACACAATTTTATCAACCCAAGTATGCTTATGTGAAGCATTAAAGAGGCTAAAATTCACTAATCCCCACCTAAATTTGGTGATGTTTTCAGTTTTTATGAATGAAAAGGCATCATCATTATTTTCTTTCCCTTCTATTGTTGACTATTGGAAACATGCATCTCCTAATTCTCCCACATTTCACTTTTTCATAACCTCATCCCAAAACCAAACAATTCCTCTATCTTGGATATTCCTGCTCCATCACTTATTTCTTGGAGAGTATTATTCTCCACCCCTATATTGACCCACTTTCTTCAATTATAACCAACACTATCTTCAACCAAACCTAAACCATTTAGTATGTCAAATTGGGGAAACTCATTTGAAAACCACCCTGATCTATTTGGATAATTTCCTTACCTAGGATTTTTGGAGATTACTCTTCTACTTCTTCCTTCCTCTTTTAAAAATAATCTAATCAAATATATAACTACCTATGACATGAAGTTTTTGTTAGATCCTATGTCCACAGAACTATGTAGGCAATGTTCACTTACCTAGTGCATCTGGAGTCATCTTAACCACCATCTTTCTAACATACCTTTCAACCAACCATTAATCATTATCTTTATACCCACCTTTTACCATCTACCATTTGGAGATATCATTTTTCCATCATTTTTTGACCTTTTGGTAAACATCATTTCTCCATCTTTCCTACTTGGGAAAAATACATTTGCTTGAATTTTTTTTTAGATACTATGTCCATGGAACTATGTAGGTAGCATTCATTTGCCTAGTGCATCTAGAGTCATCTCAGCCATCCCTTTCTTTTCAACCATCAACCATTGAACATTATCCTTGAACCATTACACCACATCCATCTCAATGTTGACCATTTTGACCTAAACCTTTTGCATCTTTTTGTGATCAACTTGTTGTGGTCTTTTTGACCACACTGATCGACTTTGCCATGTTAAACATTCAAACATTTTAGAATTTTTCTCTTATTACATGACCAAACATTGGAGTCCTCTATGATATCACTTCCAATTTTAGATACCCACACATGGGATCACTTTTGAATTTGGATACCCCCATGAACATTGATCCATTTTGATTAGAATGCTAACAAGTGTACCCAACTATCAAAATATAGTCATGTGGTCTATTGGTCACCTATCTTTTTAGCATTGAGATTATTTTTGCCAACATTGACATCCTTTTTCCTTGTGAAATCTTGGCCATTACATCTTTATCACATCTTTTCTACATGCTTGCATTACAAATGCCTAGCATTGATCCATCCTCTTGTCACTCACCTTTGTGACTAACTATAAACCCTTCATCAAACCCTGATCTAATTCAATTTTTCCTCTTCCTCTCCTAATTTTAGGGGGAAATCCTCCCATACTTGGGAAAAACTAACCTTCAACCAACCTTCAATCGATACCATCTTTTTTTTTGAAACTTGTAGATACAAGCTACATAACAAAAAGGGTCAAAATATAGATAATAAAAAAAATCACACACAGTTCTAGTTGTCAAAATTCCTCAAACTTCTCTTTCACTTATTTTGACTAGACCAATAAAGTCAAAATAACCTATCTTGAACTAATCCCTTCACCTAACCCATTTAACCTAACCCTACCTTGAGTCCAAGTTATATAAACTTAGCTAACTCAACTCACTTTTTTTATTTAACACCAATTTATCCACATTTTTACCCTCTTTAAAACCCACTTCTACTCAACACCTTAACTATTGATGGTTAGGGGTAACTATCTATAGTTACCCTAACTGTTGATAGTTAGGTCCCCAAAATAGTAACTCATCACCAACTATTCCCAAGGCAATTAGGAGAAAAATTTAATACTTTTCTCTACCTCATCCTCTAACACATCATAATGCCTCATTACTCATCATCCTTATCCTTCTTACCTCATCACCTTTTGCTTATAAAAGTAAGTGAGTAAGAGGAAGAGGGGGATCCACAAATCAATATCCAAATTCTACATTTAAGCTATCTTCATATAAGTACTCAAGTCTTTTAGGCATTCAAATATTCTTCACACTAGTTTCTCTAGTAGTTACCAACCTGAACCTTTAGTGAATTTCTTCTAGCTCTCCTTTACATATTATTATGTTATCAAAATCATTTCAGATCAAGTAAGCATTGGATTACTTTCATTTATCTTTATTCATTCTACTTGGATATTCCTATCTAGATCTGACCTCTTTAAATCCTTCTTATCTAGCCTATGATCTCATCTAAGAGCACTCATCTCTTCACCTTATCATTCTTAGATCATGAACAAACCTTCTACATCAGATTGAATTTGATTTCACCCTTTTGCCTATAGACCTTTCTAACTTTCCTAATCCTAGTAGGTAACCATCGATGGTTTCCAAGAATAAACAATATTTTCTTAATTAGTGATAGTTACCTATAACCATTTATGGTTATCCATTTGACCCAATACCCTCATCTTTCTACCATTTACCAACCATTTACTAGACCCTATTTTCCCTTTTTCTATATGTGGCTAGACAAGAACAGACCAAAATAGAAAATTCATTTAGTAAAGTAGCATCTTTTTGTTGGTTTATTAGATCTTTATCTTATATTAGCAAATTATTTGTCTTATTTAATTCTGTGTATGTTTCCTTTCATTCATCTACTTTTATCATTAACTTATTTTACAAGTGTGGATTGTCAGCCTGCATAGATAGCTCATGTTTTCTTGGTTCTAGCCCTAACTAGGCAATCCACCATTCCTCCTTGTCTAACAAATAAAATTGCTTTGAGTGATTTATTATGTATGTCATCTTACCCTAGACAAAGAAGATTTATCCACTTTATTTGGTTCATACGTGCATTTCTACAAGGTTTTTCTACCATATCTATTTTACCCTTTTCTATAGTTATTATCTCTTTATTTCTTCTTAGTCACAAAAGTGAAAATTTTAGCTTAAATAGATAGCAAGATACATATGAAAGAAAACAACACCATTTTACATTCCCAAATGGATTCACCATACCAATGATTTTCAAAATCATGTTCTTCCTTGATCAAGAGCTCTTGTCTTCAACAACAATGGTTTCCAACTCCTCCAATATCTTAAGAACTCCTTGTAAAATCTAGGCTCATTATTTGAAATCACTAAACTAGCCTATCAATAAATCTTGTATAAAAAATTAGTGATCAAATTTAAAGGATTGTGGAGACAATTCAACATAATAAATTTGCACAAATCAAGCTTAAAAATGATTTTCATGGCCTCTCTATTTATAGATTTTTGAGATTGATTAGGATCAACCATGACCATCCATCTCAAGATTGATATGTTTGGCCATGAATTAATCTAATTATACAACTAAATATATAAATATCCCTCATAAGTATTTAGGATAGAGGTTCATTTACGAAGCATGGAGGATCTTAATGAGGCATGGGAGACCCATAATCTTGATATTTTATGCATTTATGGCTTATGGATGCCACCCATATGATGATGTCACTAAGTGATGTAGATATAAATAATCAATTTTCAATAATGATATATTCAAAAATTTCCATGGAATTCTTCCTTAAGCTCTTAATTTGGATTAATTAGCTTAAACAAGGCTAATCAAGACAAGTGTAATTCTTTGGAAATTGGTGCATAATTAATCAAAATAGGCTAAAAGTCATATTACTATATCATAATTTGACTAGAGAAGAATTAGAATTCAATGTTAGATGTGTTGGAACCATATTCCCATTTAGGATGCTTCCAACACAAAATAATAAAAGTACGTGATGTGTATTAATAAATTAAAAGAAAAGAGTGATCGAGAATGCAAAAAGGAAAAATCATCATTTTGACTCAAAAGGAATTGATCAAAGTTAGGTATCCAATAAAATTAATTGCCCCATTTAGGGATAATTTGACCTAAATTAGTTCTTGTAAATGAAAATTTTGAACCACTTAGCATGTTTTATGGATTTTGACCTAAAATGTGCATTTGAGTGAAATTTGAGTAAGATTGACAATTTCAACACAAATAGTGTCAGGAATTAGATGTCTACTATAGAGAGGATTACATAACATTATTATTCAAACATTATTCCAATAAATCAAAGGATAAATGCATAAGAGTAAATAAAATTAAGCCTATCTATTCATATGAGATTTACAAAGGATAACAACAAACATATGAAAGAGATTAACACCATATTAATTTTCCAAATGGATTCACAATTCTAGTGAAGTTAAAAATCATTTTTTCCCTTGATAAATATCTCTTATCTTTAACAACAATGGTTTACAACTCATCTAATGTCTCAATAACTCCCTATAAAACCTAGTCTCATGATTTGGAATCACTAAACTAGCCTATCAATGAAGCTTGCATACAAAATAAATGATCAAATGTAAAGGATTATGGAGATAATTAATAATAATAACTGTCCACAAATTAAACTTAAAAATTATGTTTATGACCTCTCTATTTATAGATTTTTTTAGATTAATTAGGATCAACCATGACAGTCCATCTCAAGATTGAGATGTGTGGCCATGAATTAATCAAATTATATAGTTAAATCCATAAATATTAATCATAGATATTTGGGATAGAGTGGTATTTAAGAGGAATGTAAGGTCTTAATAAGTCATGGGAGACCCATAATCCTGATATTTTATGGATTTATGGCTTATAGATGCCACACTATATGATGATGTCACTAGGTGATGCAGATATCAATAATCAATTTCTAATAATGAGATATTCAAAAATTTCCATGGAATTCTTACTTAAGCTCTTAATTTTTATTAATTATATTAAACAAGGTTAATCGAGACAAGTTTAATTCTTTGGAAATTAGTGCACAATTAATCAAAATGGTTAGAAAGTCATATTACTGGGTCGTAATTTGACTGGAGAAGAATTGGAAGGTAATGTTAGATGCATTGGAACCATATTCCCATTTAGGAAGCTTCCAACAAAAAATAACAAAGGTACGTGATGTGTAAAAATTAATTAGAAGGAAAGAGCGATCTAGAGCACAAAAAGGTGAAATCATCATTTTCACTCAAAATGAATTGATAAAAGATAGGTATCCCATAAAATACATTGACCGATTTAGGGATACTTTGACCTAAATTAGCATTTGTAAATGACAAGTTCAAACCATTTAGTGCATTTTATGGATTTTTACTTTTGAGTGAAATTCAAGTAAGATTGATAATTTCAACACAATTTGTGTTAGGAATTGGATGTCTACATTTTCCCCCTATTTGAGAAGGTTTAGTGAGACATTCAAACAAAGCAATGTCTTTTCAAAGAAAAGAGTTATCAAGAAGAAATTGGAAATGACCCATGATGCCCCCTTGAGAGGGCATAATAGGATGTAATTAAATGATGGACTCTTGAAAAGAGAGAGAAAGTGAGAAATTAACCCATGGATTAGATCACATCTAGATGAGATAATGCTTGCATGTGTGATTACCATCAATGATCAAAATATAACTAGAGGTATAATAGGCCCAAAATATGGGGGAATGGGAAAGATAAAATCCATAAATGTAAGGGACACACATTAAACATACCCAATTTCAGAGTATAAGTTACGTGCTTATGGCATTGATCAATCTTAAGATATTTTACACACTAAAATATTGCCATCATGGGCATTAGTGTGGAGAACCTAGAATTAGAGGAAAAGAGAGAAAATTCTACATTAGGAAGGGAAGCACCAAGAGAATGGGGTCTATAAATAGAAGATAATAAGAGGTGCCCTAGTAGAGAAAATTTGATCATGATAATATAGTTTTTCCCCACTAGGGAAATTTTTGATCATTGATAAAGAATAATTAATGGTTTGCCCCTATAGAGCTGATTTGATTATGACATTATTCAGATTTTGTGCCCCAACATGGGTAATTGGCAAGAAAAATAGCTTAAGGATATAACCCAAAATATAGGTTAAAAAGAGTAGGAAAAAACATACATGTGATGGTGTAATGGCTTATAAATCCACATAAAACCCAACATATGATAATGCAAAAAGTGATGAAAGAGATGAAAAGAAGAATAGAGATGGTTTAAATAATTCCATATGTAAAGACAAGTAGATGCTACCTACATATTTTCATGGATTCATATTCCAACATGAACTTTAGGACAATGCAGTTCACCCAAGTTTGAGAAAGGATGAGGAATGATGAAAATTAACCAAGAATTGATTAGAATCACAATGTATGCAAAGAGATGCACATCTAAGCATAGAGTTGAGGACTAAAATGAATAATACCTAAATTCCTAATTCCATATCATGAGCCTAGATTATGTAAAGTGTTCTTGAGAATCATTCATCGAAGTTGTGTTAATGTTAAGACTTTGAGACCTAAACACAAAGTGCTTTCTATAGTAAAATAAATTAAGCATCATAAGTATCAATAACTTAGAATGATATAATATTCCAATTACATTGAGCTGGTTCAAATGTGATTACTTATAGCTAAGGATAATGGTAAAACAATGACCAAAACTAGAGTTACAACTATTAACTTTTAAACAAAAAAGTAAAGACAAATAAAAAGATAAACATAAATAAACCTAACTTGAAATCAAGATATGATCAATCAAGACTTAAGTAGGAACAAAAATGTTTAAAAACAAAAGGAAAAAACATATTAATGACATAAGACCAAGATATAAATAATCAATATCCATGTGGACCATCAAGACATTCTTGAACACAAAAGAGAAAAACAAAATCAAATAGAAAAATAAGACACCAACAAAAATAAAATAAATAAGGTCTAAGAACAACTTAATAACATAAAATCAAGATAAAAAAATATCAAGAACCATGTGAATCATCAAGATGTTTTAAAACATAAAAGTGATAAGCAAAAACATACAGGGAAACACAATACCAAGATGAGACAAGAAGTAAGAAAGAGAAAAGGAGAAAAAATAAAAGGAGAGGTGCAAAAGCATACCAAAACACCAAGAAAACAAAAATAAAAACACAAATATAAAACCAAGTTAGTGAAGTTGAAAGATAAATGTTCATGCACATGTGGTAGAGGCATTAGTTTCCACCACAACATAACAAAGAATAATGACATAATAATTTTTCCATAATTAAAGAGGAACAATGATAGAAGAAAAAGGGGAAGAAAAGAAATGTAAGGGGTTAGTTGAGCTGACTCTAGATGTAAAATACAAGTGGATATTGCCTACATAGTTCCATAGATACATGTTCCAACATGAATTTTAAGCTAAATGTAGTTCTTCCAGGAAATGGGATGGAATAAAAATGGTGATTGGACCAACATGATTAATGTTATACAAAAAATGAAAGAAATGATAAACAAATGAGAATGGTCTTGAAAATAATAGGATGATAGGATGAGAAAGAATGATCTTATAAAATGGAAAGTATGTGGGACAAAATGAACTAGTGTATCTTTGGGAATATACAAGCTAACATTAAAGGAGGTTCATGAAGGAATATGTGGGGCCAACACCAATAGTGTAGTCCTAGCAAAGAAGCTCCTAATAATAGGTTATTATTGGTCCAAAATAGAGATCGATGATTGTAAATATGTGAATAAATATGTTCCTTGTCATCACTATGGTAACTTGATACACACACCTTCTTTACCACTACAACCGATTACAACACCATGGCCATTCTCAACATGGGGTCTCAATCTCATTAGGAAAATCAACCCAACTTATTCAAATGGCCATAAGCACATTTTGATTGCAATTGAGTAATTTACCAAGTGGATTGAGGCCATCATTAATGAACCTCCTTCATTTTATAAGCAAATAAACACCATTTCATCTTGTCCCATGTACTTGTCATTTTATAAGATCATTCTTTCTCATCCCATTAGCTTGTTGTTTGCAAGACCATTTTCATTTATTTGTCATATCTTCCATTTTTTATATAACATTAATCATGTTGATCTAATCACCAATTTTCTTCTATCCCATTTCTTGGGAGAACTATATTTGGCTTGAAGTTCATGTTGAAACATGTATCCATGGAACTATGTAGGTAGCATCCACTTGTCTTTTACATCTAGATTTAGCTCATCCAACCCCTTCCTTTTCTTCTCTTCCCCCATTTCTTTTATCATTGTTCCTCTTTAATTAGGGAATAATTGTTGTGTCATTGTTCTTTATTTTTTATGGTGGAAAGTAATGCCTCTACTGCACATGCATGAACATTTGTCTTTAAACTACACTAACTTGGTTTTTCTTTATGTATGTTTATTTGATTTTTCTTTGTGTTTTGTTGTGATTTCATACCTATCCTTTTATTCCTTCTCCTTTTCTCTTTTTCTTACTTCTTGTTTCATCTTGGTCTTATGTTTCCATATATGTTTTTGATTATCTCTTTTATGTTTCAAAACATCTTGATGATTCACATGGATCTTGATTATTTATATCTTGAGCCTATATTATTAAGTTGTTCTTAGACCATTTTGTTTATTTTATTATTGTTGGTGTCTTGTTTTTATATTTGATTTTGTTTTTCTCTTTTGTGTTCAAGAATGTCTTGATGGTCCACATGGATCTTGATTATTTATATCTTGGTCTCTTGTCATTGATATTTTCTTGCCTTTTGTTTTTAAACATTTTTGTTCCTACTTAAGTCTTGATTGATCATATCTTAATTTCAAGTTAGGTTCATTTATGTTTATCTTTTTCTTTTTCTTTGATTTTTTGTTTGAATGTAAATAGATGTAACTTTGGTTTTGGTCATTGTTTTATCATTATCCTTAGTTATAGGTATTCACATTTGAACTAGCTCAATGCAGTTGGAATGTTATGTCATTCTAATTTATTCATACTTATGAAATTGTTTTTCCTATATCAAGCACTTTGTGATCAAGTTTCAAAGTATTAACATCAACATCAGTTATGATGAATGATTCTCAAGAACATTTTTCATGATCTAGGCTCCTGGTATAAAAATAGGCATCTAGGTATCATGCATTTTAGCACTCAATTCTATGCTTAGATGTGCATCTCTTCACATACATTGTGAGTCTAATAAATTATTGGTCAATTTTCATCATTCATCATTCCATTCTTTCCCAAACTTGGGTGAAATACATTATCTTAAAGTTCATGTTGTAACATGAGTCCTTGAAACTATGTAGCCAACATCCACTTGTCTTTTACATCTAGAGTCAACTCAGCCATCTCCATTCTTATTTTTGTCTCTTTCATCACTTTGTACATTCTCATATGCTGGGTTTTATATGTCTTTCTAAGCCATTACACCATTACATGTATGTTTGTGCCCACTCACTTTAACCTATCTTTTGGGTTATATCCTTGAGTTATTTTTCCTACTAATTTCCTGTAATGGGGCACAACATCTGAGTAATGTTGAATTAAATCATCTCTATATGAGCAAACCATTATTTATTCTTTATTAATGATCACAATTCACCCTACTAGGGTATAACTATTTTATCACAATCATATTTACTCTACCAAAGTGCTTCTTATTATCTTATTTATGGAGACCCCATTATAATGGTGATCCCCTTACTTAAGTAGAACATTTTCTCTTTTCCTATAACTCCAGGCTCTCCACACTAATTCCCATGATGGCAATATTTTAGTGTGTAACCTATCTTAGGATTGATCAATGTCATAAGCATGTAGCTTGTGCTCTCAAATTAGGTACATTTAAATTATGTCCCTTACATTTATGGACTGTATCATTCCCATTCCCCCCATATTTGGGGCCTATTATACCTCTAGTTATATTTTTATCATTGATGGTAATCATGCATGCAAGCGTTAGCTCATTTGGATGTGATCTATTCCATGGGTTAATTTATCATGTTATCTCTCTTTTCAAGAGTCCATCATTCTCTTCCATCCTAGTATGTCCTCTTGAGGTGGCATCATGGGTCATTTCTAATTTATTATTGATATACCTTTTCTTTGAAAAGAAGTTGCTTCATCTGAATGTCTCACTATGCCTTCTTAAATAGGGTCAAAATGTATACATACAATTCCTAACACCGTTTGTGTTGAAATTGTCAATATTACTTGAATTACACTCAAATGCACATTTTAGGTCAAAATCCATAGAATGCACTAAATGGTTCAAACTTGTCATTTAAAAGTGTTGATTTACGTCAATTGGGAAAGCATTTTATGGGATATCTAAATCTGATCAATTCATTTAGAGTCAAAATAATAATTTTGCCTTTTTATGCTTTGGATCACTCTTTTCTTCTAATTCATTAGTACACATCACGTACCTTTAGTACTATGTGTTGTAAGCATCCTAAATGGGAATATGGTTCCAATGCATCTAACATTTCCTTCCAATTCTTTTCTAATTAAATTATGACCCAGTAATAGGGATTTCTAACCATTTTTATTAATTGTGCACCAATTTCCAAAGAATTGCACTTGTCTTGATTAACCTTGTGTAAGATAATTAATCCAAATTAAGAGCTTAAGTAATAATTCCATGGAAATTTTTGAATATCTTAATATTGGAAATTGATTATTGATATCTAAATCACCTAGTGACATCATCATATGGGGTGACATCTATAAGCTATAAATGCATAAAATATGAGGATTATAGGCCTCCCATGCCTCATTAAGACCATCCATGCCTCTTAAATTCCCCTCTATCCCAAATATTTATGAGGGATATTTATGGATTTAATTATATAATTAGATTAATTCATGGTCACAAATCTCAATATTGAGATGGATGGTTATGGTTGATCCTGATCAATCTCAAAAATCTATAAATAGAGAGGCCATGAACATAATTTTTAAGCCTAATTTGTGTAAAGTTATTATGTTGAATTGTCTCCACAATCCTTTACATTTGATCATTGATTTTATATGAAAGCTTCATTCATAGGCTAGTTTAGTGATTCCAAATCATGAGCTTAAGTTTTAAAAAGAGATCTTAAAAAATTAGAGGAGTTGGAAACCATTGTTGAAAAATTCAAGATCTCTTGATCATGGGAGAACATGATTTTAAGCCTCATTGGTATGGTGAATCCATTTGGGAAGATAATATGGTATTTCTTTATTTCATATGTTTTTTGATATCCTTTGTAATTCATGCATGAATAAATAGGTTTAATTCAATTTAATCTTATGCATTTATCCTTTGATTTATTGGACTAATGTTTAACTAATCATGTTAAGTAATCCTCTCTACATGTGTAGACCTAATTGCAAGTAAGCCCAATGGCATAGTTCAAAGTGTGATTTGGACTAACATGTAGTATGGATCTATGAAGATATTAACAAGGGTCTATTGGAGGTAATTTGAAGTTTTTAATGCATTTTTGGATACTCAATATGTTTTAAGGTGGTATAAGTGTAACATGTGCCTTGAGAAGACCTAATTCATTAGGTCTCTAAGTAGGCCTAAGAAGAGACTAAGGTATATATGATTTTGGATGACCTATTTAATGTTTGTTTCATGTGTGGAACATATTAAATATCCCATGTCAAGGGTAATACAAATGTGGAAATATGTTTTTCCAACCAAGGTGGGTGAGATTAAGTGATTGATATAAGTACAAGGCATAATATGCCTATTTAATATAGTTAAAGAATAAGAGTGCAAATGAGTAAAATATCACCTTGAGGAGTAGAATAAGGTCATATAAACCATAAAAGAAAATAAAAGGATCACTAATGAGCATCCATTATATGTTTTTCAAGTAAATGACATGGTTAGTTAACCTAATGAGCCTAGTAAGAGGCATATTTAAGTGAAGAAGCCTAGAGGCTATTTTGAGAAGGGTAGAAGGTTGAGAAGAGCTGAATGAGTTGATTGGATATTGAGAGACCATAATATATTCATCATATGTGTGTTATAAGTGTATGATATAGAGTGTAAATTAGATATATAAGATAGAGAGATGAATAATAGGTCACCATCCATTGGTTAAGAAATAAGGTCTTAAGGTGATCAAGATTGTCTTGGCTAAGTTGGCGCTTAGTCAAGAAGGAATTAGAGCTACCCTAAAATTTGGAGCTTATATAAGTGTCCTTGAAGTGGTTGGGTTTATGCCAAGTAAATTAGGTGGTTTAATCCTCCTTACAAGTGGGATATTTCTAAAGGACTAGTTGAGTTGGTGGTTGACTAGTGAGGGGTTGGTACTCCTTATGTGGTCAATGCCTCACTAAATATTTAATTAATTGATTATAGGATAGTAATCCAAGTTGTTTTAAGTGATTTTTTATCCCGTAAGAGGTTTTCCCACATGTATATTGTGTATATATATTTATTCATACTTATATGATTGCTTTTCTATTCATTTCTTATTTATTAGATTGGTTTAAAAGGTTTATGAATGATATATTGAATTGAAAGAAAAAAATTTACACTGATTCACTCCCCCCCTTATTATTTGTGCTTCCAAAACTTCATAGGTGAGGTTGTAGGTTGGTGACCCATTATAGAATCTACCAAACCCTCTCAAACCCATCTGCACATAAGGGTCATTTGGGAGCTAATACTGACTCCAACATTAAATCACCTATTATGGCTAATGCTATTATACTAGGCTAGAAAAGGTTTTTTATGGGCATCCCAGTATACATTAGGTTTATGGGGCTCAAATATATGTAGGGTTATCTCTAATGATTAGTTTAGTGAATTAACTCCTCATCTTTAGAATACTTTATATGGGGTATCCTACTTTTCCTAATGATAGAAATCCCTCTTATTTACACTCTATCAATATATAGAGTGTGTATTTATACATGGTGGTGAAATCCATAGTCAAAATCCCCCTAAAACTACAAAAAAGTGCATGGGTTATAATTCTATGTCATGTTACCTCTTAAAAATAAAAAATAGAGGGTTTGTTAGTGGTTTTTTATCCTTCGATATTCTTTGTTAGGCGATAGATCAAAGATCATTCACCACTATAGCCCTTAGGTATATACAAGTAGATATAAATTTGATTAACCAATTAATTAAGTCTAATATATACAAGATGGTTTTCAAAATGTGAAAATATTTGATAAGTAGCCTATAAAACAAGTGATTATTAGTTTTAATTTGGTAATTGTTGTCACTTGGATTTTCACCCTTTGAGGATATGTCTCATCTCTGCTCATCCAAGTGGCATAATTGAAACACTTCTAGGTTATGGGTAGCCTAAGAATGAGGTGAATCTCTAGATAGGGCTAGCTCCTTTAATGTAACACTTGTAGATCACTACTACACCTAATTTGTTTCAGGGAAAAGGGAGAGAAAACTATCATAATGGAGGTGATACACCAAATTTATTGATGAATTCTAACTAGATACATGTTACACATGAGAACAAGGGACTAACCAAAAAATACAATTCTCTAATCTACATCTTCGCACATCAATATTTCATTATGAGGTTATGGATGAATTTTTAGGCTAAGAGGACTAGAAAAGAGGTTTAAAATGACACTATTAAATAGTATTACTCACTAAACCTTGACACTTCCTAGAACACTTTTCATGACCTAAAAGAAGAAGCTTTCTAACTATAAATAGGTGAGAGAATGAAACAATAATGATAAGGAAATAACAATTCATCAATAATAAAAATTAATCATCCAAGTGAACATAATATTAATAGTCATGGAAGAGGTAAAAATCATTATTATTTATTGATCCATCATATTCAAATGAGTAGGACTTCACCATACTCAGTGGAGCATAGTTATAAAAGTTAAAATGGCTTGTTCTTATAGAACTTGAGAGAGAGAGGAGAAGAGATAAGTCCAAAGGTCATAAGGACACTTTTAAAGCTAATAAAATGAGTTACTTGTGCATGAGAAGGTAGTTGAAACTGATAATGCAAAGTTAAGAAGCACAAGTGTCACCCCAAGTCATGAAACTCTTGAAATGTGGCATATGATTCCCTTTACTGGCTTAGAAAATTATATTTATGATTTATCCCTATTTGAACATCCAAAAAATAATTATTGATAGGTGTCATGATTGAAATGAGAAGGAAGCTTTTCAGACATGGTTCTCCATGCACTGGTTGTAGTCCTACTCATCTAGAATCATCTGTAAATGAGCTATCACTACTTACACTCAAAGAAAACTCCTCTATCTATCAACCCTCACACTTGGCTTCCAAAAAGGAATAATTTTTACATGAAAATTATTCAAATTGATTGGATGACATGTTTAAACACACTCCATGTCCTTATAATCATTAGACACACCTTACAATTACTTCCACTTGGATTTTTCACACTTCTCACTACCATGTTCACTATGCTAGTTTTGACTGGCTAAGATGAGATATTTTATTAGAATACTTAAGAGTTTTTAAAAGGAATTAAATATACATGGTGAGTTTTATTAATTCCTAATATTTCTTCCAAAGTTTATTTCATCTCTTCAGACCTCCTAGAACCTACACAATGCACAAAATAGTCAAAATAAGTAGTTTTGTACCCTATTCATATAAATTTTATACATCTCATCTTGATGGTACAGATATTTATTGAGTATTATACAACATAAATCACTCTTCTAGGAAAATTATGCCATTTTGGTGCATTATCTCTTTCATTTTCCACATCAAGCCTAAACTAAGGGTTTAGGAGGGTTTTGGGTCCATTTTATCCTTGAGATTTATTCATAAAGCCATGACATTGGAACTAATAAAAAATTACACAAACATTATTTCAATTACCAATAATAACCTCTCCAAATTCCTTTGGCCTCCATGCACATCCTCAGAGAAGATATGAACATTTAAAACTAGCCTATCAAGCTTGTTTCTCCATTTCTTGTAGGCTTAATGTGTCCTTAATCCTAAATATCAATTCATTTATGCATTATATACAATTTTGAGGCTTATAAACATATAAAATGTCTTTTAAACATGATAAAATCCATTTAAGTGATCTTATAAGGATATAAGTGTGAATGACTCCTCATTTGGACAGTAGGCCAAAACATTGCCTAATAGGTATGAGTTGCCTTAAAGCCCAAAATGACTTTTTTATGGATTAACCTACATAAAAATATATTATATACCTCTATTTTAACCCCATAAACATGATTAAATATTCTATAATTCTCATCTCAAGGTGGAAGTGAAAATGACTCCCCATTTGGACACTAGGCCAAAACCTTGCCTAACAACCCTGACTGTAACCTTGGAGTTCTAGGACACATTTTTGAGACTATAACTTGTGTGATTGATTAATAATGTTTTTATGGATGTTTTTTAACTCCCTATACCTTCCTAAAAGGTCTCTATATCTCTTTATTCATATTTTTAACCCCAATCCTAAAACCTACCAATTTTGACTCTAAGGAAGTACCCTCTGTATGAGATAAAATAGACGGTACGTACCCTATTGAATAAGACCAAGTGAATATTTTATGGTATTAATAAATTAATAATACCATATAAACCAAAACTTATCCCCTAGTTATGTCATTTGACCCTTCAAAAACATCAAATTCCAAGACAAACTTCTTAAAGGTAAACTATGTGCAGTGTTTGGAGTATAGGTTGTGTATGGCATTTGAAAAGGTCATATGTTCTAAATAATTGGTCTAAAAAGGTATAATTAGGTGTAATTTTCACTTTCCAAACCATTCTAGTATCTTTTTCATTTCAACCCTTGTTAAAACCCCTCCATCATTCATCCTATCTGACTAGTCATTAACTGTGTTTCATGTTTTTAACCCAAAGATGGTTCCTATAGGTGCATGTTTGCTTAGTTATACTTTTATCTTAGTGAATAAATACCTTCCTTGAAGCTTTGAGTTAAAATATAAATTATTTATACCTATTTATTCGTGTTTATACTAATTCTACCTCAAAAATCCTAACCTTCTTACTCTTTACCCCTCAGTCAACTACAGTTGACTATGTGGGGTCTTGTAGGTATAATTATATGATCTATGCCTTATTTTATGGCTTTTAATCCTCCTTTAATTTATTTATACCACACTATACCTGAAATTTATCCTTTTTTACTTGGAGTGAATTCTATCCTCAAGTATATCCATCCCACTCTTTCATGGTAACCCTACAACCGGCTTGTAGGTAGTCATTTTTTAATGACAAGGAGACCTGTATGTGGTATTGTGGGGTCATATCCTATGTATGAATTATATAAATATAACTTGAACACAATTATATTTATTTTCACCATTTAATACCCTCTACCATGAATGCTTTCTTAAACACTATCACATTGGGAAGCAATGGCACTCATTCATTCAAAACCTATAGATTACAATGAGTAAAATTAGTGTTCAAATGGTAATTTTGGGGTGTTTAACTACTATCTTCCATTATCATCTACCCTATATTCTTTTTAAATTTATATACCTAAGATATGTATATATAATTATTATATCTAGATTGGTCAAGACCACATCTAACCCTGCCATATGACCTTCACCAAAATGCCTTAGGACTCTATTATATGCTTTTAGGGATTTTATCCCTGAATATTATCATCTCACCTTTCAGAGGTTCCCAAAAGTTAGATTGACAACCTAAAAACTCCCATGGGTTTTTAATAATCTACATAACATTTTATGGCTTTAAGAAGAGTTTCACCTCATGATACAACACTCTTGATGATAGGTTTGACTCTATGTTAAGCCACTTATAGGTGGTTATGATCATGTATAGGTAGCGGATCTTTGAATGTTTCTTACTTTTTATTTTGTCAATCTCACACCTCAAATAAGGTTTTTTATGATTTCACCACATTCTATGTCATCAATAATGTTTTCAAGTTATCTCATCTTATCCATAAAGGTACCTCTAAATCTCTATCAATGCCACTTGTAGGTGCATATTTCATATACAAGTAGTGAGAAAACTTCAAGCAAATTCAAATAGTATACAAGATGTGTTCTCTTGTGATCAAATTTAGGCTCTTATCAAGATTTCAAATTTACTCTTAATAATCTCAAATATTAGACTACTTATCAAAACTCCATCTGAGCATGATGTCATCAAGAAGACTCATGTAGATGAAGATTAAGTTATATGCAAGTAGATAGTGAGTTGGAACCATGTATGGTGTGTGGACATTGAGAAACCATTTTACATCATTAAAATATTTAAATTAACTCACTTTAACTTGTTATTATTTATAACAAATAAAAATGGCCTCATTTTAATGTGATTTTCCCTTTCAAACATTGTAGGTGCACATTCTGAGTTGCATTAGATAAGCATAGGGTAGAAGGTTCATATGTTCAAGGAATCTACCTAAATAGTGGATTTATATCCTTTAAATTATTATAATATGAAATATAAAGATGTTTAATGGCCTAAGAAAAGTCTTCAAACCTTATTTTTAGTGTTGAACCCCTTTTTTAGGCACCTAGGTGACTGGTATAATAGTCATATAGCAGATTGAATGTATGGTGATTTTGACTATAAATTCATGGATAATATTTATTTGGAGTATAATATTGAAATATTATGGGATTTTTGACATTTAAAAAATGATAATTAACCTATCCCCACCCTATACAACCATTACTAAATAATGAAGGTTTTGCAAATAGTGGAAACCTACCAACAACACAGAAAGGTACCTTCACTTATAACATGAGCTAATTGGTTTATTCAAACACTTAAATATAATTTAAAAAAGAATTTATAACATTATTTTAATATTTATATATCCTCTATAATTAATAACAATATTTAGATTGTATGAAATCATCCAAACAAGATCAAAACCTATAGAGTGCACAGATTGGCAAGCAAAAAACCACAATTAACTTGTTAGGGTGGTTCATAAATCATGATTGAAAAATATTAGAAATATTATTATTGAAATTTGTCTATATATTTTTAATACCACCTCAAAAAATAATTTGACCTAAAACCTCTTCAACTATCTATACCAAACACAAACCTGTTGACCACTTCTATGTGTCTAGAAAGGTAAAGAAGGAGTAGAATGGTTTTAGCTAAAAAATATAACTTAAAAATCATGTAAATAATGTAAATTAACATAAATAATATTAATATATGTTCAATTTCCTTCTCCCACATGTCACCTTCCCTCATGGGTCATACAAGTGCTAAACTCCTCTTTTTTAGTTGATTACTTGATCTTGAGTTAGATAGCCTACAAGTTTTAGATTATAATAACATTCATAATAGGTAATATGAATTATTGAATTCTTAAAATGAAATAATGATACTTTTTCACCTTGAATATTGTGCCACTTGTATATATGACCCTTAAAACCCTTTTAAATGACTCAAAGTGACATATAGATTAATTAGACAATGATCAAGGTTAATATAGCATTAAATGACATAAAAATACTTATAATACACCTTATGACATAACACTATAACCATAAAACATCTAAAAATCAAGTTTTTACTTATAGGGGTCCTAATTTGACTTGTAGGGTCAAATTTGGTCAACAATAATCTTGAGGGATGACTTGCAAGATAAGATGTTAGAAAAAAATGTGACTTTCAAGACAATATATTGGTAGTATAAATTAAGATAAAATTTTTACTAAATTCACCCCTATAAGCATCCATACAAAAGGTTAGTTCAATAAGCTTCTATAAAAACACTAAAAAAATCATGGGTTTTACACTATAACTCTTTAAATAAGGGGCCAAGATGTGGGGGTTTGGTGGCAATAGTCCCTATCAGGGTCAAGAGGTAGTTCCCTTTGTGTGTTTAAATTCAATTACCCATTACATGGTCAAAGGGAAACACCCCTTACATGGTCTAAGAGTAGTGCCCTAGGTGCTTTCCCTATTATGGCATAGGGTGGGGTCAAGGGTTAGTTCCCCAAATTCTGAAAGCAATTTAGGACTTGATAAATCCTTGGGATGACCAAAAATTCATATAAAAATATCTTAAAAAATACAATCAAGCAAGTTAAATTTTGAAGGACAAAAAATATCAACATTACTACTAACTTGATCAAAATCATAGATATACAATCAATGTTAGTCAAAATTGCATATAAAGAGTCAAAATCACTTATGATAAGTTAAAATCATATATTAGTACATGCAATCTTGTATACTACGATAAAACCATAATAATAACCATGTGGTTAGGCAAGCAAAATCACCTATGAGATGCACAAAATCACACATGCAAAGTAGGATCATGATTACCTATAAGAAACTTTGAAAGATATAGAAAAACTTGACTATGGTTTCCAAATACAAGACAAAAATTTTAAGAAATAATATTTAGATATGAAAATTATATCAAAAATTACTCAAAATACCAATCTTCAAAATTTGAAACAATCAAGATCATAATGCAAACAAAAATGAATTCAAAACAAAATTAAACCAACATCACTACCTCTTAGACCCAATTTTTCTTGAAATTGATTATGTTTGATCACTTTTTGTTGAATGTATGTATTTTATTGGAAGACTTTGATTATGAGGACAATATTTGATTGGCTTGATAATAAACTACGTTAATAGTTTCAAATTTTTAGTTGATATAATATTTTAGCATGAAGGGTCATGGAATTTCTAGTTGTTGTGTCATTATTTGGAATGGAGGAAAGTATGGTTTAAATAGGAAAGGGAGGGAGATTTTATAGTGAATTAAAAATTCATTATAAGCCTCTAGATAAGAATACTCTATAGAGGAAGGAAGTAATTATAAGTAATTTAAAATTCCTTAGAATTCTCTAGGAGGGAAAAGGATAAGGATGGAGACTAGTACTAGTCATGTAGGATAGCCTAGGTGATAGGTGGGTAGGTATATTTTGTGAATTTTAAATTCACAAGTGGGTATGAAGAATTTATAAGATAAATAAAATGTTAATAATTGATTTAATAATGGAATTAATAATGGATGGACTATATGTAGGATATGAAATATGAAGAGGGGTATTACATAATTGAATAAAAAAAGGTTAAATGGGATATGTTAAATGGAATATTAATAAGAGGTGTTAATTATTTAATTATTAGATAGAATTAGATGGGAATTAGTATCAAGATTATAAATCATAATAAGGTGAGAAAATTGGGATGCATATATTACCTTTGCAAGGTTATGAGGAATATTATTATGTCTAATACTCCACTGAAGAATCCACCTGAAATTGTGTTACATAATATTGGTAAGAATGTGTATGTTCATATTATTCTTATCTTGTTTAGAATGGGCATGTTCCTATTCCAAAAAATATTTAAATACTATCAACTATCATCCTCATGTATATACTTTTCAAGTCTAATGATGTTGTAGTACCATCCTAAGGGTCTACATTATATTATCATGTTTAGTATTCCACTAAAGAATCCCCCCAAGCTTGATTTATAGAATATTGGTTAGAATTCAGGTGTTCATATTATTTTTATCTTGCTCAAAATGGGCATGTGCCCATTCTACACAAGATTATAATATTATCCACTATCAAAACTCTTTATCTTGTAAAGAATGGGATTAATTAATGACATAAGTAATACCTTGTGTAAAATCAAGTGTTTATGTCTTTATGTGTACCACATATGTCCTTACCATTGCTTATGGTGTAATAATGGCAAATCATTGTTTAACTATCCAAAAAAAATTATAATGATTTATTATTAGGAGCCATCATCATCCAATTATTTGTAAATTTTAAGTATCTTTGCTAATGATAGTGAATAATGACCAAAACTTAATCTAAAAAATAATCTAAATGGATATTTATAATGAAATTTAAGCTACAGTAATCTAGTTTAAAAAGAAGTAAAAGATAAGGGTAAGGTAGAAATAAAACAAGTGATTATTGATCTTTAGCTCAAATATCATGAAAAGGTTTCAATTATCATTGAACCTACATTTAACCATTATATGATGAAAAATAGCATGAACTCAAATCTCACCATACACCAAGAAAATTTATAAGGATAATATGAAATTATACAAAAACTCAATTTTACTTTAAAGATTTGTTACCAGAATAAAATAACATTAGCACATCTAAATATAGAATAAATAAAGTGAAGTAAAATCAATACCCTTAAACTAATATAGCATATGCACAAATTAGAAAACATGTATCACAAATACAAGTTCAAAATTCATGAAACTATTTAAATCCAATCTTAGAACCAATGATTCAAAGAAAGCTATATTAACAATTGACGCATCAATTTTTGAACAATATTCATAGAATTCCTTGATAGTATTAATTGATCAAAAGTATACAAATTTTCTCAAAATCTCTCCCTTTAAGAAATGGTAATACGACCTTTTATAGAAAGATAAGGTCTTATATTGGTTAGTTACAAGATACAAAATGTATAAAAGATAAGAAAAGTTGTCCTTCAAAAAGTTGTAGAATACATTTACTTCCTACATTAGACTGACCTATAGGCAAATATGCTAACATAATAGAATATGCCTTTTACAAAAAAATATTAATATTTCAAATATTACAATGTTTTTACAAAAATGAATATTAATTAATTAGTGGGACCATTACTAAAAGGCCCTCCTGTTGCTCCTGTAGAAGCTCCACTACTCTTTGATGTTGTTCTTTGATTAATTCTCAATCTACAATAGGCTTTAGGAAACATATATCTTCCTAATCAGCTAAGTCATCAAAGTCCCTATCATTCCTTACCATATCTTCTTTGATGCTTCTAGCTTCTATAATCTTTTCATCAGTTATGAAGATCATACCCAAAATCTTGTTATTGTCATTACCTAATTGACCTTGGCTCTTACCCTTTACCACCTGCATCACTAGGGTGGCTCTATGTTTATACTCTACATTATCAATGATTCTCAGGGATGTAGTCTTGGTAGGGTTAGCCAATATGGTAGAAAGTAGTTACTTAGTCTGGGAAATTATCTCTTTGTTATCCTTTAGAATCCTATACAAGCCTACTAACCAAGTACTTAATCTCTAGATATTATCCACTGAGATCCCTAGTATAACATTTAGGTGGGCTAGGCTAATAGTTTTAAACATAGAAATCATATTCCTAATCAATATATTGATAATATCCCTTATTTTGGCCTTTTCATCCTACCATTTTGTTACCATCCCTTTATCCACCTCACTTTGCTGGCTCAATACATCTTGTCTCAACTTTATTGATTTTAAGGAATCATATATATCAAAAAAAGATGCTTCAAACATATCAATTATAGCATTAGGCACTAATAAAATGGCTTATGTCTCTAAGTTCTTTTATTTTTCCATATTTTGAATCCTCTACTTCATGCCCCTGATGCTAGCTCTGACTTGGTCTAAGTGAACCTTATATAAGATGTCAATATCCTCTTTATGTATGGGTAGTTCACTATGTTGTTTCCCTCCAATTAGAGTTAACCCTCTGAAGGGTTCCACCTTCTAGAAAGTGAAATCTTAAGTTCCCACCATGGTTTTTTAGTTATGAGCCTTTCTAATCTAGCTTTCTTTAGATTAAACTACATAATAGTAGATTCTTCAATATGTTTTAGAGGTTTTGTGACCTCTACTCTTATGTTACTTGATGCCCCTAGAGCATTCATTTGTTTTCTTTGTGGCCCCACAGTAGTTATTGTTAATCTTTCCTCCTAATCCTTCATTAAGGACCTTATCCATGGCTTGATATATTCATGAACATCAATGCTAACAACCTTGGTCAAGGCATAGAGTAGGAGTAGGAAGGGATCTTCTGTAGCTTTTCATAAATGAACCAATTAGGGATAATCGGTCCATGAATGGGGAACTCCTCACTGAATAAGTGAGATTCAACTATGGCCTCTTTTGTCCCATACGGATAATTTATAGTTCTGCTTTCCTCTTCCTAGGTTGGGCCACTAAGACTAGATCTAGGGTAACTTCTTTTCCCTTATATTTTTCCTTAGCTCCTACTTGAACCTAAGCTTCTTTAGCCTATACTTCATATTCCTTAAAGCCATATGCCTTAGCAAAGACATTGAGGGCATCCTCTATTTTTTAATTAGGATCAAGGGAAATCATATCCAAGTGATCAACTAAGGATGGTGGTCTTTGAGGGAGAGCTAAGGATTAATTTCCCTCATTAGGTCTCTCTTCCAACATCTCCTTACCAATGCCATATATAATTTGTGTTGTGGGGTGTGATCCTTCTAACTCAAGTTGTTATTGAGGTGGCCTAGAAGGTCCAATAAAGAAATGGTAGTGAGGGGGATTCATCTACCATATGTCACCTAAAAATTGTTGGCCTTTATGTATAAGGTGTCATGAGGGCCTAGTTGGTGCTCATAGATTAGCTTGGTAAACTTATTTCTCTTTAAATGGTTTCCCACTATGTTATTTATATCCCACTACTTGAGATCATCTAATTGAAATACAAAAGAGTCCCTATGCCTAGACATGGTGTCCACTTGCTTCCAATCTTGTAGAACTATTCTTCTAATTGTTAAAAGAAAGGGATGGAGGAGGCCCTTCCTTTTCTCCTTGTATATTCCATCAACACCATGAAGTATTTTATATGTAATTTCTTGTTCTACTAGCTTGGGAATAACATAGATAGGTAACTTGTATGGTTGAGTCATAATTCCCTCAATTTTGATAGTAGTGCAATATGGGTAAAACCATATGTCTCCCATAAGCTCCACATACTTCTTGATCAAAGGGGGAATCTTGGGAATATGAATCCCTATGGTGGCTTCTACCAAAGTAGGATATAATTAGTCACATAAAAATTTCATGTGGTTTCTATACTTAAAGATGTGTACTTTTGAGTAATAGTGTGAAATTGTGGTTGTGCCCTCTGGAGTCCAGTTCTTGATGTTGTGAACCTTAGTATAAGCTATCAAGTCATATAATAGATAATACATCATGAAAAACCACTTTTTTATCTTCCTTTTGATGGTAGTAAATTTTTTACCTAGGAAGACACTAATCACATCCCCTATTAGATGAATGAGATCTTTCTCTACCATAAAGTAGGCATAAGATACCCAGCTCTTATTGACATATGTAGTTATAGGGGCTCTATATATTATATTTAATAGGGTCATGATTAACCTAATTCCATCCCTAAAATAGTAAATTAATATTCTTTCTTCAAATTCATGGAACACATGGTTCTTTTGGAGTAACCATGGCTTGAGGATGGTATCTAGGTCATTCTCACTGGTTCATCCTTTGATTACAAGTAGGTCCACATGGGTTTTAGGAGCTTGTATTACTTGTCAAAGGATAGTGGGGCAATGTAAGAAATTTTCCTAGAGATTTATTCATGCATAATCCAATCACTATCAATTATACAATCAATAAAAAATAAAGCAAGGGCATCAATGCAATGAAGTACCTTTGGTCTGGTAGCAATATGGTGGAGGCCAACCATTTGAACTATGACTAGGTCATAGTATCTCTTGTTAATTGTATAGATCCTTTATTATTCTTTGATTATGGGTTTCATCTCCTGTATGGTCCATAATAGCTTCAAACAATTCATATTACCATTATTCAGGGTTGTGACATCTAGCTCAGTATCTTTAAAAACCCTTCCTTCATTATCCATAGATAGGTACAACTATGTCTCATCTCTCAATTATTACCTCTGAGCTACCTTGGATTATATGATTGTGAACTTTTCATAACTAGATTTAAAATGGTCTCTAGTTATCTCTTTCATGTTCAAAACATAACTTAACTTATCCTTAATTCTCTATAATCAATCCTAGTTTACTTAGGGTTTTTTTATGCAAGTTTAGGGATTCAAATCTTTAATGGTGGTAGTTAATTTGGAGTTTGGGTCATATGTGCTTAATATTTGATTTTGACCTTTGCCTCTATACATTTTAATTCTTAGGCACAAAATATATCTTCTTTTTTCACTTTATGCTTTCATGGTGCTTATATGGCATCAATTTAGACCCTTTTGTAGCATTTTTCATAAATGCATTTTGAAGCACTACCTATTAGCATTTAAAAATGATTTTTTTTTGCATCATTAGATCAAGATCATGGATTATCATGAGCTATCGATTGTGAGTCAGGATCTTGCTTGTTATTATTTCTCTTTGTACTAGCTCCCATGGTTGTGCCACTTAGCACCTCTATGGGCCTTCTAAACTCTATCACCTTTATCAATTGTATGTTGAACACATGTTTTCCATGCATCAAACTCATGATCTCTTAGAGATTCATTTCAAATTCATTGGCATCCTCATTCCATTGGATCATCTTTCCATGATGAAAAATGAGCCATATGATATGTAAAGATGCATAAGCCTTAAGTCAGTGCATACATATAAAAGGAACTTAGGTTAAAATGCTTTGACCTAAGTCTATTTCATATTTTGAACACAAATAGACTTAGGTTAAAACATTTTATGCTAAATTTTAAATCAAATCACTTAGGTGGGGACTTACGTTTAAACATCTTAGGTTAAGGTTTATTTTGTTCCTATTAAACATGAAATGAACCTTAGGCTAAGGTGTCTATGCCTAAGTTTATACAAAGGGGACCATGGCTAAATATTTTAAGCCAAATTTTACATTGTGTTTATTAAACACAATTCATACTTTGGGCTAAAATACTTCTTTTGAGCTTTCGAACATGTCCAAAGGGGGGTCTAAGTGATATAATGATTAAATTCTAAATTTTGTCATAGAGATTTATTGTATTAATAAACATAATAAAAACCTCTAGTTAAAGGAATTTGGGATAAGTTTAATGTTACAAAGACCCCTATTAAAACAATATTTATTATTATTCTCTAGCCTAATATTCATGACATTCAAATGAATGTAATAGGGACCTTAGGATATAGACTTAGACTAAGTCCATTTTTACATATATTTAAACTATGAGACTATTTCAACATTTATAGTTTAATTATTTCAAGTGTTTTAACATCCTCCAAAGGATTTCAATCATTTTCAAATCAATTTATATGCCTTTTAGCAACATTTTGGAGTCTATCTTAGTCCTGAGCAAAATAATTCATTAACTTAAATTTGATGGTCTCGTAGACATCAAATATCTCTTTGTGGACATCAAATGATGATCATGCAAATGTCAAATTTAGGCTTGTGAAGTTATTAGTTTTAAAGGGATTAAATTTTATGGTTATGTTGATGTCAAATACATCATCACATGCATAAAATGATGGTCATGTGAACATCAAATTTAATCTCATCAAATTCCTATGTCCCAATATGAGAGTGCTACTTAGCACCTCTGTAGGGACTCTCAAGATATTAGACTAAATTCACTCTATTGGATCAGGAATCATGATGAAGCAAGATATATATAATATCAATCCAAGATATTTATTTTTATTGGTACCTTTTAACATGGGGGACCCTTTAATTTTAATCTTAGAATGTGGGAGTGATGCATGGTGACTCTATAGAGCTCTTAGGCTTTTGACTTTTCAATGATGTCTTTGTTTCATCTGATCTTTGGTCCACAATGAAGTGAGAACCATTGATCATGATCTAAGTGCTTAAACATGATTGGGTTGAAGGACTAAGTGATCAACTTTGTTAAGATCTCTTTGTGTTGTCTGATTGAAAGTTCATGAGGAAACACAAATCATTGGATCTTGTGAGATGCATGTTTCTTAATGTTAATACTTGGGCCTTTCTCACTCTATTGGATCATGCCCCAAGATGAAGTGAGATTCATTGTATTCTGTAAGAAGTAAGGAAATTAAGTTATAACTTATGACCAAATATGAACTTAGGCTACAGTATTTATAGTAAGGTCTTGTTCATGCTAATAAATATGATGGGGCCTTATTAATAAAAATTTAGGCTAAGATGTTGACAAAGGGACAAAGCTATCATAAAATTGGACTCGATTAGAAATAAAATAGTAAAAATGGGGAAGATATAATTAGACCAATCATAATTTTTTAACTAAGGTTTGGTCATGTTGAAAAACATAACCAAGCCTTAACATAAAAATTAGGCTTAAGTCCAAAACATATTTAAAATTTTCCCACCAAATGCTCTTTCCAAATTTGAATTTTAACTAAGGGTTTATGTTAGAGTTTTTACAACATGACTATATCACCAAGGGATACATAAAACCTACAACTTAAAGACCTAAAGACCAATCATTAGCAATGTTAGGCAAGCTTAAAATAAAACATAACTCAGTAACCAACTTTGACAAAGTGGATGATCTTAAAATTATAATAATATTCAAAATAGGACATGATTTTAGGGATAAGCCTCAAAATGTCTCAAGGGTCTTTAATTTTCAAAAAATAGGGGTATGCTGACCTCAATAAATGGTGACTTCTAGGGGAAACACAACAATATGTTAGAACTTAGAGACTCTAGTTCAGACAAACAACTAGGTCATCCACTCCTTTTGATTAATGCCACTATCCAAATCAATTTTATGGTCAAAACAAACCTTATACTTGATAAATTAGGATCAATATTAAGGCATAATCATACTATGTGTGTACTTTGATTCCACTTACTTTTTTTCCATGGATTTCAGGGGATAACTTCCATGTTTCATATCTTTAATCATTAACATTGACTTAGAGTATACTTGGATATCCATTAAGAACCATGCTTGGATTAGGGATGGATTAGTCATTGCTCTGCTACTAGCCAAGCATCATATCCCTAACAATGATTTCTTTGGCTTCACTCAAGGCCTTGCTCCACTGCCAGCTAGGTGTCTATAGCCCTAGTGGAGGTTACAAGAATCACTTATGCTGGAAAAGCTTTTGATTTTGCATTATATTCTTATTTTTTGTGTTTTTTTGGTCTTTTATACTTTCAACAACGTTGGGAACTAGGGTAGCTAGGTTTAAGGATTTGGTAAAATGTTTGATCCTCATAAAATCACCTATGGCTAAAACCATTGTCCTTGGAAAGAATGTTTATTAAGTGCAAGTATGATTGTGTCTCAATAAATTAAACTTTAATCTTATAAGTGCAAATATTTTTAAAACCAATTTTAGGTTAGGATAATACTTAAGTTCTCATAGAATAGTTGGCTTCTTTTATTGTTCATTACCATTTTTTTTTAAATAATAACATGAGGCTCACATTTTAGAACCATGGTTAGCATACATTTTACGTTCATACCTTCATTTTTGATCTATGGGACTTTAATAAAATAAATAAACTTTGAGCTCAAGGTTGTACAAAAGGACTTATTGGAATCAAGGAATAAGGCAACAAAATCAAACACACAATAGAAAGTAGCAAAACAAGACAGAAAGGGAAAGAAATAAATATACACATGATTATATACAAACAAGGGATAAGATGGAAATAACTTAAAGAAACCAACTAGCCTACCTATATTAAGCCTGACCATCTTACATTTTTAATCCATAAAGACTTAAGTTAGAGCAATAGAGAAGTAATGCTTGAGGCACTACCCATTGGTGGATAGTGTGAACTCTTCTCCTTGTAAGTCTTTGAGCTTAAAGTTGTTATCTCCCAATGTATTTACAATATGATAGGGGTCATTCCATAGAGGTGTAGACTTGTCATACTTTCCCTTAGGCTCAAATTATTTGTCCCAAAGGAGAACTAGGTCCCCTTATCTGAACATCTTGATCTTGGATATTTTTTCACGCCATATCTTTATTTTGGTCTGATGTCTATTGAAGTCAATAAAATCTTTCTCTCTTACATCCTCCATTTATATGATTTCTAGCAATCTTGAACTTTCAAGATCCTAGCTTTCTTTCATGTATTCTTGCATGAATTTGTATGTGGACAACTTGAGGATGATAATAAATATTGGTTCTTGTCCATACACCAAAAAAAATGGTGATGAATTCAAGGCTTGATTGATTTTTATCCTATCTACCCATAAGGAATATTTGAGCAACTTGTGCCAAGTCTTGGGCTAGTCTATAAAAAACTTTTTGATTGCCTTTATTAGTTTCTTGTTGGTATACTTAGACACTCTATTTCCCTAGGGGTAAAATTTGGATAATAACTTGAGACAAATGCCATTATCATAGGCCCATTCTATCATCTCAATGGATATAAATGTAGATCCATTATCACACACTAGAGAAAATGGAGTTTCAAATCTATTACAAATGTTCTCCTCTAAGAAATTAATTACTTCTTCAGCCATGCATTGTTTGGTGGTTATAAATTTAGTCCACCTTGTCCAATAATCTATGGTAGTCAGGACATACTAAGTGACCATCTTGAAGAGGTAAGTTGAATGTGTTCTAAGCAGTGTCGAAGAAGAAAATGAGGATGGATATATTATATAAGTCTATAAGGATTATGAGAAGTCATTGGTTGTCATGATATACCTTTGATCAGATATGAAGAGTCAAAATAGCTTGACTATGTATGCAATCAGAATTACATGATGCACAATGAATTAATCCTAGATTGGATAAGATAGAGCACACCTACACTTTCGATTGGGCATACACTTGTTAAGCAAGAACATGACCAATATGGGGATTCAATAGACCTAATTAGGGGATCACTTATATCATTTTTCATAACACATCATGCTAGGAAGGGTTCCAAAGCCTACAATCTAACATAGTCACACAACAACCATAAAAGTCCTATGATTTGATGTTCACTTATGTAATAAACAAGAAAGTAAATTATTATAATAACAATAAAAGTAAAATAATCTAGTTCACACCAAAGCTTATGGCACAAAGTATGGGGTTAGATGCAAACCAATCAAATATGTATAGGGAACTTTGAATAAAGTAAGTATGAGTAACACCCTAATATATAGAATATGAAGAGTAATATTATTCAAGCAAATACTTATGCTACTTCTATCTAATAAAATAGAGGATAAAAAAGTTAAAATATACTTACTTGAATGTGAACCCATCATGATTCAATCTCGCCCTTGGCCAATGGGGTTTTGCAAGAGGTTGTTATGGTTTATAAGGATCACTTTGCTAGGTTAAAACATCCAAGACCTATCCACAAGACTAGATTATCCAAATAAGAAACCTAAGCTAAGACTCCTCAAGTAGAATGGTGGAAAAGAAGACTATGAAGAAGCATGAGTGAATAATAAATCTTTATTTCATATTCTTAATAATGACCAAAATGACCTTGTATAAATAGGAATATCTCACCCAAAAATTATTTAGACATGTCAGTTGTGCTAGGTCGATTAGGTCAACCTAGTACATTCTTAGGCTAATTCCTAAAATCTATGCTAGGTTGGCTAGGTGATAAATAATTAAAAAGAGCTAAAGTAACCCCAAAATACACTAGGTTGACTAGGTTGACCTAGTGTGTAAAAAGGGTGTAAATCAAGGAGAAGAAGGATAAAAAGAGGAAAAGACTAGAGGAATGTGCAAGGGAGGATAAATAGCTTAGGGAAAGGTTTTAGGAGCTAAATGGACTGGGAATAATATGGTAATAAGGGACAATAATCCTGTGAAGCAGCAAAGGTCTATCCACCCCTTTCTTGGTACACCCCTTAAGGCATATACTCAGAGAGATTGAGTTGTGATAGGTTCTTATAAGATGTAAAGCATTAGTATTTGATAAAAGTTAAAAACATTATGTGTATAAATATTCCCCACTCAAAGCTCATCATGTGTCACTAAGGTGTAATAGGGGATGGTGCTTTGAGAAATAACATAAGGATACACAATGTTGATGTTGAAAACAAGTTGTAAAATTTTAAAGGCATAAAATAACTGAAAGTAAATGATTGAAAAGGAAACTAATCTAAAAAATAAATAACTAAAAATTAAAACTAATGCATACCTCAACTTACCTTTTATCACAAGATGGTTGTCAATTATGTTTTTGGTTTTGATTGTGTAGGGTGTAGAGACTAATTTTGATAAATATAGAAATATAAAACTAAGGAGTAAAAATAAACAAATACAAGAAAATCCAAGATAATTGGTGCTATGTGGATGGGATGTACTTGAGAATTTGGTAAGATGGGTGACAAGTGTTATGTTAGACCAAATAATCAAGTCAAATAAGAGTAAATTGAGTAACTAAAAAGCCAAGGCTACTAAAAATTAAAAAACTCAAATAAGTAAACTGAAAGTAGGAAAAGGAAAACTCACCAATTCAAACCAAAGATATATATTTAAAAAGGAATGATAAGCAAGATAAATCAATGGTAAAAAGAAAAACAAGTAAAACAACATTGATGAGTGAGAAGTAACAATCCACATCTCACTCAATAATGGGAAAATGGGGTGCATAAAAGGGAAAACAACATTGATGAGTGAGCAGTAATAAACCACATCTCACTAAACAATAGAAAAATCATACGAACTTATGTGTTCATAATATTAGGACAACAAAATCATGATAAATGGAAAAATGAAGGTAAAATAAGTATAGTAAATGTAAAGTGATATAAATAAAATAATCCAAAGTTGCTCAAACATGTTGTTTTGCTTCTAAAGATTGATAAAACTAAAACAAAGTAGTGCTAGCATGTTTTTAAGAAATGAAGAAGGAATTTAAAGAGGGAAAACATATTTGGAATCAAAATGCGGATATCAAGGGGGGAGATGAAATGGGTGGAGGAGAGAATGAATGAAAAAATAAGGTAGATAAACTTTTTATTGAAGTCAAGATACTCAAATTTGGTTTGTCAAAACAAGAGGACTATCAACCTTAGAGAGTCTAAATAACTTCTCTTAGCTACATAAGTCTTAGGCCAAAAAATGGAGTATATAGATCATCCCATGAAGGCTATATGCATGAAAAGTAAAATAGACCTACTTCCCCACGATGTGTTTCCTGCTCTTCAGGACCCCTTACAGAGCCATCAGTCTACTATGAAGATTAGATACTTATATGAGAAAGTAGATAGCACCATAATTTTTTTTGAATTCCTTATTCTAATCTACTAGCGTGCCACACCCCAAAGGACTTTGAATCTATGTGAAGCTAACTGTGGATTTTGAGCTTCAATTAGAGATAGGAGATGTGCTTGTAATCACATATTTTGGTGTGAATTTGAATTTTGAGATTTTTTTTTTGCCTTTTAGAGATCATTGCTTTTTATTTTCAAAATGATTTGGATTTTAAATTTATTTTGATGGATTTTTCTATTCCTACTCCATATGGATTTTTAAAACCAAACATGGGTGCTAAAGATGACTTTCATTTGAAAACTTTGGGACAAGGTTGCTAAGAGAGAGAAAATTCAAAGAGCATGCAGTCTAAGAGTCTCATAAATATAGGTGAAATAAAAGTGATATCTTGACTTTGACCTTGTTGTATCCAATGCAGAGATGAAAAAAAAGTAAATCAAGAGGAATGACACATGGAACAATTTAAATTTATTCAAATTGTAAAAAAGTGACAAAGGGAAAAAATAATGATACAATGACAACAAAGGTGATTCATTATCATAAGAGAGAGGGAAATTGAGGAAAACATGATAACATAGATTGTTTACAAATTCTATCTAGCAAAAGAAGCAAAAGCTAAAGTTTAAGAACAAGGATCAAGAACAAGAAAAGAATGGCATTTTTATGATGAGGGTCAGGTCCTATCCATGGTCTTATAAAGTGAATCATAAAATAAAAAACCATGAGGATGATAATAAGAAATAAAAAATTAGAAGTGAGGGATCCTTTATACAAAACACCTCACAAAAGAAAAACCTAAAGGATGCCAAAGCAACATTGGCAAGCAACAAAAAGAGAAGGAAGATAAGTAAAAGATGGTGATTTTGTGAGGGATATCAGGTCATATCCATGGTCTTATAAATAAAATCCAAAGGGGTGATAAATCAAAATTAGCAAGTAAAAAGAAGAATGAAAAAATAAGATAAAAAACAAGAAAATAAGGAAGACTATGGTACTTCAAGAAATCAAAAGGCCAAAAAGGAGGACTAAAGGTTTGTGAACAAGAGGGAACTGCTATAGAGGGAGAGACCCATGCTTCAGTAACCTTCAAAAATTATTAGATAGATATAGATATAAAGCATAATAATAAGCAAATGATTAGGCAAAGTATTTTTTTAAGGAATTGAGCATTGGTGGGTTCTTTGAAAACATGGCCTTCATTAGTTTGAAGGCGATAGGTATTTGGATCAAGAATATATTTAACTAAGTATAGGCCCCATCATTTTGGGCATACTTTATTTCTTTGTCATGAGTTTATTCTAATTTAAGGATAAGATCACCAATATTAAATGTGAGAAATTTGACATGTTTGTTATGTTATCAAGAAATGCGAGCCTTATATTGGTGATTATATTGTAAGACAAAGAAGACATTCATCAAGTACATCAAGAACATGAAGGTGAGATTAATGCAATTCCTCATCAATAATGATGCCATGAAGAGATATATAAAGACAAGGAAGCTCAACTTCAAGAGGAAGAACCAACTCAGAAACATAGACTAGAGAAAATGGAGTTACCCCAGTGGCAGTACAAATGCTAGTTTGATAGGCCCAAAGTGTGGGATAAAGATGAATATGCTAGTCTTTGTGTGTTTCATGAATTTTATTTTGAAGGATTTTATTGAGAATATTATTAGTGGCCTCAGCTTGACCATTGCATTATGGATGATAAGGAGTGGAATTTTTTTGATTTAATCTTAAATTTGGTGCAAAGTCGTTTAACATGTTTATTTTTGAAATTACCACCATTGTCAAAAATGATGGTGTGATGACACCAAAATGGCAAATAATTTGGTTAAGAATAAACTTATAAATGGTAATATTGATAACATTAATAAGGGGCATATATTCAACCCACTTTGTAAAGTACTCGGTAGCGGTGATAATAAAGATGTGCCCATCTTAGGAACTAGGAAGTTTACCAATGAGATCAAATCCCCATGTGGAAAATGGACAAGGAGATTCAATGGTTTTAAATTTAGCTAGTGGTGAATGAATGATATCATTATGAAGCTAACAAGGATTACACTTTTTAGCATATTCAATAGAATCCTTTTCTAGAGTAGGCCAATAGTAATCCATACATAGGCATTTATGAGTTATAGCATGTCTGATACAATAACCGCCATAAATTCCCCCATATGTGTGTTCAAGTAGAGGAGGGACCTCATCTTTTAGGACACAATAGAGTAAGGTACCTTCAACATTGTGATAATAAAGGATGTTATGTCTAAATATGTATTTGAAATCTTGTTTGTAGAGATGTGTCTTTTTATGAGAATCCAAGTTAAGAGGATAAGTTTTATGTTTTAAGAATTGGATGATATCTTGATACCATTAACATTTTTAGATGGTAATATCTTTGATGTGGTGAATAAGCAAATTAGGAGGGTGATTAGATGACAAGGATTTTATTAATTATATGATAAAAGAAGGATCGGAAAGAACTTGATGTGGATGAAAAATAGAAGTTGAAGAGGCAAGAGAATCAACAATGGAATTTTGATCTCTAAGAATAGGATCAATTATAAAAGAGACAAAATCCTTGGCAAGATTAATTATAATTTAATGATAGGTGATAAGGTTTTCAACTTTACATTGATTGGCACGACTAACTTGATGGAAAATGAGTTGAGAATCACCCAAAGCATGAAGGTATTGTATGTCTAAATCAAGAGCAGCTCTTATACTTAAGATAAAAGCTTCATACTTGACCATGTTGTTGGTGACATCAAATATAAAAAGGAAAGCTAAAGGAATGATCTTGAAAAGAGGAATAGTGAGAATGAAACTTGCCCCAACTCCTTTAAGGAATTAGTGCCATCAAAGTGGAGGGTCCAAGTATCCTCATGCAAGTCAACATTAATTTTAGAAAGCTCCTCAATAACTATTGTTGCTTTAGTAGTACTAGAGGGAGGGGAAGATTCATCAGGTTGATTAGATTCAAGATTAGTAGTAAAGCTATGAAAATAACATTTAATAGAGATTACTTATTAAGACCTTCAATATAAATGATATTATCATCTAGAAGGTTATCTTGAAGGGAAGAAGTGGCTGGAATAGGAGCTATGGCAAGTTGGTCAACTATGAGCTTCCCTTTAACAACTTTTTACGTGACAATGCAAAGATCAAATTCCATTAGTAAAACCATCCACTTGTTAATTCTATCTCCTAGAATAAATGCTTTGGAGAAGAAATGATGAAGGGGTTTGGAATGAATGATGACATAGGTGGTTTTTAAAGCATGTAGTGATGAAGATTTTCAGCAGTAAAATAGATAACAAGGTAATCACACTCAATTTTAGTATAATGCATTTCATAATAGATGAGGCCTTAGCTAATATAGTAGATGGAATAATCCTTGCCCATATCATCTTGTTGGGCAAGCATTGCCCCAACTAAAATAGGTGTGAAATAAATATAAATAATTAAAGGTTTATCATTAGAAGGAGGATGAAGTGTAGGTAGATGAAGCAATGACTCTTTCATATTGTCAAATGATTTTTGACATGGATTTTTTCATTCAAAGGCTATAACTTTTTTAAGAAGGGAATTAATGGAGTGAATTTGATAAGCCATCTCAGGAACAAATCATTTAATTACCCCAAGTTTACCTAAATAGGTAAGAATATCAGGAATAAAGTGAGTAATGGGCATGTTAATAATATCATTAATCTTGGTTGGATCAACAACAATGCCACAAAGAGAGACTAAGAGTCCTAAATTTTTTCTAGGTGTAACTCTAAAAACACATTTGAAAGGATTAAGTTAGACTTTATATTTAAGGATATGGTTAAAAATGATGGAAAGATCAGAAAGGTGGTTTTTATGATGCTTAGATTTGGTGATAAGATCATCCACGTATGTTTCTATAATTTTATGGATGAGGTCATGAAAGATATGAGTCAGCATTTTTGAGACCAAAGGTAATTTTTACATAACAATAGATGCCCATTCCATGGTGAAATTAGTCTTATGTTGGTCCTCAAGAGCCATATAAATTTAATTATATCTCAAAAATCCATCCATAAGAGATAACATTTCATATCTAGTCATGGAATCAATAATATCATTTATTGAATTTAAAGGAAAGTTATATTTATGACAAGCAAGATTAATATTATGGAAATCAATGAAGATACAAATGACCATAGTGACCTTTTTCTGAATAGGAACAATATTAGAAACCCATTCACAATAATCCATAGGTTTAATAAATTTAGCAACAAGTAGTTTGATGATTTATTTATGGCATAAGTTGGCAACTTCAGGAGGAAATTTGTGTTGCTTCTGATACATAAGTTTGGCATCAGGATAGGTAATGATGTTATGGACCACTATGTTAGGTTTAATGCTAGGCATGTCTTGGTAAGACCATGCAAATGCCTCTTGATAATTATCAAAAAATAGGCTGAAATTATCATGTTCAAAAGGTGAAAGTTCTTTGGAAAATATGATCGATCAAGGGCTGTTAGAAATATTGTCATTGATGTCAAAGGTTTAGTATTATTGGTGATAAAGGTCCCATTGCATTAATATTGTTTATCTTGGCTAATATGAGTTAATATTTATTTAATATTAACAAATATATTTTTGGTTGCATATGAGACAAAATAAGGGCCCATGGAGAAGTCGAAGAGTCACGGGATAAAGATAAAAGAAAGATGAGATGCATTTTCCCATGAAGAGTCATCTTGGGGAATACCAAGAGTCACCAAGTGAAGACAAAAGAGTAAAGGGCTAATTTCTCATGAAGGGACACTTTAAGGAATACAAAAAGTCACCAAAGATAAGGACAAAAGTGGGAAAGACATTTTTGGTCATGAAGGGTCACCACATGACTTGTCAAATGCTTGGATATGAAGGGTCATCCAAGATTGGCGCCATTTTTCATGAGGAATGAAAGGTCACAAAGGGGGAAGGCCAAAGGTCATTTGAAAAGCTATAAATAAAGGATTGAGTAGCCATTTTTAAATGTGGAAGTGAGAGGTTGATTTGATATTGTAATATCTAGCTTAGAAGAGCAATTGTGAGAGATGATTTGTATTTTTTATATCTAGCTTAGAAGAGCAAAAGTGAGAGAGGAAGGTGATGTTGTATTGATCTATCATTTATTGAGATAGCAACATTGAGAGATAGGTGTGTGCTATACACAAAGGGGTTGGTGCTCCTATGGGTTGGTGCTCATGAATTGTTGTTGAGTCAGTGCTTGGAAAAGGGGTTGGTGCTCCTATGGGTTGGTGCTCATGAATTGTTGTTGGGTTGGTGCTTGGCAAAGGGGTTGGTGCTCCTATGGGTTGGTGCTCATGAATAATAGCTGGGTTGGTGCTCAACAAAGGGGTTTGAAGCTCTTGTGGGGTGGTGCTCACGAATTGTAGCTAAGGTTTGTACTTGGCAAAGGGGTATGGTGCTCCTGTGGGGTTGTTCTCACAAATATATTTGAGATTGATTTTCCTTGGTTTTTCCCATATTGAGTTTCCACGTTATATCTGGTGTCTCTCTCTATCTTGCGTGATGTTTATTGTTTAAGTTTTATTGCATATCTTGAATGATTGATTAAGTGGAATTTGGTTAAAGGAAAGATTTATAAGATATATAATATACTGATTCACCCCCCCTCTTAGTATATTATGTGCTTAACAAGGGCATGAGGGAATACTATATTAGATATGATTTATTTCTTTAATAATCATGGCATTACCATCTTTAAAGTGGTATGATGCATTAGGTAAGGAAGAAATTGGGTTAGATTTAGGATCAATACTAGTGATAAAGTTATTGAAGTGAGGAGTTTTAGTTTTAAAATGTCCAATTTTATGATGTTTTCAGGGGATTTGAGGTTCCTAGGCATAAATTAATTCAAGAATAACTTCATGACTAGGCAAAGTAGGAAGAGGACCATAATACTCAACATCTACTTCTAGATCTAGAATCTGGTTACCATGATGATCATATTTGGAATGTATTTGATGGACATTGGTTAACTTGGCATCAAGTGTAATTGTAATAGTAGAAGAAGTAGATGGAGTAGATTTTTTGGGAGGATCCAAAGTAGGTAGAGAAGGTGAAGGTGATTTCAAAGGTTCTAAAGGTGTAAATTGTTCTACCACCTAAGGGGAATGGATAAGAGGAGGATTAACAAGAAGCACATAACCCTTAGGTTCTAAGTGTTTAACTAAATAAATGGTATGCACATCTCGATTGAAGCATGAATTTGGGCTCAGGTCTTTTGATAATTTAAGACATCCAAGTATCTTGATTGAGCTTGGGTCATGATATATTTATCACCATATGTAGGAGAAATTGTACATGATTGGGATTCAAGAGGATCTTCAAAATTTGAAATCCCAAGATTATTGAATTTTTTAGGAAATATGGTGAGAGGATCTTGAAACAATTTAACCACTCCAAAATCATTGAAACTAAAAAACATTTTTAGGTAAATATGTATCTTGAGCATTACATGGAGGGGAAAAATTGATAATCTCATCCATGAGAGGAATGGCACAATCCCTAAGTAAAAGAGAAGGAGGAAGCCATTCTAAAATATATGGAGGTAATCTAGTGGTATTGCAAGTATGTTATAATTCATTAGGATAATCATCATCAAAATATGTAAGAGTAACTTGTAAATTAGGATTCATATTGATGAATTCAGCTAAAAGAGAATTATTAATTTTAGGGATCATAAGAATATGATATTGTGATTTAGGATTAGGTAATTAGATACTCCATGGGTTGGGATTGGCTTCATGCTTATAGTGTTTTTTGTTATGGAGAAATTTAATGCATTGACTACCAAAATAATCAGTGGCCCTCATTCAATGAGTCCACGGATGACCAAAGAGTATGTTATAAGATAAAAGAAGGTCAAGAATCATGAGTTTGATTAGAATGGTCTTAGGACCAATGGTTAAGGGATGACATATACCACCAAGTGGCTTTTGATTAGTCTTTTTAAAACCATGACAAGTAAGACAGGGTTTTTTAAGATGACTTTTATTATAACTAAGATGTTGTAAAAGCCATAAAGAGGTTACATTAATACCAGAACCTTTGTCAACTAGAAATTTTTGAATGAGGGTGATATTAATGAATATTTAGATGAAGAGAGGTAGATCATCATCATGAAAGATGATTTCATCATTAATCATGTCTTCTTTAAGGAATTCAATGGAAGGTTTTGAAGAAAGACACATAGATTCGATGGTATTAATATTAGTTGGTTGAGAATCAATATAAGGTGGTTTTTCCTCTAAGGAAGATGGATCTTCAATCTCTTGAAGTTGTTTCATAAAGAATTTTTGATGATAAGGTGAAGTGCGAACCAACTCCATAAGAGGAATATTGGATCACATAGAATTAAGTTCTTTAAGAAAATTCAAATGAGATTTAAAAGAAGAGCCATAGGGTTTAGAAGACACATTAGACTTTAGAGGAATAGATGTGGTTAGAGGATCAGAAAGAGGAAGTTGTTCCTTAGGTGCTTTTGATTCAATATTGATGATGGTGGTATCTTTAAGCAATTTCTCCTCCAAAGAAGGTTTCTTAGGATTGGTAACAAGATCTTTATGCATAGTTTTCTAATAATAGTTAACTTTGGCCATATTGACATATTGAGAGTTGTTAAAGTATTAAACATAATCAGCATCAATTGCACAAACATCCTTGTAATTTGATTGATTATGGGAAGAAGATTTTTGGTTATTAGATGTAGAAGCTTTAGAGGATTATCATTTTTGAGAAACATTAATGTACTCTTGATTATGATGTTTGATCATGGTTTCATGGCAGAATGAATCACCAAGCATGTAAGAAATATCACATTTATAAATCCCTCTACAAGATTCATGAGAATGTCCAATGTCAGCATGAAACTAATAAAAGAGATTGGGATCATACCACTTAGGAGGAGCATTAGGATATATGAAAGGTTTAGAGGGTAGTAAAAATTATCTCATTTGATGTACCAAAAGAGGTATGTGAGATGGTAAAGGAATATCATTTTTGGAAACTCTTGATTTGGTTTGAGAAGTGTTACTAGTGATAGCATTGGATGTTTGGAAAGATCCTTTAAGAAGCTTAGAATTAGGTTCAAATTTCTTCATAAGAAAGTCTTGTTGTTTAGCTTGGTCAAGAGCTTCATTAAGAGTTTGAGGATCAAAGGTTCAAACCTTGTATTGAAGAGTGGGAGTTAAAGTGGTGGTAAAGAGTTTGAATAAGTTATCATCATACATATTATGATCAGCTTTATGATCTAGGTATTTCCATCTTTTAATAAAGTCATGAGATGATTCATTAGGAGTTTGCTTAGCTTTTATCAAATGGCTAAGATAATTTTCAAGATCATTATTTTGAAATTATTTAACTAAAGGATTAACCAAATCTTCAAGTTACCAAATGGAATGTTGAGGTAATTGATTATACCATTCTAATACATTACCTGTAAAAGTTTTAACTAAGAGTTTAGTAGTGGTAAATGTATTAGTTTAGATCCATTATTTTTAGAGATTACCAAAGGCTCTAAGAAATGAGGCAGGGTCTCTAGTCCCAGCATATTTTATAGTTGGTGATATGTTACCAATGTCAATAACTACAATGAAAGGAGATAAAGGATCATTTTAAATGGTTTGAAGCATCTAGTTGTTCATTATTTTTTTAGTAATAACATTACCTGAGGCATATCTAAGAGGTGGAGGAATGTAGTTAGGATTAGCTTGAGGATGCATGATTAGAGGTTGATTAGTTACATTAATTAAGTGTTGTTGAAGTTGCATCTTTTTGGTATTATAGTTTTGTATAATGTTCATTTATTGATTTACTTGAGCTTATATTTGGGTTGTATTAGGTGGTGGATTAGTGTTAGAAGGACCACTCCCTAAATTGGTGTTGGGGGGAGGATTGTTAGAAGAATTGTTGTTAGTGTTGTTGTTAGTGTGATTATTAAGTAAACTTGCATCAATCACTCCTACATTGGTTTGAAGATTTTGAGAAGTTTCAAGATAGGTTTAAAAAGGATTGGATCCATCAAATTCATTTTGAGGTGTTATTTGAACCATGTGACAATTTAAAGATGAAAGAAGAGAAGAGGTTCCCCAAGAGTGATGGTTCTCTTGAGAAGAAAAGAAAGGGAAAAATGAACATCCCATATAAGATCTAAATGGATTGAGATTATCCAAAAAGATTCTAATAGGAGACCTCATTTTGATTAAAAGGAAATGAATAGAATGCAAAATAAAAGAGATGGAGAATTAGGTTGATAAATAAGGATAGAAGGAAACAAAACTAGGTTGACCAGGTCCACCTAGTGTAAAAACATGACCTATAGATTGTACTCGATCGACCAGGTTAACCTAGTGTAGTGAACAAGGGTAGAAAACAAGGTTTGAGACAACACTAGGTTGACCAGATTGACTTAGTATAGTGGATAGGGAAAAATAAAGGATTGATAGTAAGATAAGAAATAAAACAAGATAATTTATAGCTAACACAAGAAAGTAAATGTTAAAAGTAAGAAAACATTCAATTATATTTATGTTAGTCAATCTAATTGAAGCACACAAAGCAAAAAAACTTAAACTAATATTGGCTAGTGCAAGTTCTTATACACAATTGAGAAAAGAGCAAGCAAATAACTTGAAAAGTAAAGATAGCTAATTGGTCAACCTAGAATTTTAGATTATTAAGAATGAGTTTAAATGATAGAACGTTGGGTATAAGTAAGGTACTAAATAGAAATCTATGGATGGTTTTAGGTGAGTTTAGGATGAAAGGGACTGTAGTAGAAATGATACAAGCTTGGTATTAGGGCCTAGCCCCTCACTTCACACATCACAATGATAATAGTGTCAGGTGATTAGCCAAAATATACCATTAACCACCCTTTATACTTGACCAAAGTATCAAGTTAGCTTCCCCCTTGGTGATGAAATCTAAGTAGGTTGTCCTGGGTAGTCAAATGTTAAAATAATTTTTGATTTTTAATTAATTTGGCCATGTGTACATAAAATAGAAATAGTGAAACTAATCAGTTAATTAAAAACATCCTAATTAGACTATGTGAACTATTCTAAACATGCAAACAACTAAAATGAAAGATGTGATTAGCATATAAGGTGAATTCCAAATTTGAAACAAGGTATAGTGAAAACACTATATGCACAACCAATAGAACTAGGATGAGAGTGTCAATCTAGTACTATTGAAAATAAGGTCTAGAAAACCTATTAAGTCAACCTAATTGTTTTAGACAACAAATAAGACATAGAACTAAGTCTATTAGGTCGACTAGGTTGATCTAGTTGGTTGTGTAGAGGTAGTTTTTAAGGTTGCAAACTTGAAAGGAAAGTAAAAAAAAAAAGAGATACAAAAGAATACAAACTCACCTTGATGGTTTAGAGATAAAATTTATTGATCCAAAACCTACAAATCGGGTCAATCTGGTTGACAAAGCAATATAAAAATCTACTAAAAAAGTGCTAAAAATGCATTAGGTCAACCTGGTTAACCTAGTTGGTTGGATTGGAAGTTTGGAAATGTACTAGGTCGAGTTGGTCAACCTAGTAGGATGATTTGAAAGTTTGGAAATTAGAATCTATACTAGGTTGAGCTGATCGATTAGGTTATACATAGACTACTACAAAGTGATTACAAATACACTAGGTTGAATAGGTTGACCTAGTAGGCTAAACTAGTATTCTAAAAAAGTCCTAAAAACCTATACTGGGTCAAGTTGATCGATCTAGTCACTTGTTTTTGTGTACAAAGAAAAATAAAAATTGGGTCAATAAAATAAAACTAGTATGTCAAAATATATGATAGAAATGATGACCGAGGAAAAAATAAATGAAATAAAATTGAACAAATACAACAAGGATTTGATTCAAATTGAGTTCACCAGAATGTATGCAATCAAAATTGCATGATGCATAATGAATTAATCCTGGATCAAATAAGATAGAGCATACCTATATTTTTGATTGGGCATACACTTGTTAAGGGAGATCATGACCAATATGGGGATATGCTAGACCTAATTAGAGGATCACTTATATCATTTATCATAACACATCATGCTAGGAAGGGTTTCAAAGCCTACAGTCTAACACAATCACATAATAACCCTAAAAAGAGTCTTATGATTTGATGTTCACTTATGTAAAAAACAAGAAAGTAAACTATTCTAATAACAAGAAAAGTAAACTAATCTAGTGCACACCAAAGCTTATGGAAAAAATTAAGGGGTTAGATGTAAAAAAATCAAATATGTATTGGGAAATTTGAATAAATTAAGTATGAGTAACGCCTTACTACATATAATATGAAGAGTAATATTATTTGAGCTAATACTTATGCTACTTATATCTACTAAAAGAGAGGAGAACAAAGTTAGAATATAATATTATTTAATCTCTCCCTTGGCTAATGGGGCTTTGCAAGAGGTTGTTGTGGTTCATAAGGATCATTTTGTTAAGCTGATGTATCCAAGACCTATCCACAAGACTATATTTTCCAAATAATAAACCTAAGCTAAAACTCCTCAAGTAGAATGGTAGAAGAGAAGATTGTGAAGAAGCACGAGGGAATAATAACTCTTTATTACATATTATTAATAATAACCAAAATGACCTTGTATATATAGGAGTATCTCACCCAAAAATTATTTGTACATGTCGACTATGCTAGGTTGATCGGGTCAACCTAGTACATTCTCGGGCTAATGCCTAAAATCTATGTTAGGTCGACCAAGAGACAAATAAGTCACAAGAGCTAAAATGACCCTAGAATACACTAGGTTGATCAGGTCAACCTAGTGTGTTGAATAGGCAAAAAGGGTGTAAATCAAGGAGAAGGATAGAAAGAGGAAAAGACTAGAGGAATGTGTAATAGAGGAGAAATAACCTATGGAAAGGTTTTAGGAGTTGAATGGATTGGGAATAATGTGGCAATAAGGGACAACAATCCTATAAAGCACCAAGGTCTACCCACCCATTTCTTGATGCATCCCTTAAGGCATGAAATAAAATATATTGAGTCATAATGGGTTCCTATAAGATGTAAAGCATTAGTATTTGATAAAGGTTAAAAAATATTATGTGTATATAGTCTATATTTTAACTGTATATGACTAGTCTGAGTGGTTATTTTGTGTATGTTGTTTTGAGTGCTTAGATCATGTGATGATGTATCTAAATCAAATAAAGGTATAGCTAAGGTCTTAAATGATGCACCCATGTTATCTAATCATATGGCTATGAGAAATATTTGAGTAGTTGGTTTAGAAGTTTGAGACTATTTTTTTTATGTATGAAGACCTGAAGAGCTAGGAGACATAATTGGTAGGTCCAAGTGTGGATTTAGTGTTCTATATGGAATAAAACCATGTGGGAGTGAGTAAGGGGATATTAGAGGTATGTTTGATATGTTTGAATCATTAGTAAAGGATGAAGGTGGTCCAAGTAATCTAACATGTAACATGTGAGTATGAAGGCCTAATGGTTTTAAGTCTCACCAAGACCAAATGATGGTTTGGGGTAATGAGGCATTCACTGACCTATGGATTATGTGGTTCTTACATGTAACATATATGAGGACCTATTTAAAATGTGGAATATGTGTGTTAATCATCTTGGCTGACCAAGATGGGTTATACCAAGAGTATGGTATAAGTATAAGACATGTTTGTTATAGTTGTGTGAATGTGGAGCCAAGTGAAGGAGATAACCTTTGAAATAAAATGTAAAGGTCAATGAGGAATAACAGAGAGTGAAGAGGATTAAACATGTTTGTCTGATCAAGGTGATGAAGGTGATCACATAGTTCATTGGACCTAATAAGCCTAGAAGAGGCAGAATGAGTGAGTATGCTCAAGAGGCTTTTGAGAGAGTGTGTATGGTGAGCAAAGTCAAGGTGAAGGCTATGTGTGCCCAGTGGATGGGTTGAATGGTAGAGTAGGTTGATGATGGTATGTATGACCTATAAGTCATATTTATGGTGTCATAATAGTGATCTTTTAGGTTTGAATATTGAGTGTGAGAAAATAGTTGAAGAGTGGGGTTAGTTGGGATATGTAATGTGTCCTAATTGATCTTTGTGTGTGGGTTCAAATATGTAATGTGATTTGGCCAACAAGGAGGGTTGAATTAAAGAGTGAAGGTGAAGAGTGATAATTATCATCAAGTGTTGAAGGCATCAGTTCAAAGGTGGAGATCTTCATAGGTGTTGTTGTGGCTACTCAACATCTAAGGGGTTATAGCCTCCTTACAAGGTTAAATTTGATAAAGGTCTAGTTGTTTTGGCATCATAGCTAGATAGGTTTAGTATCTCCTTAGGAGATTTTAGTCTCACTAAAATAAGGGATGGTATTTCCTTGATCAGTTGTTGTTGGTCTAAATTAGATCTTATCATTATAGGACTATAGTCCATCTTGTAGGGTTCAGTGGGTTTTATCCCCCAAGAAGATTTCTCATGTAGATGTTGTGTTGATGTGGTGTATGTTCTTATTCATGCTTTGGATGTATGTTATTTCATGTTTATGTTTCTATATCATGTTGATGAATGATGGAATGGTTTTGGAATTAAATGTGTATTATTGCATACTGATTCACCCCCTTCTCAGTAGCTACTTTCAACAATTGGTATCATAGTGGATCATTTAGAGGAAGCTTAATAGCTTGAAGGAGATCCAAAGTAGGTACAAATATGGCCAAGAAGGTAAATAAAGAGAATCAATAGTGGAAGACTATGATCAAGGCACTTGAGGAATAGATATATAGTTTGAATAAAGATGCTAAATAGGATGAGAAGGTTATCAATGACCTCAAGGTTCAACTAGAATATTCTAAGGAAATTTGTTCAAAAGAAAAGGATATCATGCATGATGAAGAATTTTTTCATGATAGTGGAGAAGAATAAGTGTTCTATGATAGCAAGGAACAAGAAGTGGATATAGGAGTTGACCTCATATGGAAGAATCCTAAGATGAGGTATGTGATTAAAGGTCTTGAAGCATAAGTCAGTTCTCTTGAGGGAAATTTGTTAGGCAAGTCTGAGAGAGATGAGAAGTATTAAGAACAAATCAAGTCTATTGAAGTGAAATAATATAGATTAAAAGACATGGCCAATAAGGCCAAAGAGGATGAAGAGAATATCAGTATTCTTAAGGACCAGTTAAAGATTACAATTGCAAATCAAAAAGAAAGAAAAGACGAGTATAATGTATTAAAGATTGAGATGAAGTCATTGAAGAGTGAGCATGAGCTTGTTGTAGTCAATTTGGATAAGCTATAAAATAAGCATGAGAAGCTTGAGTATGTCAAGGATATTAAAAGATTTGAAAGTAATGCAAAAAGGTCTATTAGACAACCCATTGCTTCAAGGTATGCTAATTTATTCCATGGTCATTGTTGTATATGTAATAAGTAGGGTCATAGATCTAAGGACTGTAGAAGGAATTCATCAAGTATGGACATTCATAGATCCTTGGAAGGATCAATTTATCATGGAGAAGTCATAACTTAGATTAGTCAAGAGTTATGTTGAATGATATCATGTGCTACAATTGCAATAAAGTAGGACATATTGCCAGATTTTGCAAGAACATTTTGAAGAAGCACTCTAATCCTAAAAGTCAATTAATGGTGTTGAGACCCATGATAGAGCTAGTTTAGATATGAATAGCTTAAACTTCCTAAATAGAGAGAAATATTTTTAACATACCATAATATTCTACATATATTATTTCTTTTGTTGCATTACAAACCATACGAGAATACAATATTATATATTAAAATCATTCCTATATTTAGGGAGATCAAATCTCCATGTAAATATCTAAATCTCCCTATTAAAACTCAACCTAAAAAACTCATTATATTAAAAATATATTATTATTAATAATTTATTTGACTAACTAAACTTAACCTATTAACTATTAATGTAATATTGTTAACAATATTATTTACGTTGGTACATTAATAATGTGAACACAACACACTATACCTAAACATTAACCCCATTGTGAACATTATTAATCCTATCTACACCCCCTTCATGTGAACATGGGGAAAAAAAACTCTCCCATATCTAAACCTATACTCATGACTTGGTGATTTTCAGAGGATAATCACAAACCTCACATGATGGTTTTACAAATTGTTGACCAACAACCAAAAAAATGGTTTTACAAGTGGTTAACTAGAAACCACAAAATAATACTTGATGGTTTTAAAAATGGTTAACCAGAATCCACAAAATAATGGTTTTACAAGTGGTTTACCACAAAACACATTATGATGTGCAGTATAGATTCTAGATCTCATAATTTTCACATTTCAAAAAAGTTATATAGGAATATATAGTTCACTTATGAAAAACATGAACATGCATACAACTTATATTCTTATTCACACCACACTATGATTAAAATAAACACACCACACAACTAAAATAAAAATGCCACTAAATCAAAAAGTGGCCTTGTCACTAGTGGCTAACGAGAGGCTATGAAACCTCCAACATCCATTTCCTCCTTCCTCTAGTATGTAAAGTTTCTCGCTTAATAGAGATGTCAATGAAACTCAGTGTGTGCTCCGATAGTTTTGTCAGGTTCTATATTGATTGTTTTTTTTTAATTTGGAACCCCCTTCATAATTTAGATATCACATACAATCGAAAAGATTATCACAAATTCTAAACTTAAGGTAGAATCCCAAAGTGAGATGAAAATAACTCTTAGGATCTAATGTACTTTTAGTCTATGTGATCTTGTTGACTTTTTTCTTCTTTGCTCTCTTTTTGAGTTAGTGAGTTCATTTCGATCAACTTCTAAAACTTCCACCACTTTATCTCATGGTCTTGACATGGTAGCAAGCTAGAGACCAAGCTAACCAAAACCAACCTCACCACCAACCTTCTTCATCATCTTTATCCATGGAGCACTCTCTAGATGTGGAGAGCCAACCATTTGAAGAGTCTTGATATGCCCTAGTCTTTTTTTTGAGGGGACATGGACTTCACTTTTATATTTTTATAATTTTGATAATTGACCCCAAATTTTTTAACTCTAGACTTGAAAATTTTAGGATTTTTGATGAATTTTGACATTTTTTATTTAATTGAATTAACACATTCACATTTTGGCTAAGACCAAAAACATGACTTTTGATAAAAGATGACATTATTTTATGACATAATATGCTTGACACTAAACAAATATGAATATTAATATAACTTGACTCACTACTATATTTAAAGACATACAATACCATGTGAGTGATGAAGGATCCATACTTGGAAGTTAACATAATTTGATAAAAACACCAATAATAGAACTATAAAGAATCAATACCATGCAACGTAGAAAATTTTAAAACTTAGCTCAGATTTAACAAACTAACTCTAAAAACTAATAATGTAAATAACATTTAGGCCAATTGATAACTATGGGCATAAAATAATTTTAAAAAATACCTAAAAACTTGAAATCAACCATATTTACTTCATGATGGCATGAGATTGGGTGCCCAAAACTATAGATATTGATATAAAATGGCATGGAGCTCAAGAAGTAAATTCTATGGTATTACATCTTCATCATTTTATCAAGGGGATTGCATGATACCTTTGCTAAGAATTTAATGCCATGGATCTGAGTGTGTTGGTAGTAGGTGGTAGAATGGAGCACCATAGAGGTGATGTGACTTCATATTGTATACTACACATAAGTAGAGGACTTGTGCTTATGGAGGGAAGACATGGAAAGATTTAGTTATTCCATAATTTAAAAAATTAATTCTATGGGAGGCTAAGTTCGGTATTCAAAGATACAAACTTCTTTGAACCACTTGAATTCCTTAATTATTGCACATGGTCTACCTGCTATTTGTTTGCATATGCCACATTAATCAAAGTAAAATCAAATGTGCAAAACTGATTGTTTTAGAAGAAATTTTTGATGACATAGATGTACTGTAACTTTTAATAAATATGTCACAAACTCCACAAATATGAAGCTAAGCCATAATGAAATTGCAATACATCTTATCTAGAATCAAGATCTATCTTGTACAATTATAGGTGAAAGAGATCCAAACATGCAAGTTTGCATGATATCCTAGATATATAATTTTTTATTAACCTTGTCTAAAAATGACAGGCTTCCTATTCTCATAGATTTGTAATGATAGGAATCATTAGAATGGATACCATAGCTATCCTTTGTGAATATAATAAACTATTTTCTAAGAAATCTATTCTTATAATTTTTTCATAAAATAATTTGTACTCTTATCAGATGACGTGACACACAAGATAACTTCCCTTAAACCTGAATGTCATCCTAAGAATTATCCACTACAAACATCTTATTCTGATACCATATGGTAGAGCTAGTTCAAATTGAATAGCTTAAACGTCCTAAATAGAGATAAATATTTGTAACACATCATAATATTATACATATATTATTTCTTCTATTGCATGACAAACCATAGAGGAATACAATGTTATATAGGAAAATCATTCCTATATTTAGGGAGATCAAATCTCTATGTAAATCTCCAAATCTCCCTATTAAAACTTAACCTAATAAATTCACTATATTATGAATATATTATTATTAATAATATATTTGACTAACTAAAATTAAAATATTAACTATTAATGTAATATTATTAACAACAATATCTACATTGGTATATTAATAATGTGAACACAACACACTATACCTCAACAACCCAAGTCTATGAAGGATAATCTTTATCAAGGTGGACTACTTGCTACAACAAAGAAGGAATTAGATATGAAGAAGATACAAGACTTCAAAGAGAATTTATCTTCTATCCAGATAGAAAAATAAGATCATAATCATCATCAAGCAAAAGGTATGAATGATCTTGTTTATTTCTGTTATCATAGAGTTGGTCACATTGCTAGGTATTTCAAGAATAGGTTGAATGAGTTCCCAAAGAAAAATAAGGTGTATTAATATCCTAGTGTGTAAGGAAGAGGTCACAAATGGGTATGGAAACCTAAGCCTATTAGAAGAGATCAAATTGAGACCAAAGATGGTTTGTTTGCCATGATAGGCATGAAGGAAAGTTAGGAGTTTCTATTGACAACATTTATTGACAAATATGAAGAAAAGAATGAAGTTAAGGATTCATTCACAGTCAAGAAGGACTAAAAGTCATATGAGATTATGGAGATATGGGACTCTCCAATGTTTTGGGACTTTTAGTTTCCCTATGTCAAAGGGGTGTCTCTCTCTAAGCTTCAAGGAGATACTTCATAGAAAGAGGAAACATCGTGGATGTTGGTTGGGTATTGATTGATGTTGTAAGACAAAGAAGGTCATGAGAAGATGTGTTGCCTTACTCTGAAGGAATTTTTTGATTGAAATACTTGTGTGTCAAGATGATCTATGGTTGAATAATTTTCTCTCATTTTTTTAAGAACTAGACCAAAGGATGAAAGGTAGTGACTTGAAGATTTGATGTCTACAAACCCTAAGTGTATGTTCATGATCTTAATAACTCAATTTTGGTATATGGAGATAAGTGAACATTAGGTAGATAATATGAAATGTTTTCATTAGTTAATGTCATGTTTGTAATGCATGGTTGAGCTCAATTTAGTGTTTTTTGTCATGAAAAGATGTTGGCAGTGTGTGCAAGGTTTGCAAGTAGGGATGGTAGTTTTTAAGTGTCTAGTTATGGATTATGTGGTGTCAAAATATTTTATTACATAATAAATACTAAAGATAAGGTTGATATGGAGGATGAAGATAATATGTCTTTGATTTCTATATATGCCAAGTTGTGTATTCCATGGAATTAGGGGGAGCTAACTCAGATGGCTTGAGTGGCTTGAGGAACTGTGCATAATGTGAGGGGGGTATATGTGAGATGTTTTAATCATGGTGGACATTTGAAGAAGTCGAATATAGATGTGAAATCAAGTATGTTGATATGATTAATTGATCAAACCAAGTCAATTTCTTTGATAATGTATTGAATCCTCTTACATAAACAACGGGGGAGATTTGTAATTAGTCAGATTCTAGGATCAGAGGATTATGTAGCTAGATCTGAGAAAGAAGGTATGAAAGCAATTGTGTTGATTCATAATTATTGGAAATGGTCTAAATATGCTCAAATAAAAGGTTCCTAAGCTTAGGTGACTTACGGGGGAGTCCCTTTTAATATTTTCATGATAAGTTCATGCATTTTTTGTTGTTCATTTATGTTTCATATAAGCTATGTATGATCAAAGAAGAGTGTTGCCATGGAGCATGTTTAAGAAGTTAAAGGTGAGAAAAGTTTTGATAAATGTTAAGGGGAGTTTGTATCATCTCTCAAAAAATTTCTCTTCCTATTATTGGTCCTTGATCTCTTTTCAGTTCCATAGGATCAAAAGTTTAGCCCACTTTGTCATTGTGTCAAAGGAGGAGAAAGAACCTGAAGAGAGAGACAGAGTCTGAGCATAATATTTGTATTGGTGTTTGATATAAATGATAAAGGGGTATATTTTTAAGGCTTATAAATGATGTCTCCAAGGTGACTAAGGATTTTGATGAGGTGTTATATGTGCTAGAATGACAATGACAAAGTGTGCTTCAATGCACCTCAATGGTCCTGCATGGTTATTCAATGTTTGACTAAGTATGGTGATTTAAGGATATGTAAAGGGTTATAAAATAGGTAAAAGATGATTGGAGATCTTGTGTGCATGATTTTAATTCACTTAGTTATTCATTATGTTCATCTAGGCATAGTTGGCTCTATGACATATAAATATGAGGAGGCATATTGATGATGTCATATCTCACTGTCTGAGGGTTCTAAGAGTTGCTCGATATGTGGATGGATTATCCTATGTGAGAAGATCACATGGTTATAGTTTTAGATCATATTACTAAGTACAACTAATGTTATTAAGGTGAACAGTTGGTACCTTAGATAAAAGTGCACTAAGTTCTAACACTTAGTCAATTTGTAAAGGTAGATCTAATGGTCTATGTTTCATCACATCAAAGATCGATGATGCAAAATGAATCTAAGCTCAAATTAGTTATTTGTCTAAGTTAAAGAATGAGTCTAGTGAGAATTTTTATAATGGAATATCTTTCATGCAAGAAGGTTTATAGAAAGAAATGGTCATATGGGTTTGTTTAGTATTATATCTAGTTTATATGATGAAAATTTGAGAACATGAGATGGATCAAGGCAAAAGATATGCCTATGAAAAGTTGGCCTTATAGGTATATAGTAATGGTCCCCTTAGTATATTTTACATAAAGTTAAAGATAAAGACTAGATGCAAATCCAAAGGTTCATGGGTTAGTGGAGATCTATGGTGTGTAGCAAGTCAAAGAGGATAAAGCATTCCAAGATGTTTGGAAGCAACAAGATGAGGATAAGTTTTTGAAGTTTAACACAAAGTAGAGATAAAAATTGAGCTTATTTAAAAACATAAAAACAAGTGGGTGTTCATACAAATATAGATCAATGGTGTGTATTGAGCGAGATGTTTTCAAGGTGTCCAATGTTTAGCACAGATAAAGATCAAGCTACGTACAAGAAATTGACAAAGTGCATTAAGTTAAACAGTCAAGATGAAGATCTAATGGTGAGAAATGAAAGTTAAAGGTTGATATAATTTAAGAAAGATAAATGGTACATTTTTAATCTAAGAATTGAGGGCACGATATGATAGCATAGTGTCCAAGGATTAATTGTGACCATTGGTATTTTAATATCTGAATTACATATGGAAAAAATAGTTTACAGTTTTTTGGCTATAACTTGTAATCCATGATGAATTTACTAATGGAGTAAAAATAAAATTTGTAGAGGACTCTAAGATGAATCTATAAAAGGTGATTATAAGGCTTGAATTTTTGTAAATTTTTATATATTGAGATCTAAAGTTGACTATGTGTTTGATTATGTTCTGCAAGTTACCTGAGAAGGATAATTAAGTTTGTGTTGATGATATCTAGATGTATCATGATGAATTAAATATTGGAATGTGTTTTATAATCCATAAGTATATCTATGTGGTAATTATAGGTTTGACCAATCTATATTCTATAATAACAAATATTTATAAGTTGACTGTCTGTTGAATGCATTGGCAGTTTGAGTGACCATCTTATAGAGGTAAGTTAAAGATGTTCTAAGAAAATTTGAAGAAGAAAATGAGAATGGAGATGTCATATAAGTATCTAAGGATTATTGGAAGTCATTGGTTATCATTATATGGCTTTTATTATATATGGAGTGTCAAAATAGATTGATTATATTTTAACTATATATGACCAATCTAAGTGGTTATTTTGTCTATGTTATTTTGAATTATAAAAACATGTGTTTATGTGTATGAAGCACATGGAGGTATATATGAGGTCATAAATGGTTTACCCATGGGATATAATCATATGGATGTGTGAAATATTTGAGTAGTTGGTTCAAAAATTTGAGACTATGTTTTTTGTGTATGAAGACTTGAAGAGCTAGGAGACCTAATTGGTAGGTCTAAGTGTGGAATTGGTGTTCCATATGGCATGGAACCATGTGGGAGTGATAAATTGGATATTGGATATATGTTTTATATGTTATAATCATTGGTAAAGGATTAAGGTGGTCCAAGTAGTCTCACATGTAACATATGAGTATGAATGCGTAATGGTTTTAGGTCTCACCAAGACCTAATGATGGTTTGGGGGTAACGAGGCATTGTATGACCTATGAAGTATGTGTTTCTTACATGTAACATATATGAGTACATATTTAAAATGTGTAATAATTTTGGTAATCATATTGGTTGACCAAGATGGCTTATACTAAGAGCATGTTATAAGTGTAAGGTCTATTTGTTTTGGTTATGTGAATGTGGAGCCAAGTGAAGGAGAAAACCTTTTAAAGATAAGTTAAAATTCAATGAGGACTATTAGAGAGTGAAGAGGATTGAAGGTGATCACATAGTTCATTGGACTTAATATGCCTAGAAGAGGTAGAATGAGTGAGTATGCTCAAGAGGTTGTTTGAGAGAGTGTGTATGGTGAGTGAAGGAAAGGTGAAGGTTTTGTGTGCCAAATGGATGGGTTGAAGGGTAGAGAAGGTTGATGATGGTGTGTGTGACTTGTAGGTTATATTTTTGATGTCATAACAATGATATTTTAGGTTTAAATATTAAGTGTGAGTGAAGAGTGGGGTTAGTTGGGATATGTAATGTGTCCTAATTAAGCTTCGTGTGTTGGTTCAAGTATGTAATGTGCTTTGGGCAATAGGTAGTGTTGAATGAAAGAGTGAAGGTGAAGATTGATAATCAGATGTCCATCATTAGGTGTTAAAGACATAAAATCAAAGGTGGAGATTTTCATAGGTATTTTTATGGTTGTTCAACATCTAGGGGCTTGCAACCTCTTTACAAGGTGAAACTTGATAAAGGTATAATTGTTATTTTATCTCAACTAGATAGGCATGGTATCTCCTTGTGGGATTTAAATATCACTAAAATAAGGGATGGTAATTCTTTGATTTATTACAACTAGTATAAATTAGATCTTATCATTATAAGACTGTAGTCCATCTTGTAGGGTTTAATAGGTTTTATCCCCTAAGAGGGTTTCCCACATAGATGTTGTGTTGATGTGATGTATGCTCTTGTTCATGCTTTGGATGTATGTGTTTTCATATTTATGTTTATATATCAATTTTATGAATGATGAATGGTTTTAGAATTGAATGTGCATTATTGTATACTAATTCACCCCCCTCTTAGTAGCTTCTTTCAACACAGAGGGGTTATTAGCAAAGGTAATACCAAAATTATCATCCAGGATAAGGGCAAATGGGATAATGGATGGGATGAAAAAATGATGAGGGTGATGCTAAAAAAGGTATGAGGACCAAGGAAGAATGGACTAGGGTTTACCAATGACCACATCATGAAGGAACCAAATAATCTAGTTGACTAAGTGTCTATTAAAGGATATGCCAAGATGTTTCAAGAACATTTCTCAAGACATCTTCCACATCCTTACAAAGGTCCAAATGGTAAGGGATGATAGACAATATGATTCATGATATGATGGTAGATGATGGGTAGGAGTAGTGGACTTAGGGATAATATAGACAAGGATGACACTGATGGGATTAAAAAGGGATGGATTTTACCCCCAAGTGTTGAGGTATAATTTAGATAATAGATAATTTTACCATGATGTCAAAAATTATTTTTCATCATGGTACTTACCCAAGGCATCAAAAACTAGTTTTCACCATTGCATGAATGGTTTTTTTATTTTTTTTAAATTTGTTACTTTTAACATCTCAATTTATTAGATATGGGTATGAGATGTAGGAGAATGTTGACACTTACATTATTTTTAATCGATACCTATTTTGGAGATATGTGATACTAGGATCATGTTATTAATGTTAAATGTATTGATGTTCTTATGAACTTTGTTGAATCTTTATTGAGACCCTTTTAGATATCTAGACTAGGTGTCTTCATCACCCCTATAAGAGACAATACTATCCAGGTTTATGAGGTGTGAAATGGATGGGTTTAGGGTTTGGATTTGATGATGGATTATAAGACTTGAATGGATGATAGGATTATGATACGAAGGTGTGATGGGTCCATTGGACATATTGGATGTTCCATAGTTGATTGGTACCATATGATAAAAGACTTTATGATATCCAAGACACTTTGACTTTACGATTCTTCTTTGATCTGATTATTTGATGGAGGTGCCATACTTTGGGCTTCACCATAGTAGAATGTTATTTAACTTGATAAAGGATGATTATTTTGACTTTGATGGTCCCTTAGTGTCATAAGGAGGGATTTACTATGGGAAGACACTTTTTGATTAGGCTTATGATTTGAATTTTCTTGATTTATAGATGGCTCAGGACTAACTTTAGGCTTGATTATTTGAATATTATTATCTTAGTCCCTTGTATTTTTGGCACATGATATGTTGTGTGAGGAAGAGTCCAAAAATGTATGTCCCTATTCATACCCATGGAGGGCAGTGATTAAATGATCATTTACATGAAGAAAGGGGTCTATGATGGATGAAGATGGGGGAGATGCTATGATGAGGTCAATGAATGGTGGTGGAGAAGCATAGTCTTTATATAAGTTCCTAAGACACCTAGTTTTGACATCATTTTCTCTTCAAGATTAGTAAAAGGATCACTAAGACTACCTATAGTATATGCATCTAATGTAGGATCTATTACACTCTAACTATCTTTGATAGATAAAGCTTGTAAAAACTCTATTATGAATATATCATACTGACTAAGAATAAAATATATGCCTTGTGATTGGTTGACATCTGAATTGGAGTTATTCTCAAAAATATAGGCATAATTATCATCTATTTTAATATTTTTGAGGGATGATGTTTCTGATAAGGAATCTAATTTGGATATGTATTTTGAACATGATCTTGATGTAGATAAGACTAGTGTTGAATATGATGTATAATATGCAATGCTTCTAGTAGAGGATTCATTGTCTATAAGTAACCTCTCCAAATGGGGTCTTTGATATGATGGGTGAGAGGAAGATGGTGGAGGGACAATGGATTTGCCAAAGATAGGTCCATGGAAGAAAGACTCATTAGATAAAGGAGGACTAGGTTCATGAGGAATAGATTCATATTTGATGGAGGATTTATCAAAGATGGGGGGACCATAGGAGATGGATGTGGTGTCTTGGCCTTATATTAGAAAGGGAAGGGCTTGATCATGATTGGAATGGAATATTATCATACCTCTTCTTATTCACCCTTAAATGTATACCCATGTGATTCATTTTCTATTTCAATTTCACCATGATGGATGAGGTCTTAGACATAGTTTTGGAATTTATGACATCGATTAATGGTATGCCCCTAGTTTGGTGATAAACATAGTATTGGTTAGATTTATACCAAGAGGGCCTAGGATTGGTAGGATCAATATGTTGTAAAGGTTGATAGACCATCATGTAAATTGTAATAAGTTAGTGGAATAAGTATTCTAAGGATATAGTAAGAGGTGTATAGGGCCTCTCTTCACTTCATGACTTAGATGTGGAAGTATTAGAATTTATATTAGATAGTTGTTGACATGATTGGGTGGGTAGACTAGTATTAGAAGGTGTTACCAAGGTAGGATTCCCTTTGATAGTATAAGAAGGGGTAGATGACTGGCTATGATTGGTGTATGGAGGGTTTGAAATCATTAGGTAGTATGAAGACTAGGATTTGACTGATGGGAATGGGTGCATATTGGAAGCAATGTTAATTAGATGTGGTCAAAGTTTGTAGGATGTAGAGTGTTCATCTCAAGGAGGTAGGAAAGAAGTGTATCCCTATTGGCCATGAGGCATTGCTCAATTAGGGTATTGACCAAATCTATTTTGGATTTCATGGATCAAGATTGGAGAAATTATGAATGATGTGGTTTGTTGGCCCCAAGTAGCAGGTGCAGGGGATTGAATAAAAAGATTGAGTGATGAAGATGGGATGTGTGGAAAAAATTTAGATAAGGGTTTTCTTTAGCTTAATTTTAAGTTTGACTATATGTTGATATGATTTGAGATGAGTTAATACAAGATGAAGTAAGCCAAATTAGGATATGAGATAGACTTTGATGATTTTGACTAGATTCGAATAGGTGAGATACGATAAGATCTAAGGTCTGATGGGGGGATAAACTACCCCAAGAGATGCTATTTCTACTAAGAATGATTATATTAAGACTAAATCAAGGACAATATGATTCAACTTGAATTGGGATGACATAATTGATAAGATATAAGGATTGATAAGATTGGATTTTGTGTATGAGTCAAACTTGATTAGACACACAAACAAGTTAATAATGAGGACCTTGATATATAAATAATGTTTTGCCAATGTAGATGAGGACTAACATATGACCTCAAACTTGAAAGGACGAATAATATAGATAGGGTATGGTAATTTAAGGTTAGGTTAGACTATTATTAGGTTAGGTTGTAAGGGATAATGTGGTGGATAAGGTGATTAGACTAGACAAGGTCAAGACAAGTGACAAGGTGTCAACTAAGATTGGGTGGATTTTATGATGGGTAATATTGTTTGGAATAAGGCTCTAAGGATGAGTAAGTCTATCTGATGTGAGGGTATGGTGATAAAAATAACTATGATGTGAAATATATTAGTTATGGATAAGGTGGATTTTAATCTTAAGTGAGAAAGATGACACTAAGAAAAATTAATGATAAATCTAAGTGAATAATATGAGGTTAGACTATGATAAGATGTGGAGGGATGCCAAGAGTGTACTAAGGTATGTAAGTGATGGGGGTAGGACTAGTGTTTAATGGATGAGACTAGATTGAGACAGTTGATGAGAGATATGATAAGATGAAAGTTAAAATAAACTTAAAAGATGTACACAAATGTACAAAGCAAATATGCATAAGAGGATATACAAGATGATATGATGATGAGATAAGGATATAAAAGATGATGATATGTGAAAGATACCTATATAAGTGTGTATATGCTTGGTTAAAAGGCTGATTCATCTCACAAACAACACTGATCTAGCATAATACTCGCCAAATAAAGCAAACCACAAACTTATCACTAGTAAATTGATTACAGAGTGTAACTCAATGACCACACTATCTAATAGCTTTACAAGTGAGGTTGTAGGTTGATGACCTATTATGGATTTTCCCAAACCCTCTCAACTATTTTTTCACTTGATGGCCACTTGAGAGCTGATACTTACTTTGGCAGGAAGTCACCTATAATGATCGATGGTCTTATTCTAGGCTACACAAGATTTCTAAGAGCATCCCTGATATATACTAGGTAGGTGGGTCCTAACTCTATATAGGGTGTTATTTAATGCTTGGGATAGATAATTAACTATTTCCCTTCATAGAAGACCTATATAGGGTCAACTACTTGTCCAAATGATAGTTGTCCCTCTTATTTTGACTTCTCTAAATTATAGAGTGTGGATTTGTGCATGGTGGTGAAATCCATGGTCATAATCCCTAGGACCATGAAAATTGCATGGGTATCACTTCCACATCATGTTTCCTCCTAAAAAATAAAAATAAGAGGGTTTATTAGTGGTTTTTGATCTTTCAAGACTTTTCTCTAGGACACAGGGAGGAGATCATACACCATTGTAGCACTCCAGTATAGATAAATAGATTAAAAAATCAACCAATTAATTAGTGTGATATATATAATATATGTTCTAAAATGCCAAATTTTTTGATAGGTGTCCTACAAAGTAAGTGATTAGTAGTTTTAATTTTTAAATCTCAAGGGGCAACCTGCAAGACAAGATTTTAGATAAATATATGTAAAATAAGATGTTAGTAATCTTAAGCAAGACAAAAGTGACACTAATTTTACCCCTGTAAGAATCTAAATAAAAGGTTAGCCTAATAAGCCTTAATAAAAACACTAAAAAAATCATGATTTTTACACCATAAATTTTTAGTAAGGGGTCACAATAGAGGGGTCTTTGGGTGGAAACCCCCAATGAGATCAAGGGGCAATTCCCCATTGTGGGGTTAAGGGAAAACACCCCTTATGGGGTCTAAGGGCATTGCCTCAGGGGCATTCTTCATGGTATAGGGTGGAGTCAAAGGGTATCACCCCTAATGCCAAACATAATTTGGGACTTGTGGGATGCTCATAATGACTCAAAATTTAATTAAAATGATCCTTAAAATGCACTCAAAAAGGATAATTTGAAGGAAAAAATGAATGTAAATCACTACTATAGTAAGCAAAATCATATATACATAGTTAGTGTTGTGTAAAATCACATGCAGAGACTTAAAATCATTGATATGAAGTCAAAATCATAGATGTAAATAAATGATTTTGAAAATAATCAATTAAATGCTATGGTTACCACACAATTAGGCCTATTCAAAATGACTAATCACATTTTCAAAATGGCAATGTAGCGATATTGCAAAATGGTTAGGTAGACTACTAGTAGTTAGATAGAAAAATTATAACTATAAAGTGAAAAATCACAAATGCAAATTAAGATCGTGACTATAGATAAGAGATTTTGTAGACTATACAAAAACAAAGATATTTTCAGATTTAAAGTGACTAAAATGTCTTTTAAGAAGTTATTAGATTATGTTTTTGTCAAATTATATTATTTATAGGAGTTTTTTGGGATTAAAATATGATTTAAATTAAGTTAATTCAAAATCACAATTAGCAGAGTTATGGTCTTGATTAATGTGAAATTTTAGTTCCATCTTGTAAAATAGAGATTAAAAATAGATAATTGTACCTACAAAAATATTATGTGAGATACACAAATGATAAAAAACTAGATGGCTAATCAAAACATTATATAAATTTACTATATGTCAATCATTAATGAAATATCAAAATCATGACTACCAGTCAAAATCATAACTTAATATTTCAAAATCATCAATTCTTTCAAAATTGCAAATACTAATAAGTGATTTCGATAAAATCACAACTACACTATTCAAAATCATAGATGAAAATCAAAACTATGACTAGTAATAAGTGATTTTGTGAAACTGCAAGAAAATAATCAAGTGACTTAATGACTAACAACTAACTTCTACATTTTAAGTCAACATTGCAATTGTTGTGGTCAAAATCACAAATTCAAAATCACTATTTGTAGGTCAAAATCACTATTTTCATGGAGAATGAGATTTTGAAAATTTTGGAGCCCAAATTCATGTCTTATCATACCTACAAGATACACAATCACACTTCAAACACAATATTAACACAAAGGAGGGATTTCACTATGGTCGCCAAATGTGAGATGATAAATTTGAGGAATTTATTATAGATATGCAATTATATGTAAAATAACCAGATTATCAATCTATAAGTGAAATCTAAATCTAATTAAGATTGTAATGAAAAGACAAATGAATCATTCATACCAGCATTACATCCTAAATTATAAATTATCTAAATCAAAATAAAAATGAGAAAAAAAGACTAAGTGATTTATGGATTTTGGATTACTTATTAGACTCATATTTTCTTGGACAACATGTGATTAGCTTGACAATATTTTGATTACTAGACTAGTGATTGATTCATGGATTGGATGATAATATTGGCATGAGAGGATCATATATTTCCTAGTTGAATTTTCATTGAGGGATGTTCAATTTAAATAGAGGAAGGAGAGATAATTAAAAGTAACTAAACATTCCTTGGAAGCTGCTAGATTTAGAGGTTTCTAGAGAGGAGGGATAAGATAACAAGGATTCTAGAATGAAATAATTCTATAATCCATTAGGAGGGGTTAATGATGATTATAAGGAGGTTAGATGAGATTATAAGGTGTGTTAGGTGAGGAGTAGGCTTGTAGGAAATCCTAAGAGTAGGTAGGTAGGTGGGTTGTGAATTTAAAATTCACAATATAATAGATAAGTGGGATTAGGATATAAGTGAGATTAATTATAATAATTAATGAATAAATGGGAAGGGAAAAGTTATTATGATTAATAATAATGAAAGGGGATGTTAGATAAATGAAAAGGATGATTATTAAGACAAATTATATAAAGTTAGAAGAGATTAGTATAAAAATTATCAAGCTGATGAAGGCAAACAAATTTAGATGCATACAAGCTCAAACAACTCAATTCTACTTATTGATTGGGGACGTAGATGTCTAGTGGTCCTTGATCCATTTTTTATTTTTCATTTTCTCCATTTTTAAAATATTTTTCATATTCAAAATATGTATATATAATATCTAGATATATGCCCCACTATGAGGTGAGAGATTGGTACAACTTCCTAAAAATTACTCATCTCAAAATAAATATTCATGCACACATGTATTATCATGTAATATAGTTGAAGTTGTTATAATATTTTAAAACACTTAATAAACACATGTATATAACTATATAAAAATATCATCATGTAATGTTCAATATTTTTATGACTTAAAGGAGAATGAGGCGATTGATAGTAAAGGCCAATAATATGCCCCCTTATAGGCAATAAGATAGATAAGTAATATGTTTGTTTGAAACCATATAACATCATGTAAATCTTGATAAGTAGATTCAACCTCATGTTAAGATGAGAAAGTAAAGGACAAGGAATATTCTCTAATATAATTTAATGATGGTAAATGAATTTATGCTCCAATCTGGTAAGATATAGAAGTACCTAACATATATCAATAATCTTATGTGATTAAGTATAACTAGGAAATGTAGTATCCTAATATCTAAGAAATGGTGATCAATAAAAACATGGGTGTAGTAAGTTATGTATGCTCAAGATATTTATAATTATCTCAAGGATATAGATAAAGGTATGATGTCCCCAAATAACATGATAAATTATATATAGTATCAATGATATTTTAGAGATAAGTAAGGGTATGATTCCCCTTGGATAAATAAATAATGTTGATGGTGTATATAATGATGTGTGTTTCTAATGCAAGTATGTGTATGATTGAGTTAAATTTGTATTGGAACTAAATGATGTAATGATTGATGTTTTATTAGCGTATGCATTTGATTTTGAGTTTGATACACTTTTTGCTTAGGTACCCATTTTTATATAAGTTTAACATTAGACATCCTATGGGTATTGATAAATTATTGTGCATGATTTATATTAGACTTAGAAAAGTGATTATATAAAAATGAAATATTGTAAGCTTTATTTTTTATAAGATTTACTAGACTTGGATAAGTGAGCATGTTAAGGCTTATATGTTGAATCACAATCATGATTATAAGTTTTAAGAATATTTTGATCCTCTTATAAGGGTTTATATTTTATTTTATTATCTTCACTATATCCAAGATCTAGTTTGAATTGATGAGGAGTTAGGATTATTGGTTAGGTAATACCTTGTTCATTTCACCCTAATTTGTTACTATTATATCCCATATTATTTTCATGTGTATCCTTTTCAAAATTATCTTAAATTAGTTTGGAAAAATACAATAGGTTTATTTGGTGTGTTAGTATTGAAATAAATGTTTATCATAATTTGTTTTCCTTTATCTTTGGAATATGGTATATCATTAAGTACGGAAGATGGGAAAGGTCACTCATAACCTTAGAGAGTAAAATTTAATTAGCCAATACCAAATGTACTCATGTCATCTAAATATTCTCCAACACCACATGGGGTAAAGCTAAGATTTGATAAACATCATCTATTTTTGATATTTGTAATCATCTTCCTATTCATTATCACCCTAAGCATGACTACCCTCACTAGTCATAAAATATATATGCATTATTTACATGGGAATAGATTGTTGTGGTGGTATAATATTTGGTTATGATTTATCTAATTGTGAGATTAGTTTTTCAAAGGTTTCTACAACTTAAAAAAACTAAAAAGGTAAATCATCCACAAGATAAGTATATATGAAACATTTATGGACATATTTTAAGCATATATGCATCATATAATTAACCTCATTCATAACATGAATCCATAAACTACCAACTAAAATATTATAGCCTGCATCATTAGACATCACTTGATATTGTGTAGCTAACATTTTATGTCCAACATTAATGTTTAATGTAATTATTCCTAAATCCCTCCTTGGTTTATTTTCAAATTATTTTATGATCAAATATAAAGGTGTAAGAGAATTATGACCAAGTCCAAGTGTTTTAAGAAATGCCTCCCTACAAATATTGAACCATGAACTGTTATATATGTGGACATGTTTGATTCTTGTTGTTTGAAATGAAACTTGAATATACAAGGGTAAGTGTTAGTCTATGATCTCCTTAGAAGGAAGCTCCTCTGATTCTAAAGAGATGACATTATTATATACATTATCATTGAATTATATATCATCTCAATCTTTTACACTTGGTAAATATATACCTTGGTTGTTCCTCTTAATTTTAGACCTTTTTGCTTCCAAAAGACTTGTATCTATTATTTCTTTATGTTCATTGCTTATCTCTTAGTCCAACCAATGTTATTTTGGTGATCTAGACCTTTTATTATACTTAGAATTCTATAAACCTATTTATTATCATCATCTACAAGTTTTAGACCTGAACTAGTTTCCTAACTTCCTAGACACATGCATCCCAATAAAACACTTATGTTGATGTTAGTGTCTTATTCCAATGCAATTGTCCAATGCCTTAAAGTCATAAAATTTAAAAATGAAACATGCAGCTATGATTAGCCTAAGTGCTTTAACATGATATATTTATAAAATTCATTGATATATACATAATATCAACCCTCATTCTTTCCTCACCTAGTACAAACCTAACAACTCAAGAGGAAAGTCACCAAAAGCACTCAATCATGAATTAAAGTAAGAAAAACTTATCTATTTTTTCCTATTTCTATATCAATAATAATAACAAATATATAGGTCTAAATTACTAAAGGATCATGTTGTGAGTACTATTTTCCAAGTTACAATCTAGGTCATTATTGTAATTGCTTTCTACATATTATACCATTGTGCACACACAAACTAACACATTAGGGGAGAAATACATTAGTCTGAGGCCCTCTTCAAATTAGTGGCTATATAGGTATCACCTAATAATAGAGGGGTATTTGGGGTTAGCTCGGCACCATGATTCCACTAACCCATTTTTTACAGTCACTATGAAGATTAACAACTAGGGTTTTTTTATTTGACAAGGAACAACAACCCATGATCTAAATTTGATCACATTAGAGTGAAGGTGACACAAAACCCAAAATATCCTAGGTGGTTGCATCTAGATCTATCAATTATTTCATACAAGTCACCTACATCTAGGTTATACAAAAGCATCAACATAACCATCTAAGGTCGATGAAAGTATCTGAGGCCATAGAAGTCAAAATTTACAGAGTCTAACAACTAATCTAGGAAACATATCCATTCTATTTCAAGTTTGTTCCATATCATATTTGAATGCACACAATAATATATTTAAGTACCATTGTTCTCCCTTTATTTTAATATCAATCATTATTTTTACTTATTATTTTTTGCATATCTTAGTATTTAAATTTAGAGTATTATTTATCTGAGTTTGTAATTAATTAGCCTTCTATAGAGATAGTTTATTACCCTTATTCCCTAGGATATCTCTACCCCTTTAACCTTAGATAACTTAATTTAAATTTTAGGTTTAAACATTTTATGAACCTAATCTATATGAATGCAAAAAAAATTAATCCCTAGGGTTTCATTCAACTAGGGTTTTAGTTTGTTGTACTTTGTTTAAAATTCTACATTCTTCATTTGTAAGTAATGGAACATCTTAATCAAAAAATTCATTTTCAAATGGAAGATAAACAAGAATTAATTACTCATCTCAATAACAACAAGGGATTAATAAATGAATTTTTGTACATTAAAATAGATAAAATTAGCAAGCATGTTAAGGCTAAGGTTTCCTCACCTAGTGATGGTGAATCCTTAAAAAGGTACTACAATTGATTCCATTTCAGTCAATCTACCAACATATAGTGGAGGCATGGATTATGTTTTCTAACCCTTTTTTCTTGAAAGTACTATTTTCACATCTTACATGGGAAACCTTAGTACTTGAACATAATTATTAGTTTCAATGCCTATATCTACCCAACCTATGGGTACACCTCCTTTAGTGAATTCTCAAATATCCAACTAAGTGAAAGCTCTTGTTCAAACCATAAAATTTTAAAAACCAAGGTTAAAAATATTGAATAAAATTCTATAAAATCACCTTATGATATTGATTCACAAGAGATATTTCACAAACCTCTTGTACCAAATATATCTATGCACCCCTTGCCAATTGGTTTTGTTACACCTAATTTCACATTTTATGATGAAAAAGGTCATTCTAAATAACATCTTCAATCTTTGCATGCAACATGGCTTGATTATTCTTCCAACAATAAACTTTTGACCATTTTTTCCAAAGGAGCTTAAAAGAATATGCTCTAAAGTGGTTTTATGATTTACCAATTAATTAGTAAATGCATTCAAACCTCTTGTAAATCATTTTTTGGCACACTTGTCTATCAATATCACCACAAAGGTTTTCTATGCTTAAATTTTAAAAATCAAACACTAAACCAATTAACCTATCAATGAATATGTCTTAAGGTACAAGATAATGTTAGCTAAAATGACTAATCTAATGGTGGAAAAATAATTTTAATACATATTCAAGCAAATTTTGCTTTCCCCATTACATGAGTCCATTGTTTTCAAAAAAAAATATTTCAATGACTTATGCCATATTGTTCATGATCATGAAATGAAACTTATCTCATTGAAAAAACTTAAGTATGTAGCAAACAAACTGACTACATCTACATCTAATACTAGGTTTACCATCAAACCAAGTTACAAGGTAAAGTCTCCTGAACATAAAAAGGAAACAACTACCATAGTTAATGTGTTGTCACAATAACCTAATAAACTTATCTTATCCAATGTAGTAAGGAGATAATTTAAATGCTTACTCGAGTCTCTTATTTCATTAATACCATGTCTTTTAGAGTGTCACCTCATATCTCTCACTCATCATATAGAGGTTGATATGAGTAGACCTCTACCTAAAGGGTATGATTGAATGCTTATTATGACTATCACCAAGGCCCTGAGAATTATATTAATAGATGTTTTACCTTCAATCATAAGATCCAAGACCTCATCAATGACCAAAATATTAAATTTGATGATCCTCTAAAGGAATCAAGTTCACAACTTGATGATCACAAAAAAAAATATTTAACGATCATTTTCAAGATCATTCTAAGAAGGATCTAGAAGTGAAAATGATATTTAATAGACAACCTCCTCCATCACATTACATGAACCCATTGGCTAGGATTATTGGTGCTTATACATGACATACACATCCTATGGTTCAAATACCATATACTAATTTCAATGATAGTGAGATTGTGGATGATGATTCTAATATTCATTTTTTACTCATTCAAGCATACTTTGATCACTAGCCTATACATAGTGTTATGATTGATAATGGTGCAAGTGTGAATGTTTGTACCATGACTTTACTTATGAATTTGAGTTATATAAATCAAAATTTACATCCTTCAACCAAATCAATTAGAGCATTTGATGGGACCTCACATCATGTTCTTGGTGAGATTGATGAACATTTATAGGTGTGTCCCACATGTGTTTACTCACTTATTATTTATATCTTCTATGGATATCTTTTATATATTATTGAGATGACCTTAGATACATAAACTTCAAGCAGTACCTTATATAGTGCATGGGTGTGTTTAAATACATTCATGCCACTTAGGTAATTATAGTTTATAGAATTACATATGAACATCCACTTGAAAAAGAGAATTTTATACCCAGATAATTACTTATCAAACCTACAAAGATTAATCCTCCATAAAATTGTAATAAATAATAAATCTAGCTTAATCGATGTCCAATACTAGAGAGACCATTGCAATATATATTTATAGTGGGTTCCATAGAACCCTCATCTATTATACACCATCTTCAAGAATCTAGATCACCTATGCATGTTCCTATTATTTATATTTCATAGAAACCACTCATTAAATTATGGGTTCCATGAACCCCTACTCCTATTATTTCTTCAAAAAACTAGAGTACTATTAAATATATGTATAGAATTATAGAGTTTATAGTGATAGATATTTCACTTATACATTCTCCTTGGTAGTACCACCAATTTATTGCACTAGGTTTGTGGTGGGGAGATACCTATGAGAATCCATTGGATGAGATCATAGGATAGTATTTTCAATGTCATATATTCCAAAAAAACCAAAAAAATTTCAAACATCCAAAGATATGTTTAGCATTTACATGTTCTATTAGCTCCTTGGCATATATGTTATTGGTTCCATGTTGGTAGATGGTATATCAGTATTTTTTATATACATGTGTTTCATACATCAATTGAGTGTGATTATAGTATACATAAATACATTATCTATTTAATTTTAGATGTTAGGCATCCCTCTACTCATGTCATGTGGAGATTAGATGCATCCACTTCTTTGATCACCATACATCTAGGTTATATCATTCTATGATCACTTTACATTATCATGTTTGAGCTTATATCCTTACACATGCCTTATTCATGTGTATATATTTCAAATCATACTTGATATGATATGAACTTGACATTTTTTTCTAAAACATATATTCAAGGTCTAATTGTTATGTTTATGTTGGTTGCTTATGCTTTTCCTTTATGCACTTCCTAAAGTGTATTTTTTTGCTTGTTGATAATTTGGATATGCTAAATTATTTACAGCCCTTATTCATTTGTTTTCTTACTTTAACATTTAAATATGTGATTTATTGTTGTATGTAAATTTGAATATTTCATTGTTTACCTTATGGACATCTGACTAATTAATGTCCCTTTGATTGTGTGGCATTTGAATATGTCCCTTATTTGAGTTCTTAATGGACCATGGCATTTTAATTTTATTTTGAATGCATTTTTGTGTGTGCTTGATTGATTATTGAGCTTGTACTATTATTATATAGATGTTTCTATTATCTATATCATGCATCTTAGGACTTGATGTGATCACATTTTCTGCAATTCACTGATATATCTATCTAGACATGTTACTCATATATTCTAAATGATACATTCATAGATTATACAATGATCTTATCCTTTTTAGGTAATATTATTACCAAATTTTACTTCCCCTCACCTCAAAAGGGGGGGGATATTAATGGGGGCATGTCATACAGACATGGATTACACATTTTGCATAGTTCATGGATTCAATAGTCAGGGAATGTTATGAAAGCATGTTCTCCTCATTTGTCAAAGTTCACATATTTAGATATATAATGGGGGGATATTATGGAAACATGTTCTCCACACTTTTACTGACTCTTGGTTTGATATTTTAGTTTGGGAATGTTTTGGAAATATGTTCTCCACACTTACATAGTTTCAAATTGGCTAAAATTACACAATTATATGATTTGGATACATAATTATGGTAGAATTATATACATCAATACCATTTTATACTTAGGTTTTAGTATGAGACATATTCATATTCTATGTAATGAGCACCCAAATTATAAAAAATAAATCATCTTTTAGATTCAAACACGTTTGCAGACTTTAGCTCACCAGGTTGGAGACTATGGACTATTATTGAGCCAATATAATGTAGTAATTGGTTAAATTTTGATATGGTTGAGGTGATTAAATCACTAAATATTGTCAATTTTATAGTTTTGAATTTATTACATCATCTAACCTTACCAAATTTATAGTGTGGGTTAACTTATATTAACTCACGATCACCAGGTTATAAGTATGATTGGGTTGCATGGTTGAGCTAATCCCAATTATTAGGTGGAAAATCACATTTTATCCAAGGTTTGGGTCATGTGTCCTCTAATATTTATATATTTATGCACTTTATAAACTTATATTTGTCCTAATCTTATCTCTAATGGTTTATATTGATACATTTTTCAAATCAAATTGCAAAAAGACAAGGTGGTTATATCGATACACAAGTGTACTCCTAAGCCTTGCTCTTTCTATTTTAATAATTTCAATGCTTTCAATTTTAGATTATATGCACTAATTATATATTATGACATACTCTTTCTTTTAGGTCAATCACCATCAAATCACTCAAGTTGTGCTCATGTAAAAGAAAGGTGTGTTATACACAGCTAGATATGCATTTATTTTCCTTTAAACTAGTAATTTCATTACTAGATTAAAGGGAGGGAATGTAGACACTATTTTTGAATTATATAGAATTAATATTTTACACTTATCAAATACAGACCTTGGATTTTCCTTTCAATTCTATACCTTTTCTACTATTGAAAGGCTCATACCCATTATCTCTTTGTGATCATTGTTTGTCTTTTAGTCCAACCAATGTTATTCTGATGACCCAAACCTATTATCATATAATTATATAAACATATTTATTATAATAATTTGTATTTTTTGGACCTATACCTATTATTCAACTTCCTAGACACTTACATCCTAGTCAAACACCTACATCAATGTTAGTTTCCTATTCTAACGTAAGTATCCAATGCCCTGAAGTCATCGTAAAATTTTCACATGAAATATATACCTATGGTTGGACTAAGTTTTTTAATGTGAGATATTTACAAAATGGATTTATATATATAAAATATCAACCCTCATTCATTCTTTACCTAGCATAGACCTAACAACTTGTAAGGTAACTTACTAAAAGCACTCAATCATGCATTCAAGTGAGTAAAACTTTGCTATTTTCTCCTAATTCTATATCAATCATAGGGAAAACACATCTATAAGTTTTAAGTATTAAAGTATCATGACATGAGTCCTATTTGATAAATTATAATCTAGGTTATTATTGTACTTACTTTCCACATATTATACCCTTGTGTACACACAATCCAACACATTAGGGGAGAACTACATCAATATTAGGCCCTCTTTAGAGTAATGAATATGTAAGCAACACTCACTAATAAAGGGGTATTTGGGGTTAGCTTGACATCATAATCCTACTAACCCATTTTTCCCATAGTCACCATGAAGATGAAGAGCTAGGGTTTTTCGATTTTACAAGGAATGATTGTGCACGATCTATATCTAAGCACACTAGAGTGAAGGCAACACATAACCTAAAATATTATAAGTTATCACATCCATATCTAACAAGTATTTCATATAGGAAACGTACATATAGGATAAACAAAAACATCAACATAACCATCCAATATTGATGCACGTGTCTAAGGCCATAGAGGTCAAATTTATAGAATCTGACAAGTGATCTAAAATCTAGATCCAATTTATTTCCTGCTTGTTCCATATTATATTTAAATGTACATAACAATCTAGCTAAGTATCATTTTTATCCATTTATTTCAATATCAATAATCAATTATACTTATTATTTTTTGCATATATAAGTATTTAAATTCAAAGTATTGTTTATTTTATTTTTTAATTAATTCACTTGTTATATATAAAGTTTACCACCTTTGTGTCCTAGGCTATATCTACCCTTTTAACCCTAAATCCCTTAATATATATTTTAGGGTTAAACAATTCTCACAATATTTCAATGTGCTGAAAATAAAAGCAAAGTAAGTTGATTTAGTATCATTAGGAAAAGTATAATCATGCAAAGCCTCAAGTAGCATGTCTAAAAAGACCTTTTGAGTAAATATAGAATATAAATTTTGGCATGGGTATTATTAAGTTGGTCTACAAGATCATAGTTCTTAGGTACTTGGGTCTTAATACTAGGAGGAAAAATATTATAAGCTTGAGAAGGGGTTTTTTGGTTAACCTCACCTTAAAATAGAAGAATAAGAGGGATATCCACATTGTGTGGTCTATCCCTATAAGTTGTTATGACATATACCTCTTGGTTAATCAGCAAACCAAAAATAAATTGGTTATCACTAAGAGGAGTGAAAGTAACTTATCAAATGCAAGGGTATCATCACATACAAATCCATCATGTTTCAATTAATTGGTTAATGTTTTATGATAAATGAGAAGAAATAAACATAGAAACATTGATAAATAATTGTATCATGACCATATTAGTAAGTCTAAAAACATGTAAAAACTATATACCCCCCATATCATTAATAAAATGATAAATTTAATCTACACATGAGAGAAGAGAAGAAACACAAGCCTAAGCATAAGTTATCAAGGGAAATTAGACCAAAACTAAGCAAATACAACATGATTTGGGTTAAGGAAACCCTAATGATAAGGCATAAACAAGGAAGGGATTCAATAAAACCCTAAATAAATTAAAATTTAAAAAAATAATGAAAACTCAAACCCTAGATGGAGAGGGTTATGAAATCCTAGGCTAAATGATTCCTAGAATTAAGTTCACCAAAGTGTTTTAACTATTTATAGTGTAGGGGATAAATATTATATAAATAAATGATTAAAATAGGGTATAATGAAGATCTATGTAAAATAGTAAACTACAATAATCAAATCTAAATGATGCCTCGAAATAGTAACTATAAGTATGACAAATGATTGAATAAAACATAGAAATGGAAAGAAAGGGAAGAGAGATATAAATAAACACACTTGGTAACTATTATAGAAATATAGGATTGTAAAAGGCATATGGAATTTGCCTAAAATGAAACACTTAAATTTGGATCTGCACTATGAAAAGGAGCATAATTGACAAGTCATAGATTATGACCCATTACTATTTTTGATTATTTACATGGGTATTGATTATGTACTCTACTCCTTTTTAGTTTTTAAACTTCCTTGGTATATGGGTATTGCGAAAAAAAATAAGGATGTAGCTTCACTTTGTAAAATTAGTGGTTAAAATGTCTAATTTGTCTCCTCCTTTCATATTTTAGACATTATTTATGAATTATATAACACATTAGTCTTATACACTTGGAAAAAACATATAATGTATATACCTTCAACTTATATACCTTACTATTGTTGAAAGACTCGTATACACTATATCTCTATGCTTATTACTTATCTCTTATCCTAACCAATGTTTTTTGATGACTCAAACCTTTTATCATGCTCAAAATGTTATAAACCTATTTACATCTATCTCTACAAGTTATGAACCTATGCCTAATTTTTAGTTGCCCAAACACTTGCATCCTAGTTAGACACTTATGTCGATGTAAGTGTCCTACCACAATGCAAGTTTCCACTACCCTAAAGTCGTCTAATTTACAAATAAAACTTATTCCTATTTCAGCCTAAGTGATTTAATTCAAGATATTCTCCAAAAGTATTGTTATAAATACAATATCAATCCTCATTCATTATTCATTATTCACTTAGAACATACCAAAAAACTAATAAGGTAACTTACAAAAGGCATTCTATCAAGCATTCAAGTGAGAAGAAAATTCCCTTATTTCTATATAAGTCATAGGGCTAATACATCTATATGTCTACACATCTATAGGTCTAAAGTAGTGAAGGAACATCCCATAAGCCACATTTTCCAAGTTACAAGCTAGGTCACTTTATGTACTTTCTTATCACACATGGCATGATACACACAACCCAACACATAGGGAGGACTACATAAGTCTAAGTCCTATTTAAATTATTAGTTATATAGGTAGTGATCATTGATAGAGGGGTCTTTGGGACAACTCGATACTATGTGCCCACTAACCTATTTTTTCCATAGCCACTATGAAGATGAAAAATTAGGGTTTTGTTATTTGATAAGGAGTGGCAGTCCATGATCCATATCTAAATGCACCATAGTGAAGGTGAAATAGAATCCATAAGCATCTAGGTTGTTTCATCTAGTTTTAGTTGGTATTCCATATTGGACACATGTGTCCAAGTTAGACAAAAGCATCAATGTAAGTATCCAAAACTATAGAGGTATAGTTTCCATAATCAAATGATTGATCCATAATTTAGATTTAGTCTATTTTCTTTGTGTTCTAAATCTAGATCTATATTATCATTAAAACTAGCTAAGTATCTTATTTTTGTTATCATTACAATATCTAACATAGCTATACTTTATATTTTTAGCATATCTCAACATAATAAATTCATTATGTGTTTATATGAGTTTTATATTTAATTGGCCTATTATATAGATAGTTTAGCATCCTTGTTCCCTAGGATATCTCTACTCATTTAGCCCTAGATTCCCTAATCTATATTTTAATATTTTAAGGTTGAATATAAAGTTAATCTGACCTATATTTCCAAAACCCTAATATTAATCTAGGGTTTCTTGGTTCTCTATATCTAATTTTTTCTTTATGATTTGATAATATTTTATATGTTAAAAATTAGTTTTCCTTTCTTATCAATGTGTTCAATATGGATGAATTTGTATTTCATTATGTTATAATTAGTAATTGTAGTGATATTTTTCTATTTTAGTAATTTAATCCAAGTATTTAACCCTAAATTGGATCTAGAAAACCTTATTTAGTAGATAGGATTAATAATATATAAATGATAATGCACAAGGGTGATGATCATATCTATAGTAGGTTAATTGGGTGATAAAATTAGATATAAACATATAATAAATTTCTTAAACTAAGATAGGATAAAGATAGTAAACATAACTATGCTAGATATGAAAATGATAAAGAACCAATGTACTTAGCTTGTTCTAATGCTAATACATTTATTGATCTAGAACAAGAAAAAAAATATTAGAAGAGGATTATGTATCAGTCATCATATTCTTGATTTGATGATTTTAGAGCTATGAAAACTAATGTCAACCTAGGATGGTTACATCGATGCGACTATTTAAACTTGATGTAAGTGTCCTATAAGTAATACCTATTGGAAAAGGATGTGACAATCTAGATACTTATAAGTTTGAATTTTCCTTCACTCCAAATCATTTGGATCTGGATCATGGACTATCACTCCTTATGAATTTTTAAAACCCTAATTCTTTATCTTTATAGTGACCTTGGAGAAAAATGGGTTATTAGACACATCGTGTTGAGATGACCCCAAAGACACCTGTATTAATTATTACTACCTAAATATCTAATACTCTAAAGAGGGAATCAGATCAATGTAGTTATCCCCTATATGTTGGCTTATGTGTGAATCATGAAATATGTGTAAAATAAGTACAAAAGTGACCTAGCTTGTAACTTGGAAAGTATATCTCTTAGGTTACTCCTATAAAACCTTATAACTATGTATGTTTTGTCCTTACGACTGATATGAAAATAGGAGAAAATATGGAAGCTTTAATTTATTGAATGATTTTGATAGGTTACCTTGGCTTTTGATTTGTTTTGTAGGTGTATTCTAGGTGAGGAATGAATGAGGGTTGATATTGTATTTATATCAATCCCTTGGGAGAAATAATTCTCATTAAAGAACTTATAATTACCATTAGGATACATTTCATTTATAAATTATATGACTTTAGGGCACTAGACACTTATGTTGAAATAAGACACTAGCATCAATGCAGGTGTTCGTCCTGAACGTTAGTGTCTAGGGAATATGGAAGTAAGTATAGATTCAAAACTTGTAGAGGTGGAAGATAAGCAAGTTTTAAGCATTCTGGGCAAGATATAATATTTGGCCTATTAATATAAGATTGGTTATAATAAGAGATAGACCCAAGGGTACAAAATAAAGTAGATATGAGACTTCAAAAATTAGGAAAGGTATATAATTGAGAGAAATAGCCAAGGTCTAAGTTTACCAAGTGTACAATACTGAGGTGCTATATAATCCATAAAATAATGTCTATATGCCCCCCTTGCTTTGATCTCATAATAAAATAATTGTCACTTCAAGTTGCATCCTTTGAGGATGTGTTTCAAGTCTCCTCACTCAATTTGACACAATGGGAAATGTTTAAGGGTGTGGGTGGCCTATAAGTAAATATAACTTCCATAGAGGGCTAGTTCCCTTTATGCTACACCTATACTATCACTACACCTACTCAAATTTTAAATAAAAGGGAAAGAGAAAGTTAAAATCAATGGAAAAAGGGGTGATGCACCAAATTATAGGTCTCCTTTTCTTATCTATGATTTCATAACAAAGCTAAGACAAAGTTGAATCTGATCATATAATTCCAAACAATATTTATAGCATAAGTATTTTAATATGGAGGTTATATCTAATACATCAATTAATAGGGAAAATCAAAAGGTCTATAATAAGACACTAGTGAAGGTTTTCCACACCTAACATTTGAAAAACTACTTGACACACACCATATGACCTATAAGAAGATGACTTACTCAAAAAGAGGCAATAATGAAGAAGACAAATGTAAGGAGATTTAATATCAACACTATCATTTATCAACAATTCACCATAAAAACACTAAATGTGAGATGAAGAAGGTATAGATAACTTGTATTCACTTTAAAAGCAACAACAAGTATCAATTTTAGTAGGGGTTAGCCATTATAACATGCAGGTTCCTTATAATGTCATTTTCAAGAGTATATATGGGAGAATAGAGAGCAGGTAGAGAAGGTGGACATGTAGGAAGTTCATTATGACTATCATCCATCATAAAACCAGTTTACAACTTCAATAGAAGGTGAAAAAATAGTCCTAATATTATTATTTTACATGTGTTGGATTTTAATGATCATTTTTTTATGAAAGGTGGTTTAGAAGTGGATCTTGACCTTCTATGACTCACTCTTGATATCTTGAAACTACCCTTTCTTGATTGAGGAGTTACAAGCTTAGGTCTTGACACATGGCTTACTTACTCTCCCTAATATCTTTCTACACCATTATTGACTCTTTCAATGCATCTTTCATATTGGTGAAGGAGAGACTTAAGGCTTAAACCTTTTCATACTATGATATTTGTCCTTAGAACCTATAATTTCATTTCTAATCTTCTTTGATCTAATATAATGTAATGAAGATAAATATATCCATTCATACAAGGTCTAGTATTTATTTGAAGGCTGCAATAACAATCTTGTCAACCTCATGGATATCTTGTAGAATATCATATAACCTTTAACTATCTTGTAGACCATATTTCAAGTGATTATTTATCCATGTTTAGGAATCTTCAAAACTAATTTTACATGTGTCTTAGGTCCTCTTAGTGTCTTCAAGAGCATGTTCAAATGCTATTAAGGTCTCTTAAGAGACATTTTATTGAAAATAACTTTTGAGCCTTCTCTCTAGTCTTATTAGAGGTAATATTGAGGTTTACCAAGCCACATTATTCATCACTACCTACAAAAAAATTTTGCATAGTGTAATTACCCTAGAGCAAGCTTGAAACTATTGATAAATGCATGTGTTTATCTTTAAAGGTTCTTACCACCATGAAACTAGTGGACTATCTATGTATAAGCCCCTCAACATGGCCTATATTTATTTAAATAGGCTTGCATATGACCTATAGAGTCATGTGAGGTTTATATTATATGTCTACATGGTGTTATGAAGTTTCTTGTTACCATTGATGACCTTAAGAATATTTGCAACCTCATCCTTTGAATGCAAGCAAGGGATAGTCTTCATCTTGGCTTGTTTACTAACTTAAAAACTATAAAACTATCATGAAGGCCTATTTAATAGATGTTGAAAGTTTTACGAGGCCTCTTTCCAAGCTTTTAAACCATATCCAACTTGTTAGGATGTCCAAACACACTCAAAACCCTACAAACCAATCAAAATAGGTAATTTTAGGCCTATTTTGTATGCCCTTTTATTCACATGTGCCAAATTATTGCTCTAACAAGTGTTGATGAGGCCTTCAGATGTCATCCATGGGTTTTAAAGGAAATTTAGGTCCATGAAAGTCACTAAAACAATTATTCACATTCTTCAATCTCTCTTAAGGGTTTCTTGGTAGTTTTGAGGTCTATATCTTCTTAACAAGTGTTCATAAAGCTCTATCCCTTTATTGATTGCTAAATTCCATGAACTTATAGTACACATACCTTATTAACATCTTCTAATGGAATTTTTTCTCATGTACTTACTCGGATAACTTCTCATGTGATAAAGATGGCCTTCTCAAGTTTGTAGGCCTGTAGGTGAAAGTCAAGATAGGTTTTTTGTGCAAAAAAAGTATTTTCATGCTTGTTTTTTATAAATGTCTCCTATAGGATTGATACATGCCCTATGAGGTCTTGAATTGATTTTTTAAATTCCTTGACCCACCTAATGGCCTTAAAACTTGATTTAGCCATGGTTGGGGTTTCTTGGCAATTTAGGGATTTTGGCCCTAATTATGTTCTTTTGATATTTTATTCTCTTTACCACTTATAAAATAATTCTTAAAATCTTACCCAGGGTCCCTAAAACTTATCATAAACCTGAAAACTTCAAGTTCAACACAAAAAATGTACTCTCTCTTCATGTTTATACCTGTAGTATTGACACAGTCAAGATGAGCACGTATGTTTGAGTTGTCTTCTTAGAAATTTGGACTCGTAGTTACCTTAAATGAGTTTGAGCGGATTATAAAACCAAATAATAAGGATATGAGGTATTTTAAGAGACATTATTAGGTGTTTCAACCTTCTCAATTTTTCTTTACTCCATAATTCATACAAAGTGCCCAAAACTCATGCTTTCCCAACTATCTATACATAACGGTGTGTATTCTCCTTCTTCAAACAAGTTGTGAGGGTGTAAGATTTCTCATGGTGTGATATGGATGATTATTTTTTTAAATTATTGATAAGTTATTTAAGTTCCTAAAAATGATGCATTCCTTTCATCAGGCTCATAGTTTAGAGTTTGGTGGGGTTTAGACATAGTCACCTTATTAAGGATCATTCATAGAGTTATAGGGATTAATACCAGATCTAACACCACAAATATATTGTAGAAAAATTCATTTATATTCCCCATTGTGCCTAGGATTCCATGCATCTTTTCAACCATGCTTTCATGTAGGGTTTTTTTTATGTAGGTTTTATGCACACCACAAAATAATAAAGGAGGTAACCTCTAACATGTTAGGATCTCTATGGAAGTGAGGTTACACTCCAAGGAATGAGTTGTAGGTATTTGGTTAAAAAAACTATGTGGTAGAATAGAAGGTTGACCTTGCAAGTTATTTAACCAATTTTGTGGATGGATGTATGAAATCTAATAAGAAGTAATCACTAAATGAGTTGGATGGATGGAAAGTCACTCTATGGTGGGTAGATTTTTAAAAAACTCAAAAGACTGTAAAGAAGGTAGAAAAGAAGTCTCTATGTTCTTGAGAGTTTAGTTATAAGACTATCTATTTGGTGGATGAGTATCTCCAAGACCAATGTTTGTTGTTTTTAGTTATTGCACACTCATGAACATGCATGGTTAGTAGTCAAGGAAAATAAGTATAGTAAGATTAATGATCTCAACTAAAGATTTTAATCCTTAAAGTTATTATTGCACACCTTATATTAGAGATTACATCTTAGACCAAGAAAATATCTAAGGTATCTAGAGTACACACCTAAAAACTATATCAAATAAAATACTCCTACACACCTTGGATTATCAACTCAATCTATACTAATTTATTAAACTAACAAAATTTACCAATCCTCAATAGTTGTTGCACATCTAATATCAACATTAATCAATTAAAAAAATCAGATTCATCCTTAGCATTTGTACACTTAAAAATTATTGAATTAATATAGACAAAGAAGCTATAATTATAATAACACAAAAAAGGAAGAAGAGAAAATAAACACAATCAATCAACGAATTGATTTATTCTTGTATATTGATCAAAACTACAACCCTTTGAAAGATGGTTTTACATGTATTTAAATGAATTTTATAAGGGGTCACCTCATCCTCCAAGTATATCAAAACTTCAATTTACATCAAAATAACTAGAATCTAAGTTTTAGTTTGATATAAAACCATGTGTTATAACTTCTAATTACATCAATCATGCATGTGTGCATGATGGTCAAAATAATTCATTTAATTATATATGGATGTAACAAGAATTTTCTAGCCATGAATAATCATTACATGTAAAATTATAAAAAATTAACATTTGACTAAGGTTGACTTGGCTCTTAGTGATACTCATTGTTGTGGTTGGAACTAATGTTGTAACTAGTAGCTTGAGTTGATGCACTTGCAAAGCTACTAAGTGGTGCTGAAGTGGAGGTTACAACTGGAGTTGAATTGTTTGAACTAGAAGGGAATAAATTTTTATGTGGAACAAAAAATTTAGATAGAGATGATGTGGTGGGTAGCATTGAGACTAGGACATTGGGTGGAGTCTGAGCTAACTAGTAGATGGTACAAAAGTAAAATTCTTCTTGTCCTCCAGCTCTTGGTAGTGTTTATTTCCACTAGCATGATGTGCATGTACTATACTCATATCTAGGAGATAAGCTTTATTCACCCTGTCCACTTGTGACATCATCCTTGCATGCTTAGGTTAAGTAGTTTCTAAGCCTACCCATAAAACTTACACTTCGGTGGCCTTCTTCCTCACCAAACTTAGCTTTGCTTCAATATATTATAAATTTAAACCTTGAAAACTCTACTTTAAATTATCTAAATCTTATTTTATCATTTGGTAAAAAACAAACTTGGCCACCAACTTCCTAGTGTTATCCCATGTTTGTGTCAATTACATTTCATTCAAAATTTACATTGTGTGCTTCTCTTTTTCTGTGATCTTAGTAACTAAAGCATCAACAACATTTCCCCATTATTGAGCCTCTTGGGTCATAATTATATCTATATTTAGTGAATTTTTTACCTCTAGGGGGGTCATCAAATTCATATGGCTAAATGTCTTTTTGGTAGTATAAAAAACTAAGAAACTCAATCTATTCTCATCTTCCTTGAGAACCTTAAACAATTTTGTTATTATGGTTACATGGATCCAATTGTGCTCTCAAATAATTAATGGTATCTAAAATTTCATATAGCCTCAATGCTACATTTTGAAAATCTTATTCTATCTTAGAGGGAATGTGGATTACCTATTGTTATTCCTTGAGGGTTTCCATCTCTTCTTTTGATTATTTTATTGCTTGCTATGTGCCCTTGTGAATGGCTAACATTGCTCTAGTGTGGGCCTCCATATATGACTTAAATTCATAAATATAAGTGGATTGACCCTTCTTTCTATCTTGTCTTTTCAAAAGCGAGTAGATTTCCTCTCTTTATTGCAAAATTAGGATTTGCCTACTACTGTCTTCTATCTTCCTTTTCCTCACCCTTTGCATTGAGCTAGTTGATTTATCAAAGAGTGAGATCATAGTGGAAAACTTGGTGATCTTTAACTTTAGCCTCTTATAATATAACACTCCTAATTCATTGGCCCAATCTAGAAGAGTTAGGTTTGATGGATCTAATGGTCATGCCTCTATTTGAGTGTCATATATAGGCTTAGTCTCAAGGGATAGATTAGGCATCAAAGGCCATATTATTTTGGACCAGTCTACATTCCCTAGATGTGGTATGGGATGAAAAATGTAGATTAGATTCTTCTTGGAGATCTCTTTGTGGCCATCACTATTATGGTATACACTCCTCCTAATGAGGGTATTGGTGAACTCAATTAAGTATAAGAAGTTAACACTTGGGTGATGGGTTGGTTGGTGGTAGAGGAATCAGAGTTAGAGGCACAAGGATAAGTCATTGACACAATGAAAATAATCCTAGAAAGGAATTATGACACAAGAGGAAAAGTAGAGAAAATTGGCAATGGTAAAAAAGAGATAATAGGTAATGAAATAATAGGATAATGGACTAAGGGAGTAGTAGATAGAACACCCTTACCTGATTGGTCACCACTAAGGGGTGCCTTTCCTTTTAATCCTTGAAAGCTTATAACCTTAGCTTGATGTAGCTCCTTTTAATCCACCTCATTAATTGGCTCACCTTCAATTAAAGGTTGTGCCTACCCATTTGGTACTTATAAAGATGGTGTTTATGGCCTTTCTACCCTATATTTTCTTTTATAACAAATTATTCTCCTCTTAGCTTGAGGAGCAGTTACTTATTAGGTAGGAAGGCAATGAGTGATACTGGATATTATGGTTGTTGAAGTTGTCATAATATGTGCAATATCCTCCTCATCAGAGGATTATAGATAAATGATTTTCTCCTCTCCTAAATGATTTTCTCCTCTCCTTTAATAGTGTTGTCCTTCACTTGAATTAATTATTTTATTAGCTCTTATTTTACCTTCCTTAATTTAACAATTGACATTTAAACTTGAGGAGTCTATTCTTCTTCTTGCTCACTAACAGCTGGTATTTCCCCTATACCTTGTTTTTTTTCTTGATCCTAATTTATCATCATAGTAGGTGGGTTTTGTGGGTCAAAATATTTGATCTTATGGCTACTAAAATGGTCTAACACTCTATAAATATAATGAATTCCATCCCCCTAGTGGTGGGATTCCAAATTTTTCTTGTCCAGGTATGAGGAAAGAATCTTCTTGGATTACTCTAAGCAAGTCCTCACTCACACCACAAGTCCTCACTCACACTAGTAGTCACAACCCTTTCCTTGAATTATACATAATCTTTTGAATTGAGGAATAAAAATTCATAATTAAAAGGCTCATGCTTGTAAATGATTTCCATATTATTAACCTTTTGTTGTACTTTCCTATGGGGTTCCTAATCCCTATAAGGTAGGGTAGCTAAAATCACAAGCCTTTCTTACACCACCAACCTCTTTGAAATGTCTTTGGTATGTGTATTTCATCCTCTTAATTATGATATAGGAACCATGGAAGGTGCCTTTTTTACTCTTAGTTAGGTCCTCATCTATCCCATTCCATCACTGATATGCAATCTCCTACTGAGCAACTTTGTCTAGGATGAATTTGGGGAGATGAAGAAGGTTGACCTTGTGTCCAAAAACTATGATAATAGTATAGTTTGGGTACAACCAATAATTACCCAAAGACATGAACATATTTTAAATTCTCTTAGATATCTTGGCTAGGGGTTGGCCATGAACTTATATCCAAACTTGAGGATATAAATCCTCTATAATTTTATAAATGTTCCTTATAGACATCTAATTCCTAACATCATTTGTGTTGAAATTATCAATCTTACTCAAATTATACTCAAATGTACATTTTAGGTCAAAATAACTAAAACACCCTAAATAATTTGAACTTGTCATTTACAACTATTGATTTAGGCCAAAGTATCCTTAAATGGGGCAATGCATTTTATGTTATTCCTAACTTTGATCAATTCATTTTGAGTCAAAATGATGATTTTGCCTTTTTGTGTTCTAGATCACTCTTTTATTCTAATTAATTAGTACACATCATGTACCTTTGTTATTTTATGTTGGCAACATCCTAAATGGGAATATGGTTCCAACACATCTAACATTGCCTTCTAATTCTTCTCGAGTCAAATTATAACCTAGTAATATGACTTTTTGACCATTTTGATTAATTGAGGGCCAATTTCATTAAATTGCATAAATGTTGATTAATTTTATTTAAGGATAATTAATCCAAATCAAGAGCTTAAGTAGATTTTCCATGGAAGTTATTGAATATTTTTTCTGTAAATTGATTTCTATTAACTACATAACCTAATGACATCATTTCATGGAAAGGCATCCCTAGGCAATAAATACATAAAATATCTAAATTATGGCCTCCCATTCCTCATTAATACATCCCATTCCTTATTAGTGTTACTTATAAAATAATTATGAAGGCATTTATTGATCCTAGCCTCCAAAATTGAATGGATTCTTGGCCACACATCTTGATCTCAAGATTGACGGTCACAATTCATTTTGATCAATCTCAAAAAAATATAAATAGAGAGGCTATGAACATCATTTTTAATATTGATTTGTGTTATGTTAGAATGCAAAATTATCCCAACTCTTTGTGTTGGTCATTATGTTTCATTATCAAGCTTTATTTGATAGGCTAGATTAGAGATTTCATCTACTTTGAGCCTAAGTTATGCAAAGAGTTATTGAGCCATTGGAGGAGTTTGGCCACCATTGCTAACAAAGATAAGAGCTCTTGATCAAGGGGAGAACATGCTTATGATCCACTCTTGGATGATGGAATCAACTTGGGAAAGTAACTAGTATTGCTTTCTTTCAATTTATTCTTAACTATCATTTGCAAACCTTGCATGAATAGATGGATTAAATCATTTAGATTTTTATGCATTTTTATTTGGTTTTTTTGGATTAATGCTTGAATAATCATTTTATGTAATCCACTCTACATTTTGGCATGCTCGATGGCATTTTACTCCATGAATTTGGTCAACAAGAACCTATAAACAACCTACTAACCATTTCTTTGCAAGATCTTGGACTATGGAAGCAAAGAAGGTGAAAATTTGAGCAAAAATACATTTTTTTGTAAGTCACAGTTTTGCTCTTAGGACTATGTAACCTGATCTAATTGTGTATCCTAACTCGACCTAACCCAACAATGTAACCTAACCTGCCCTAACTATGTAACCTAACCCAACCTGACTATGTAACCTAACCTAATTGTGTAACCTGACCTAACCTGACTGTATAACCTGACCCAACCTGACCCAACCCAACTATGTAACTTGACTTGACCTAACCTAACTATGTAACTCAACTTGACTCGACTTGACTTGACCCAACTTGACCCAACTTAATTGTGTGAACCAGAGAGCTCAATTTGTAAAGTTATTTGTTTCACTTGGAAAAATGATTCAAAGCTAAAAGAAGTGTTGACCATTTTATTTCAATATTTACTTGAACAAGTGCTAAAACAAGCCTAATTATTACTTTCACACTTCTTTTTGGATGTTCTAAAATGAATTAGGCATTTTCACTTTGGATTTAAAGATAAAAATTCCATGTTTATATTGAATGTTTTTTTATTAATATTTCAAAATTCACAACTTAAATTCAAGGGGATAAAAGAACACCACCACAATTTTCAATCAAGTGCTCTAAAATTGAACACATTTTCAAAGTTTATATTCAATAGATTATTGCTTAATTAGTTTTGTTTGGAAAAAAAAGATCGTGTGTGTATGTTCTTTGATCCATCCCCTTTAGGGAATGTTTAGGATCAAAAGTGTCATATTTATTGTAAAGTGCCTTATTCAAAGGTGAGAAAAGATGTTGTGAAGGCTCTTATCAAGGACTTACATGACTTGAGTGACCTAAAAACAACCTTAAATCACTTTCACTTATCATTTATTTTCATTGCATTTTGGCTTGTGAGGGGGACTTCATTACCTCCCATGAGTTCTTTAGGGAAGCCTTGACCCAAGAATTCATCTCTCAGCATTGTCTTTAACCCCTCTCCATAGAGGGTTATATAAATTGGGAGCACTCCACTAGGTTCAAAGGTTTGAGAGGTTAAGCCTTCTCCTAGCACTGAGGCTAAGCCTAGGATATATGATCATGTTGGACATCACATTACACTAAGCAAGCGATGGATGTAGTGGTTGTAAAAAGGGTAAGACCTTTTTACAACAAGCCATATGATGTGGAAATAATTGACATGTTACTTCTCTTACATGTTGACATGAAATTATTTTGCATCTAATCCATCTAAAAATGTTCAAAAACTTGCTCATTTAGTTAACTCCACTTTGCCATACCTTTTTAGTTTAATATTTAAGATGATTAATTAGATTTGTCTTTGTCTTAGATTACTTGGTCTTGTTTTGGGTCAAAAATTACTTATTAACTAAAATGTCATAACCAAACACATTGTCCACAAATTTTTGAGCGAGGCATTACGTTGTCCAAATGAAAATCATATTTGCCTTGTTCAAATTGTCATCATAAACATTATGTCATCATTGGTCTAATTGGTGCAGTTATGCTACCCATTTTATTTTAATAATTTTCCAAATTTTCTTAAGACCTTCATCAATAATTCACATTCAAAATTGAACCTTTCTAAGTTCTAAGGGTTGATGTGTTATATTGGGTTCACCACTTGCACATTAAATTTATTTTAACTTAGGTTCAATTTTTTTTTTTTTCAATTGAGGGTCATTTATAAACTCATCATCACATTATCATCTTTGGTGGTCTCAAGTTATCTTGTGCATCACTCTCACTTTGAGTCCTAGAACACATTTTATACTATCTCCCCTTCTTATCACCATGTGGTAGCATTATACTACCTATTTGGTTTTAGTTTTATACTTAAGAATTATTACATGTTTTCACATCATGAGTTTCTTAGTTTTCATTATCTTCTTCATAATATAAAGAGATTTTGTATAGATTTCTAGTGTCATCTCATTGAGGTTAAACTAGATTTTACAATATTAACGTATCTCAAAAGTCTAAATTTTAGTATACTAGTGACACTTTGGGCTTTTTGAGTTATCATACCCTCTTCCAATTTATATGATTTCAACCCTACCCAAGGTTGTGTAATTTGTGAACACATTCTTCTAATTATGTATGGTTCTAAGCTACCCTCCTTTTTATAGTCTCTTTGGTACCCTAGTCACTTATTTAGAAGAAAGATTAAATGCATATCTTGTTTAAACATTTACACAACATTGATTCAAATTTAGTCAAATGTATAGACCAACTCTTTCTAAACATGACTTAAATATTTGCTCATAGTGGGGTCCCTTATGGCCCTAGCTATGAGGATGAGCACTTTTATGATAGACAAGACAATTTTTTTATGTTTGAGGACATCCATACAATTATAGGATCTAAAAGGTATTATACTAAATATCAATAGAACCAAGATGAATCACTCCTTAGGTTGATAGAATCTAGTGCTAGACTGCCCTTGGATTTCCTTATGGATAAATTACACACCTTAGTTAGAGAAGGAGAACAACAACAACAAGATCAAGATTTTTCTCTAACAAACATACCTTCTTCCTCTAACAAAGGTAAAGAAATAATTATAGAGTCAAAACTAAATGATCAAGATCTTGTTACAAGATTAAGAAGATAAGTCAATGATATGTCAATCAGCTTATTATGGATTTAACAGACTCTCTAATTGCTACTTCAATCCACAATGATGCTTTCAAGGAACAAGGAAATGTGATTGAACCTATACAATAAACATTAGTTGATCACATGATAATGATTGATTAAGGTGTCTCAAATGAACAAAATAAGATGTAAGAGGTGGTGCAAAATGTTCCACTAGACATAAAACACACATTATTTAACCATCAAGAACCTCTTGTTACTTTACAAACACAAAGACCTAAATATTTGATTTGAATTAAGTATATTCCTCAAGATAATTTGGCTAGTTCATCTCAACTAATGAAAAAATTGGTGAATAGACTAAGGACTCTCAAAAATAAATAAAATACATATAGTTCAAGGTAACAGTTTCCAAGGACTCAATGGCCTATTTACTCGACTCTAGGAGAAAATCAACACCAAGTCATAGAACATAGGGTATATATCCCTCACAAATCCATGCATCGATAGGGGCACATTCCACCCCAAAAACAATAATAGGGGCACATTCTACCCTAACAATAGTAATAAGGGCACATTCCACCCCAATAGAATTATGTTCCACCCATGAATGCACCAATTATGTAAGAGTGGAACTCTGTACAGGAGATTGTGTCATGTTTAGAGACTGAGAACAACATAAAAAAGTATAAATTTGATGGGATATGCCCATATCCATTTGATTTAATCATTCTCTAATTCCCCTTTTTGCATCATTTCAAGGCACCCAAATTTGATAAATACAAAGGAAAGGGTAACCCACGTGAACACATCTAGGTATTTTTTGTATTATGTCAAGAGGTGGCTTACAGTAGCATATTTTAACTTTGATTATTTCTACAAAGTTTAGCAGGACAAGCTTTAGATTGGCTACTTAAGTTACCTAAGGGATCAATTAAAGATTATAATGACTTATCTAAAATTTCTTCAACCATTTCTCCTATAACATAGAGCATGAATTGACTATTGTTGACTTATGCAAAGCCAAACAATGAGATAGAGAAAATTCTGTTGCATATTTATAGAGATGGAGAGCATTAGCAAGTCACTTTAAACATTATTTCTAGACCAAAAGTTGGTGGATATATTTGCACAAAATTTACATCCTAAGGTCACACATAATCTATTATAGCTTATGCTAACTCATTTGAGGAGATCATAGATAAGGGTGTATAGATTGACAAAGCTCTTATTAACAAGGGCCTTGTTAAGATCTCTACATAGGGTCAAACATCAAATTAGAACCCACCTTCTAGTCAAAGAGTTGTGCAAGATAAGCCTAAAGGATTTAACAAGAACAAAAACATGGTTGGAAATTAGGTTACTAAAATAAGGTATGTATAAATGGTGTAAGCTCCACTGGTCCCAAATATACAATTAGATCCCCCTAACCTACCACCTAACTTATAAAGACAACATTCATGCTAAACATTTCATAACAATTTTAGAGTCTTTATCAAATTAGGAGAACTAATCAAAATAGTGTTTCAAAAGCTCATAATAGCTAACCTGATTGTATGGCTAGTACCAAGGCCATTCCTCAAGATCAACCAAAACTAATTGGTACAAAGAGAATGAATGGTGCAACTTTAATCATGTTATTGGTCACAGTGCTTATAATTGCATCCAATTATGACATATTATTTAATATCTCATTGAAAGTGGTGAAGTTGAGATTAAATTGGCCCTTAATCAAGACACAAATTAGGATATGGGAATCTATAAGGACCCCTTTCCTTGACATAATCAACCACCACCAAGGAACAATCAAAACTAAGGACAAAGGTAGAATCAAAGCCAAAATAAAGGTTAGAATTTTAATTAGCATGAATATAATTATGATCATAATACTCATTATAATAATATGGGTTACAATAATGTGGCTTATGACTATAACAATACTGTGGGATGCATTTTTACAACCCATATTACCACTGTTACTGTTAAATCATGTGAACTATCTCATGATCCTCATAATATGGGACCCATTATTATAGGGTTAACACCCCCTCTCTCTAGTAATACCACATCAATCTTGCATTATTTTGTTGCAACTTTATTTTTATGGGTTACTTTTTTTGGACAACACCCTTCTAATTATAATGGTTCTTTGTTGACTCAAAATTACAGCAACATAACTAGACACCCATGAGTTATCCTTCAAGGCCCTTTGCATTCATTTTCTAATTATATTATCACCCCTCCACATCTAAGATGCATAGTCATAACTACATGCTTGCAAGTTACTCTCCAAGGCCCTTCACCTACTTCTTTTATAGAACCTAGTGTGAACATTGCATCAATGGATCCAAAGCTGACTACTATCCCAACTAAAGCTAAGTCATCTTGTCCTAATGTTGAAAATACTTATAGTCTATCAGACCAATTGATTGAAATCCCTACATATATTTCTATCTTAGATCTCTTGTAGACATCTGAAGTTTATAGAATTATTCTAAACAATATGTTACAAAAGTCCACTATTCCAAATGATATAAGCCTTGAATAATTCTAAAACATTGTGGGACATTTATCTTCATTTCATCAAGTGACGTTTGATCAAAAAGATATGTCCACACTTGAACCTAGCCATAATAACCCATTTTAAATTGAAGTGATCATTGAAAACCATAAGATCAAGCAGGTTCTTTTAGACAATAGTTTAGGGTTGAACATCATATCTCTTAATTTCATACAAATATTAGGATACACTATAAAATACATTCAAATAAAGATAATCACTATCAAAACTAATGATAACATTGAAAGGGAGTCTGTAGGTACTATTTGGTTATCAATCATTATTGGGTCCATTTCACATCATACATTGCTTCATATTGTGGACATTAAATTTCCTTATAACATACTTCTTGGTCATCCTTGTATCTATCAAGTACAATTCATTCCTTCCACCCTACATCAGTGCCTTAAATTTCCCCATGCTGGGATTGAGGTTACTATTATTACCGATCAACAGCCTTATGAATATTGCAAACATCTTGAGGCCCAATTTTATAATTATAACTATTTTTTAGGTTCTAAGTTCATTACGAAGAAGAACATGACTATAGTTTCACATCCACCTCCATCTAATTTTATCAACCCTAGTGATCTTGCTTCCACTTTAGCTGATCCATTTCTTAAAGTTCTTGTAAAGCAAGTTATTAACAAAGACATGAGCATTTCCATGTATAGTCTTAAAGATGCCTTCAATGTTATAAAGTTGCTCAAAACTTTAAAAACATTTGGTAAGCCTAAAAATTCAAATAATCCTAATGAATCCACAATGATTTGGAAACCAAAGAAGTAATAACAAAAATCACCTATAGTTTTTGTACCTACAATTGTACCAAAGAAAGATCAAAAGGATTTTAACAGGGGAGATTGGTTATATTATAAAGGCTTTACTAATTACTTTTAGACTCCAAAATATCATATCCCTAAGTAGATCATGGGTCATTTTGATTATATATAAAAGGGCCTTAGCCCACAAGTTCAAGGAATCTTGGAATCAATATCTACTGGAGTACCTAATTTGAATCATGGTCTTGGATATATACCACCTGGGGGTGACCTCATAAATTTTGATAGTGGCTCTTTGGTAGTGACTAGTAATGAGACTCCTGACAATGATACATCATCTGATTATAGCCTTTTTGATGAGCTTATTGACACATACCTATTTGATTCAAATGCCATTATAAACTTAACCATTAGAGCTTTCCATCCTAAATTAATAACCCATTCTATTGGTGCTTCCCCTCCTAAAGTAGAACATCATATTTTTACCATTATATCTTCCCATCTTGAAGTAAACCCTCATTATTCCTTATGTCTTTGCCTTCTCAAACTCACTGATTAGGACCATCAAAATTTGGTCATATACCTTTATGAGTTTCAAAATGAAGAATGCATAGGCCTAAGAGATGGATTTCCTATTCGTGATCACAAAAAGGGCTTTAATTTTTCACTAGATCTTTCTACTTATTTTGGAGAGAAGGCAAACTTTCCTGGTCATAATAAAGAACAAACATCAAGATCTTTAGGTGAAAACCTCTTTGAGGTACTTATCAATAAGGGAAAAAGTAAAGAAAAAGATAAGCCTTCAAGTGAAAACCTATTTCAAGCACTCTTAGGTATGAAAGTTTGCTCATCCCCTTAGGATATAGAAGGTCCTTCTAGCCCAAGTTCTATAACTAGTATAAGAATCTGTTTAGAACAATAATAAATGTTTAAGCATCTTGTTCTTGAGTTTTTAGAGGTTTTTTCTACTTGGACTTTACCTAAGATGGTTGATTCAAATTCATCATACTATCTAAAACTTTATGAGGAACAACAAGAAGATATGGCAAAAGAAGATGATCATGATCATACCTTGCCTACAATTCTAGAAGATAGATCCACACTCCTTGTGGAAAACATGATATAAGTGAACCTAGGAACCTATGAGGATCCCAAAATTGTTTATCTTAGAGCTTCCCTTACTAAAGAATAATGTGAACAAATTATATCCCTCCTAGAGGATTATATTGACATCTTTTCATGGGCATATTTTGATATGTCAGGCTTAGACCTAGACTTGGTTATGCATCACCTCGTTGTCCATCCTGATGCTAAACCAATCAAGAAAAAATTGAGGAATATGTATCCACACATCACCCTATTGGTTAAAGTAGAACTACAAAATTTTTTAGGTTCAAGATTTATTAGGCCACTAGATTATTCTAAATGGATCTCAAACATAGTCTCAATAAAGAAAAAGACTCCAATTATATTTATTTTCACTAATTTTAGAGATATCAATAAAGCATGCCCCAAAGATGATTTTCCTCTACCCAACATCAACATTATTATTGACTCAACTTCTAGGTATGAGATGCTATCCTTAATGGATAAATTTTTTGGATACAATCAGATCAAGATAATCTAATAAGATCAACATAAGACTACATTCACCACTCCTTGGGGAACATTATATTACCAAGTCATGCCATTTGGCTTGAAGAACGCTAGAGCCACATATCAACATGCCATGAATTTCATCTTCCATGACATGATGCATGATATTTTTGAAGACTATGTTAATGTTATACTATCAAAATCAATAACAAGAGTTAGACATCTTGATGTTTTATGAATAATATTTGAGAGGCTTCATGAATATAAAATTTGGTTAAATCCTAAGAAATGTGTCCTTGGTGTCACATCAGGGAAATTGATAGGTTTCATTATATCACAAAGAGGGATTGAAGTCAACCTTACCAAGGTCAAGGCCATAGTGGAGATGCCTCCACCAAATAACCTCAAACAACTACAAAGCCTGCAAGGAAAGATCTAATCTATATGCAAGTTCATTTATCAATTGGCATATGAGTGCCACCCATTTAAAAAAAAATTAAAAAAGGGGTAAATTTTCAATGGTATGAATATTTTCAGATAGCATTTGTGAAACTCAAGACATATTTGGCCAATCCACCAGTATTAAGACTACTAACACCTGGAAGACCATTGCTTATTTACATATCAGCAATAGAGCATGCACTAGGGGAAATTTTAGCCCAAAATGGTGATCAAGGTAAAGAACATGTAGTATATTATCTAATCCACACTCTGGTGGCTTATGAACATAATTATACACCTATTGAGAAGATGTGTTTGGCTATGGTGTTTTTTATTGAAAAATTGTGACATTATATGTTAAAAACAAAACTATTGTTATCACCAAAGTGGACCCTCTCAAGTTCCTCTTATCTAAAGTATCTCTTTAAGGAGGTATGGATAAATAGGTTATACACCTAATTTAATTTGACATTGAGTATCATAATCAAAAATCAATCAAGGGTTAGGTTATTGCTGATCAACTTACAAAAGCCCCTATCATAGATACTCACCATCTAAGATTTGAATTTTTAGATGATTCTATTATGGTAATAGAAAAAGCATCATAGGAACCCAAATAATAGAATTTATATTTTGATGGCTCCTTTACATCTCATGGATATGGAGCTAGCATATTATTGATTACACCCTAGGGGGATCTGATTCCCAAAGCATTTCATATACAATTTCATTGTAAAAATAATATGGCTGAGTATGAGGCATTGATTATAGGGCTTTGCCTTACCATATAGTAGGATATTCAAAGCTTGAACGTCTATGTTGATTCCCAATTAATCATTAATCATACCATTGATTAGTATCAAACTAGATATGATAATCAAATTCTTTACAAGAAAATTATTGATAATATTAAAGGTCATTTTAAATCTCTGTAGTTTGAACAAGTTCCAAGAGAAAATAACAAATTAGTTGATGCAATGGAAATAATTGGTTCCATGATATAGATTAATGGTAGAGCTAAAGAGTATTAGTTCTTGATTAAAAATCTTATTTAGCTTGTACATGTTATACTATATTCATAAAGGGTATGCACCATTATTGGTCCTAATCCCCCACTTGAATTACCTTAGTTCTAAGACTTTTATAACTACTTATATGATCACATTTTCCTAGATGACCTATCCAATAGCCAACAAAAACTCTTCCATCATTATTTATCATGTTACACCCTCCTAAGAGACATGCTTGATCATAAAGGCTATGATGGAACTCTTCTTCATTGTTTATCTTCAAGAAAATCCAAGTAAAAACTAAGGGAGGTTCATGAAGGAATGTGTGAGGCCCACACCAACAGTGTAATCTTAGCAAAGAATCTCCTTAGAATAGACTATTATTTTCTAAAAATGGAATTTGATGCTTACAATTATGTAAGGAAGTGTGTTCCTTGTCAGTAACATGGAAATTTGATACATGCACCTTATTTACCGCTACAACTAATCATAACACCATGGCCATTCTCAACATGGGGACTCAATCTCATTGGGAAAATAAACCCAACATCTTTAAATGGCCATAATCATATCTTGACTGCTACTGAGTATTTTACTAAGTGTATTGAGGCCATTCCTCTCACTTACATTATTAAGAATTAAATTTTCAAATTCATCCATTAATATATCATCTATCGATATGGCATCCCTAGTTATATTATATCCGATAATGGTGGATCCTTTGTAAACCAAAATGTAAAAGCTCTTTATGTAAAATTCAAGATCAAACACAAGAAATTGACTCCATATAACCCATAAGGCAATGGACAAACTGAGGCATCAAATAAAACCATTATAGACATTATAAATAAGATTGTTAATGATGTTAGTTATAATTGGCACTTACAAATCTTTTCTACCCTTTGGGCTTAGAAAACCAGCCATCAAATCCTAACAAGATCCACTCCATACTCCCTTGTCTATGGCATAGAATTTATTATCTTGATTGAGATTGAGATTCCATTTTTGCAAGTATCACTAGAACATATTGAAGATGATGAGGACTATAAGGCTCGATGTTGCAAGATCTATAACTTTTTGATGGTAATTATTTATTTGCCCTAGAAAAACTTACAAGCTTATTAAAATATATTTAGAAGAAGCTACAACAAGCACATTCTCCCTTGGGAGTTTGAGATTGGTGATTTTGTCCTAAAATATAACCATAAGAACAAAAATTTTGAATGTAAGAAGAAAGGTAAGTTTTAACCTAATTGGTTGGGACCATTTGTTATCATGGAAAACTATGGATCAGGGGCATATCACCTAGCTAAACCCAACGGTGAATAACTTATAGAGGCCATGAATATCATGCACCTTAAGAGATTTTATGCATGAACAGCTTCAAACCATTATCTACAAGACCCCTAACTTGGGGGCAATTTGTACTGAAGTATTTTATCCCACCATTTCATACTACTTTGGACCAATCTCACATGAACCTTATTACTTTAAAAACTCTAGACAGTGAAAGTTTTTAGACTATTGGTACTCTAAACACATTTTATCCTATCCTGGATTGTCCTCTTTTAGACCATTATCTTTTAGAACCACATTATTTGTTATATCATGAACCTTTTTTAACCCAAACACTTTTGTCCCTTGACCCATTATGATCTTGATTATGTCTCATCAACATTATGAACACCTTCAGCACCAGTTCTACAAAGTAGTTCAGCTAGAATGGTATTTTGTAGCTTCTTCTATAGATAAGTCAATAAGAACATCTTCTCAACTCAGGATATACCTACCACATGGTTCTTCAAATTAATTTTACACTGTTAATTATTCTATATTATATTTACTACTCTTTGGTTAACATTGTTGTTATTTTTTTAGGATCCTCACTCTCACCAATTTATGAGCATATGTTGTTGTAGCTAGCTTTAGCTATTATTGAAATTATAAATTTATTCCTTAGTCCATTTTTTATATTCATGAGGGTCATTATAGCTGGCTTAGCTATTTTAATTGGAACTTCTACTCTCAGACGAGCATCTCCTTGACTAGATAGTCCCACCTTGTGCATATTTTATCCCAAAAACATTGGAAATACTTTACAAATACCAAAAACATTAGATAACAGATCCAAAAAAGAACAAAAATATTGTCTTATGATTTTTTACATTCTTTTCCTCATGTTCTTTCCATTTTATAAGAATTTTATCCTACTGACTTTCCACTATATAAGTCAACTTGTTCCACACACTTACCATTTTTCAAGATAATTTTCTCTCATCCCACCACCTTGCCTTTTTGCAAGACCACTCTCATTTTTCAAGTCTTCCCTTTTCTTCTACAACATTAATCATATGTTTTTGGTCATCACCATGTCTTCTATCCCACTTTATGGGAGAATACATTTGGCCTGAAGTTCATGTCAGAACATGCATCTATGGAATTATATAGGTAGTGTCCACTTGTCTTGTGCATCTAGAGTCATCTTAGTTAACCCCTTCCTTTTCTTCTCTTCCCCTTTTTCTTCTTTCATTGTTCCTCTTTAATTAGGGAATAACTTTTGTGTCATTATTCTTTGTTACATTGTGGTGTAAAGTAACGCCTTTCCCACACATACATGAATAATTATCTTTAAACCACACTAATTTGGTTTTTGTTTATGTGTTTATTTGAGATTTATTGGTGTTTTGTTGTGTTTTCTTGGTGTTTTTTTGTTCCTTCACACCTATCTTTTTATTTCTTCTCCTTTTATCTTTTTATTAATTTTTGTCTCATCTTGGTCTTGTGTTTCCATGTATGTTTTTGCTTATCTCTTTTGTGTTTCAAATCATTTTGATGATTCACATGGATCTTGATTATTTATAGCTTGATCATATTTTATTAATTTATTCTTAGACCTTTTTATTTATTCAAGTTTTTGGTGTCTTGTTTTTCTATTTGATTTTTCTTTTCTCTTTTGTTTTCAAGAATGTCATGATGGTCCACATAGATCTTGATTCTTTATATCTTGATCCTATGTCATTAATATTTTCTTGATTTTCATTATTAAATATTTTTTTTCCTATTTAAGTCTTGATTGATCATATCTTTATTTCAATTTAGGTTCATTTATGTTTATCTTTATCTTTGTCTTTGATTTTTTGTTTAAATGTAAATAGTTGTAACTTTGGTTTTGGTCATTATTTTACCATTATCCTTAGTTATAGGTATTCACATTTGAATCAGCTCCATGTAATTATAATATTATGTCATTCTAAGTTATTCATACTTATGATGCCTAATTCATTTTTCTATAACAAGCAATTTGTACTTAGGTTTCAAATTCTTAACGTTAACACTACTCTGATGAACAGTTCTCAAGAACACTATGCATAATCTAGGCTCATGATATGAAAATAGGCATTTAGGTACCATGAATTTTATCACTCAAATATATTCTTAGGAATGCATCTCTTCACATACATTATCAATCTAATCAATTTTTGGTCAGTTTTCATCATCCCTCATTCCATTCTCTCCCAAATGTAGGTCAACTATATTAGCATGAAGTTCATATTGGAACATGATTCTATAGAACTATGTAGGTAGTGTCCACTTATCTATCACATTTTGAGTCATCTTGGCCACCTCCCTTCTTCTTTTCATCTTTCTCATCACTTTGTGTATTCTTGTATGCCTAGTTTTTTATGGCTTCCTCAATCCATTATACCATCACATCTATGTTTGCACCCACTTGCTTTACCGTATGTTCTGGGTTATATCCTTAAGCTATTTTGATAATCAATTTACCCATGCTAGGCAAAAAAATTTGAACAATGTCAAAATCAAATCATCCCTCTAGAGGCACACCATTATTTATTCTTTATCAGTGATCAAAATTAGCCCTACTAGGGAAAAATTATTTCATCATAGTCAAATTTGCTCTACTGAGGCACTTCTTATTATCATCTTTATGGAAACCACATTCTCATTTTCCTCTAATTCCAAGATATCCACACTAATACCCATTATGGAAATTTTTTAGTATGCAACTTGTCTCAAGATTTATCAATGTCATAAGCATGCAACTTACACTCTCAAATTGGGTGCATTACAAGTGTGTCCCTTACATGTTTGGATTCAATCTTTCCCATTCCCTCCATCTTTGGGGCCCATTATACCTCTAATTATATTTTGATCATTGATAGTGACCATGATTGCAAGCATTATCTCATTTGGATGTGATATATTGCATGGGTTAATCTCTCATTGTCCCTCTCTTTTCAAGTGTCCATCCTTCTCTTTCATCCTATTATGTCCTTTTGAGGGGGCATCATGGGTCATTTCCAATTTCTTCTTGATAACTCTTTTCTTTGAAAATATGTTTCTTCACCTAAATGTCTTGTTATGCCTTATCAAATAAGGGGAAAATGTAGACATCTAATTCCTAACACTATTTGTGTTAAAATTGTCAATCTTACTCGAATTACACTCAAATGCACATTTTAGGTCAAAATCACTAAAACACCTAAATAGATCAAACTTGTAATTTATAAGTGCCAATTTAGACCAAAGTATCCCTAAATAGGGAAATACATTTTATGTGATTCCTAACTTTGATCACTTCATTTCAAGTCAAAATGATGATTTTGCCTTTTTTTACTCTGGATCAATATTTTCTTCTAATTTATTGGTATACATCATGTACCTTTATTATTTTGTGTTTTAAACATCCTAATTTGGAATATGGTTCTAATGTATTTAACATCACCTTCTAATTCTTCTCAAGTCAAATTATGACCTAGTAATATGAATTTCTAACCATTTTGATTAATTAAGGGCTAATTTCCAATAAATTACACAAATGCTTCCTCTTTTATGTACCATTAATTCATGTAGGTGAGCACTGATAATCTCCCCTAGTGATGGGTACACTTTGAAGTGATTGATAAACAAAGTAGTGGTACACATTCTAAATGAAGTGGATGCTCGAGTGGCCATTGGATGGTTATGCAATTCCATGCTAATTTGAATTCCCATCTAGAACATGGTAATAGGCATAGGGTTCTTATTGTTTTATTTGCATGTGAAGGTTTCTCCTAGGAGAAGCCACTTCCTTACTACTTATTCCACATTATTTCCTTTCTTCCAATCAACCATACTATATAAATAAAGGTAATGTCTGGAATGGGTAAACCTAAATACCTCATGAATGCATCACCTGATATGTATGCAATGATAGTGTTATTTTTAACATAATTTAGGAAACCATCATCCATAATTATCCCTTTAAAGAATAGGTCTCTTAATAAGTCAATGCATGGCATGACTTTTGGCTTAACAGCTATATAATAGAGTGTTTGGTATTTAAAGGGTAGTAAGTCAATTATAACTTATTTTTCTTTTATAGAGATATATTACTTATAATTAAATGGATCGACATTCTCTATGACCTCCCATAGAGCTAATTAATTGGTGTAGAGGCCATTAAACATTGTTGCATCAAAAATTATATCTAGGTGTTCTATTGAATCCTTGATGGAGAAATTAGATGGTGTTTGGGCTCCCCTATATGCTCTAGATCAGGATGCCATTATTGGTGTTATGTCTCAGTAGGATTTGAGCTCTTGATGATGGTGTATTTTTACTTTGTTACATAATTTATAGCTTGTTTGAATGTATTTAGGGCTTTTGAATCACTAAAAATCAATATACACTTGATTTCAATGGTAATCAATCAATGTGAGCTTGGTTAATGGCTTGATATTATAGCCTTTTGGAATTCATTCCAATTCATACACCATTAATCACCAACATCTATGAGCTTATCACCTTCATTCAATTCAAACTTGACCACCTAGGCCTAGTGGGCATGCCATGTAGAATGTTTACTCATTTGGGAGAGTGTTATGGTGATACTCTATTTGACAATTGTCACTATGTGGTTTAGTCAGGAGTTAACATTCACATTCAGATTGAATCATCTAACTTTTTTATGCCTAGAGCTTTGAAAGAAAGTCTCTGAAGACCTAAACGTTCTTTAGGTAAATTCTTGAAACTTATTCTGAAAGCTAAGGCATTGAACACTTTTCCCAAAAGACCAAATTGTTGTTCAAGAGGATGTGTCAAATAAAATTTCTAAAAGTTAGAGTTATAACTAAAAATCTCTTAAAGATCAAAGTTTTCAAAATAAAGCATCTGCATAAGAGGTTCCAAATAAAATGATCTAAAGGAAAGTTAAAGTTATTGATCAAAATGATACCTAAAAGAAAGTTACTGACTAAAAGTTACTGACTGCAACAATACCCAAAAGAAAGTTCTTGAAGACTAAAATAATTTGAAAACTAGAGTGCCAAAGACCGAAATGTTCCTAAAGACTGAAATGTCCATAATGTCAAATAAAAATAATTTTAATAAATAAATCTAAATAAAAGAACCCAAATACTTGTCATACATAGAAAACTTCCAAATTTTCCATTACTAGATTATATTCAATAAGTCCTTCCAATGGAAATAGGTTGTAGAATAAAATAGGTGCATGTAAAGTGATTTAATGTTTAAACCATCCAATTTCCATAGATAATAAAGCTATCCAAACACACATGTATAGCCCAAATAATAAACAAGCCTTCTGAAAACAAAGGGGGTTCCCACTTTTCATAGAAAATCCAAGGTGGGGTGTGAATACAAAAAATGGCAACTCACATGGGTGAATACTCTGGAGCTTCAAGAACTCAAAATCCATAGTTTTGAAATTATATTATCAATCATGAACCATAATATAAAATAAATTATTAGATAAAAAATATGAAATAGACTCCTAATAACTCAATACAACATACTTACTTTACCCATACCTTGGACCAGTGTGTGTCAAAGTGATATATTTTACTCCTTGTCAAATGATTTTACCAAACACATGGGATGAACTTTAGGTTTCATTATATTGGGCATTGAGTGAGAAAAAATTCATGAAGCCTAGGCATTGTTCTACTGCCAGCCAAGTGTTCATAGCCCTAATATAGATACCTTTGATCACCCTTCCTTCCTTTCATAATATATTTCATGATGCATCATACTTTGATCTTATTTCATCATGTAGGCCTTTAATCCCTTTTGAATTTTTTTTATTTTTATTTTTAACTTTTGGATTATACCTCTTTTCTTTTCTTTTTTGCTTTTGAATAGAAGAAAGAAAGAAGGTGACCACCTAGAGCTAGTGTTGGTATAATTAGGTTCATCAGAATGTCCTCATAAACTTTAATCACATCAATGGTTATTACCTAAAATAAGTATTAACATTTATTATACATTTTATCCAAGGAGATAAGAGAATATTTATAAATTTTCATGGAGCTATGGTAGTAGCTTTTATAGACCTAGTGAAATCATCTACCTCATAACATTATCATGATTAACTCTCTCATTACTTAATTGATTAGGAATTTTGATGTACAATGTGTAATACCCAATAATTCAAGTTAGATTCAAAATACTAATGATATTTATTATTATACTAGGAGTGATCAATTATATTTTCATGAAATAAAAAGGAAAACTATTCTAGAAGTGAGAAACTACCTAAAACAAACCACTAAATTAAGCAAAGCAAACTACATAAAGAAAAAATGGATAATCTAGAAAGCATGAATTATTCTAATGAAATTAAATGATTAAAAGTAGAAAACCTAATAATAAATAAAATCTAACCTAACCCTAATTCTATTCAAACATCCATTATTACTTAGAGACATCTCTGAATGGAGCAGCCATGAAGTAGTGCTTCAAAAATTATCCATTGATTGAATATGTCAATTCATTACCTTAGAGGTCCTTCAAATAGAAAACATTATTACCCAAGATAGCATAGATATGATAAGGCCCTATCCATCTCACGTTAAACTTGTCATGTATTCTTTTACATTCATGGGATTTGTCCCATAGAAGCACCAGGTCAAAAATATTGAATGTTTTAGATTTTTCTCTCCTATCAAACCATCTTTTGACTATGTCTCCATGCAACCTAAAGTTTTGTAGAGATTTAGTCTTGGATTATTCCATATCTATGATATCTAGAAATATAGACTCAATCTTTTTGTCATGTTCCATGTATTCCTACATAAATGTATATGTTGGGAATTTCAACATGATTGGGAAAACCGGTTGTCTCCCATATATCAACACATATGGTGAGGCTTTGAGGGCCTACTTATACTGAGTCTAGTCTACCCAGAGTGCATATTTTAACAATAGATGCCACTCTCTAGGATCATCTATAGTGGATTTCTTAATAAAATCAATTGGTTCTTATTGGTCAATTTAACCAATCTATTCCCTTATGGGTAGTGATTGGAGGATGATCTAATTGTGATATGATTATCATAGGATCATTTTTTTAAATTAGTTGATTGAATTTCTAGCCCATTGTCACAAACAAAGGAAATAGGAGTAACAAACCTAGTTTTGATATGTTATTCAAGGAAATTGATCACATCTTATGCTCTTGAAGTCTTAGTGGGTGCTACCTCAGTCCATCTTATGTAATAATATATAGTAGTGAGCATAAATTTGTGCCAAATTGAAGAGTTTGGGTTGATAACACCAATAAAATATAAACCCCATTGAGTGAATAGTTTACCCTCAATCACAAGTTTAAAGGGAATTGATACATGTACTTTTTTCATTAAGACCTCACATACATGGCATGTCCTTATGTGGGAGTGAGCATCCTTGAAAATTATTAGCCAAAAATATCCCATTCTAAGTATTTTATGGGTTGTGGTATTGCCAAATGGATGTTTATTACCAATATTTTGATGTAAATTTTTGTAAACACCCTAAATTGGTCAAGAAACCACACATATCATGTCTTTTCATAGTCCTTTCATAGGAGACTCTAACTAGAGAATATGAGTCTTATTCACATCTAGCCATGTATTTTTGTCTAATTTGCATTGGTCTTGTTTTATAGCCTAGACACCCTTTTGACCATTCCTAGTCATTCATAGTCTTCCAAACTTAACCCTTACTAACCCAGGTTACTATTTTGATGTTTATTATATCCCCATAAGTCTTGGACCCTTTGAAAAATAGCACCCAAATAGGACTATAGTGCTGAAACCTAGGGTGTCTAATTTCTAGCATTATTATCTAAGTGCAAATTTGATCCCAATGGTCATAGTGAGCATCCTTGAAAATTATTAGCCAATAATATCCCATTCTAATTATTTTATGGGTTATGGTATTGCCAGATGGATGTTTATTACCAATATTTTGATGTAAATTTTTGTATACACCCTAAATTGGTCAAGAAACCACACATATCATGTATTTTCATATTCCTTTCATAGGAGTCTCTAACTAGAGAATATGAGTCTTATTTGCATCTAGCCATGTCTTTTTATCTAATTTGCATTGGTTTTGTTTTATAGCCTATACACCTTTTTGACCATTCCTAGTCATTCATAGCCTTCCAAACTTAACCCTTACCCAAGTTACTATTTTGATTTTTATTCCATGCCCCTAAGTCTTGGACCCTTTTAACAATAGCACCTAAATAGGACTACAGTGCTGAAACCCAAGGTGTCTAATTTCTAGCACTATTGTCTAAGTGCAAATTTGATTCCAACGGTTAGTTTCTCTCACAAGATGAGTCTTAACCATTTTATTTGCTTTGTTTCTAAATTTTCTAATGTCATCCAAATTTGATTAAAACTCCCAAATTCAAAATAACAAGTCTCCTATATAAAGGACTACACAAGGCATTTTATATCTAGCACTTACTACTTTGGCACATTAGACATAATAAAAATAAGTCAATATTATAGCTTAGCTTCTATGCATCACACATATAATTTCATGCTTGATAAAGGAAGGGATTAGACAAAATTAATTCTTTCATCTATTGTGCATGTTAATTATGCACATTCCCTAAGGGAGAACTACATCAGATCTGAGACCCTAGCTTGAGGGTTAATGTAGGTAGCAATCAGAATAGTAAGGGTTCTTGATTGTATGATCATTATTCTCCTAACCTAATTTTCCCCCTTTTAATTTTGATGTATCTATTTTTTTCACATTTTATATGAACATAGGTATTGAAAATTGAAATAGACCTATAGTGAGCTCCGGTGACTTCTAGCCCTTGAAATTTGGTACACAAGCTCACACTGACCTAGTGAATAAAACCTAGAAAGCTTAGAGCTTGAAGATAATAAAACTAGGGATGGAATATAGTGTCTAAAACTAGGGTATCCTATTTTTATGCTCCTATCTAATTATAAAATGGAAGCTAGGGTCAGATTCTTGATAGTGTCTCAGTCTTGCTTTTCAAATTCTAGCCTCAGAATCCTTCATTTCAGTCTAAAATTAGATAAGTTTATTTCTATTTCTTATGTATAATTATCTTTTAAAATCTATATTTTTCCCTCTTAAGCTATATTTTTTGATTAATTCAAACCTTTATTATTTAGGATCTAAACACTTATGAAAAATAATAAAACATTTGGTGAACCCGACTTACTTTGAATAAAAATTTAAAACCCTAGGTACCCTTAGGGTTTTTCCATCATATTTTGTGCAAAAAATATTTTTATAAATTCTTGATTATTGTATTAATTTTTTTCAATTATTCCATTTCAAATATATTTTTTAGAATTTAAATTATAGCCATAATTTTCAAAAATTCTAAAATCATAGCTCAACACCCTAGATTTCAAAACTAGGTCCTCAAACCCCAAGTTTCCCTCACATATTTTGGAAATTAATTTCAAAAAAATTTAAAATTGTTTAGTGTGCCAAAAATATTTTTAAAATTTCTAAATTAGTAGTTATTTTTTACAAAAATTCAATTTCAAAATTTTGATTTTTGTATCAATCTTTGTGCAATTATCTTGTTCAAATTAATTTTAGAATTTAAATTATAGCCTTAAATTCAAAAATTCTAGCTCAAAACCCTAGATTCCTAAACTACATCCTCCACCTTAAAATCATTCATCCTTGAAATTTTTAGAAATTAATTTCAAATTTTTTACAAATTGTTTAGATAGTCACAAGTATTTTCAAATTTCCATATTAGTAGTTATTATTGCATTTATTTGCTTTATAGTAATTTTTCATATTCTTTTTGGTGAAAAAAATAAAATGGCCACTAAGGCACTTCTTCCCTCTCATCCCATAGACAAATTTCTTAATTTTTCACATAATTATGATAATGAGTGGACAAACTTGAAAAATTACACATTAGCTAAAAATGTTGAAAATAATTTTATTTACAATGAAGATAATTAATATTATTGAAATGAGGAATATTATCATGCATATGAAAGTGATAGTGAAGAAAAAATAGATGCATCTTCTCCTCTCAAACCTATCTCTTTCATCCCTTCTAAAGAAAATACTTTTGATAAATGGGAAAAATACTTCTCACCTCATTTTCCTATGAACAATGGGCAAAATAAACAAATTAGTCATGCACTTAAAAATGAACCTCTAATAGGTGATCATTTACTTCCATGTGAATGTAATATCTCTCTCTCTCTTGCTATTTCTATGTTCAAAATAGAATAATATAAATGCAATAGAATCAAATTACCAAAGCATAGTTCAAATGATAACTCTCTTACTCTAACTTTTCATATTGCACATGAAAATAATGCATGTTTTTCATCCATGGTTAACATACATACACATGATATTCCAATGTCAAATGATAATTTATTGCATATCCAAAAAGAACTCAATCCTTCTATTAGACCTCTCCCTAGCAATGATGGAAGTGATAATGAATATGATAGTGAGCATGCCAATGAATATGAAAATGAGAGTGATTATGAAAAATATTACATATATGATAATGATGATGATAATTATGCACATAGCGAAGAAGAATATGCATCTCATTTTTATAACTCTTCTTTCACATTTCCTCTCAAACATAATGCACTTCCAAATGTTGTTTATACTTATATGAATGATTCTATTTCAAATAATGCACATGTTAATTCTAATAGCACATCTACTCAATTAAAATGTGACACACTAAAAAATAAAGATACTAATGAATCCCCTAAGCCACCCCTCACTACAATAGAACTCAGTTCTCACCCTTCACCTAAAGAGAATGGTAGCCCAAAACCCTCTAGTAAGGTCCAAGCTACCATTACTACCAAGGTTCAAGTGAGCATACTCCCTCTTTATGATCCAATTACTAAATATATCATTCTTATTTCTAAAGAAAATGATCAAATTCAAAGATTAAATGAACCACTTCAAGATACTAATGTACCATCTGTTGGGGATCAACCAACAATATGATTACACTTATGAAAGCAATAAACCGTGAAATTAAATTAGATAGATAAGTAACTAGAATCAGATAATAGCAAAGAACAAGAGATACAAGAAACCACCCTGAAAACTTGTATTAAACTCTTTAAAAAAGGAATACAATTGAAGAAACTTCTTTCTTCCACACCTCTCTCAGATGCACAAGATCTCTCTCTAGATCTCTATCCCTTAAGAGCTCTCTCTCTCAAGTACAATCAATTCCAACAACCTGGATTGATACAACTATGTACTGTTCTTCAACATTCACATACAATGAACTACTACAATAATCACACTAAGCTAAGAAGATCTAATTCTACATATAGAATTAGGAAACTTGAGCATGCACTTACAACCAACAGTTAAGCCTCTTGAACAAGGACTCTAAAAACAATCTTACTAAAAATAGAAATGTGAACTTAAGACTAAGGCTTAAACTCATCATGCAAACACTCGCTTCTATCCTCAGAAATAGCATTCTGGACGCACAGGTAACCGATGCTAGTTCCTACTTGCTTGCCTGTGACCGATGTCGGCCGATCCTCTGCCGACGCCGGCATCTCTTCAACTGTACCTGACCGATGTCGATCGCTCCTGACCGATGTCGGTGACTGTGTAAACTTGCAACTTTGGTGATGTGCTCATATGTGAAGCTTTTAGGCTCCACAACTTAACAATATCCCACTTGGAGATAAACAGCTGCACCAGTACCTGTATAGCAACATCTTCTAGCTCCTCCATCTTCAACTCAATCATGAAGACCAATAGAAGTTAAATGAAGATTCAACTTCTCCTTTGTAACTGGCTTGGTTAACATATCAGCAGGATTCTTATCTATATGGATCTTTTCGAGCTTCAAATAACCATCTTCCAATACCTGCCGTATGAAGTGGTACCTTAGCTGTATGTGCTTGGTTCTTGAATGAAAGGCTGATTTCTTAGCCAAATGGATTGCACTCTGACTATCACTGTATAATCTGCAACTTCCATGCTCTCTTCCAAGCTCTTCCATGAATCATGTCATCCATATCATCTCTTTGCTAGCTTCTGTGGCTGTAATATACTCTACTTCTGTAGTTGACAAGGCAACAACTTTCTGCAACTTAGATATCCAACTAACCGTCGTTCCACCTACAGTGAAAACATAACCTATAGTGCTCCTCCTGCCATCCAAATCACCTACCATATCTAAATCTACATAACCATGTAGAGAAGTATTTGAACCTCCATAGCACAAGTGCCTACTACTGGTTCCTCTTAGATATCTAAAGATCCACTGAACTGCTTTTCAATGTTCCTTACCTGGATTGGCCATATACTTACAACTCCCACTACTTGGGCAATATCTGGTCTAGTACACACCATTGCATACATCAAACTTCCTACTGCAGAAGAATATGAAACCTTACTCATGTACTCTACCTCATCATGTGAATTAGGACATTGTTCTTTACTCAACTTAAAATGTCCAGCCAAAGGTGTGCTTACCGGTTTAGCATCCTGCATATTGAACCATTTCAACACCTTGTCCACATAATCCTCTTGAGACAATATCAACCTGTGATTTTTCCTATCTCTCTTAATGCTCATGCCAAGGATTTTCTTTACTGCTCCCAAATCCTTCATAGCAAACGTTTGAACTAATTTCACCTTAAGCTCAGAGATATCCTGCATGTGTGATCCTGCAACCAGCATATCATCTACATACAACAATAGAATAATATATCTACTATTATCCAATCTCTTAAAATACACACAATGGTTAGATTGACACCTACTGTAGCCATGCTCAGTCATAAACCTGTCAAATTTCAAATACCACTGTCTAGGAGCTTGTTTGAGGCCATACAAGCTTTTCTTCAATCTATACACTAACTTCTACTTACCTTTGACCTCAAATCCTTCTAGCTATTCCATATAAATTTCCTCATCCAAATCTCCATGAAGAAACGTTGTCTTAACATCTAGCTACTCAAGATGCAAATTCTCAACAGCAACCAAAGATAGTACAATCCGTATAGAAGTCATTTTAACAATAGGAGAAAAAATCTTACCAAAATCAATACCTGGCTCTTATGCAAATCCTTTCACTACCAATCTGGCCTTATATCTCATCTATCCATTCTCACCTTCTTTCAACCTATAGGTCCATATGTTCTTCAGTGTTCTCTTACCAACTGGCAATTCAACCAAATCCCAAGTTTGGTTCTCTCTTAAGGACTCCATCTCCTCAACCATGCCACGCTCCCACTAACTCTTGGACTCCACCTGTATTGCTTATTCAAAACTCTCTGGTTTTCCACCATCAGTTAGCAATAAATAGAATAATGAAGGAGAATATCTAATTGGAGGCTTACTTACCCTTTCAGACCTCTTGATGGGTGTTTGAGACTCATTCACAACACGCTGTCCACCCAAATTATTTGACAGTGACCAACCTCGGTCACCTCTAGACCTGTTATTGGCCGACGCTGATTCTGTTTGACCGACGCTGATGCCTATTCTGCCGACATCAGTCTCTGTATGACCGACCTCAGTTTCTATTTTGTCGATGCTAGTTCCTATCTTGTCGACGTCGGTCTCTGTGTTTTCCTGCAAGTGATTATTTCTTTTTTTAGTGAGCTCATTTTGGACCGTCACCTTATCTAATTCACTATTGCTCTACCCAGATTGATTTAGCTTCTTCAGCTGATCACTATACATCACTTTTTCATTGAAAACAATGTCACAGCTCCTAATTATCTTGTTAGTTCCTAGATTCCAAAATCTGAAACCAAAATCATCTGAGCCATAGCCAATAAATGTGCACCTCATAGACTTAGCATCGAGCTTCTTTCTATTTTCCTTATCTATGTGCACAAAGGCTTCACAACCAAAAACTTTGAGAAAAGAGAGATCTACCTTTTTACCTATCTAAGCCTCTTCTAGAATTCCACCATCCAGAGCTGTAGAGGGTCCTCTGTTAATTAGGTACACTGTAGTGTCAACAGCTTCTGCCCAAAACTCTAAAGGCAAACCAGCATGCAATCTCATACATCTTGCATGCTCCGTGATTGTTCTGTTCATCCTTTTAGCAATTCCATTCTGCTGAGGTGTCCTTGGAATCATCCTTTGCCTACGGATTCCATGCATGTAACAATATTAGTTGAACTTATAACTGTAGAACTCTCCACCATTGTCAGATCTTAGGAACTTTAATCTTTTCCCTGTTTCATTCTCAACCATAGCTTTCCAAATCTTAAAAGTCTCAAATACATCAGATTTCTTCTTAATACAGTAGATCCATACCTTTCTTGTAGCATCATCTATGAATGAAACATAGTACTATGATCCTCCAATAAAAGCTACCTGAGCCGGTCCCCACACGTTTGTGTGAACAAGCTGTAACTTATGCTTCTTCTTTGTAGGCCCAGTCTTGAGAAAACTAACCCTTTTCTATTTTCCAAATACATAGTGCTCACAAAATTCTAGATCCATGCTTTTCAAATCTGAAAGCCTACCTTTAGACTTAAGAATTGACATCCCCTTCTCACTCATGTGGCCAAGCCTTGAGTGCCACAATTTTGCATCCACATCTGAAGTAGATAATACAGAAGGAGAATTGTTAGTAACATAATTACACAAATAGAGAGTACCTACTCTCTTACCTCTGGACATAACAAGTGCACCCTTGGTCACCTTCCAAGATTCTTCTGTGAGAGTTACTATACAACCCTCATCCCCTAACTTTCCTACAGAAATAAAATTTCTCTTCAAGCTAGGAACATGCATAACTTCTCTCAACACCCATGTGTTGCCATTCTACATTTTCAGTTGCACTTTACCTTTGCCAATAATTTTACAGGGCTCATTATCCCCTAGATATACTATTCCAAAATCTCCATGGATATAGTCACAGAAATATTCCCTATTAGGGGTAACATGAAAAGATGCACCAGAATCTAACACCCAAGATTCTATATTATTATGCAAAGAGAATATTAAAGCATCTTGTGCAATACCTGCAACCTTTGCTTTTTCTTTTCCTTCGTGTTGATTGTCCTCCTTAGGCTTTGACCAGCAATCTCTGCTTATGTGCCCCATCTTTCCACAATTCCAGCATTGTGGCCTTCTGCCATTTCTGGATTTTCATCTGCCTTTCCCCTTAGACTTGGATCTTGATCTCCCTTTCTTGCTCTTCTCTTTTTGCCTTCCCCTGCTCTCAAAACTTAAAGTGTTCCCAGATGTCTCTTCTGTGCTTTTCTTACAAATTTCCTCATTCAAGATAACACTAACAACATCCTCTACTTTTAAAATATTTGATGCAGATGCAGTATTGCTAACTGCCATTACTAAGCTATGCCAGCTTTTAGGCAAAGAACATAATATTAAAAGAGCTTTTATTTCATCATCAAATACAATTTTGACTGAACTTAATTGATTTACAATACCATAGAAATCATTCAGGTGATTAGATACAGATCCACCTTCCTGCATATGCAAATTAAATAGTTGCTTCATAAGATATACCTTATTTGAAGCTGATGGTTTTTCGTACAAATTTGCTAGAGTAGTCATCAACTCTACCATTGTTTTTGCCTGTGATAAATTAGATATCATAGTAGATGCTAGGCTCAGTCTTATAGACCCCAGAGCCTTTCTGTCAAGAACTTTCCATTCTTCATCCTCCATGTCTGTGGGCTTCTTTACAATCCCACCTAACGATAAGTATAGATCCTTCTGATACAGATAGTCCTCTATCTGCATTCTCTAATGTTGATAGTTTTTGCCATTAAACTTCTCCATTCTCAGTTTACTTTCATCTGCCATTGCTTCTCCCACTCAAATAGAAATCCCTGCAGAAACTCCTGTGAGCAACCTGTAATCAATACACACTACACCGATCTGAACTGCCTGTTAGTGAACCTGAGCTTTGATACCAATTATTGGATATCAAACTCTAAACCTACAACCAAGGCTTTGATACCACTTGTTGGGTATCAACCAACAATATGATTACACTTATGAAAGCAATAAATCACAGAATTAAATCAAATAGATAAGTAACTAGAATCAGATAATAGCAAAGAACAAGAGATACAAGAAACCACCCTAAAAACTTGTATTAAACTCTTTACAAAAGGAATACAATTGAAGAAACTTCTTTCTTCCACACCTCTCTCAGATGCACAAGATCTCTCTCTAGATCTCTATCCCTTAAGAGCTCTCTCTCTCTCTCAAGTACAATCAATTCCAACAACCTGGATTGATACAACTTTGTATTGTTCTTCAACATTCATATACAATGAACTACTACAATAATCACACTAAGCTAAGAAGATCTAATTCTACATATAGAATTAGGAAACTTGAGCATGCACTTACAACCAACAGTTAAGCCTCTTGAACAAGGGCTCTAAAAATAATCTTACTAAAAATAGAAATGCAAACTTAAGACTAAGGCTTAAACTCATCATGCAAACACTCGCTTCCGTCCTCGAAAATAGCATTCTGGACACACAGGTAATCGATGCCAGTTCCTACCTGCTTGCTTGTGACTGACGTCGGCCGATCCTCTGCCGATGCCAGTGTCTCTTCAACTGCACCTGACCGACGTCGGTCACTCCTGACTGACACCAGTGACTGTGTAAACCTGAAACTTTGGTGATGCACTCATATGTGAAGCTTTTAAGCTCCACACCTTAACACCATCCTAAGAGATCATCTCTTTGATGCATACAGTTGGTGAATTACAACACCAAGTACATCTCCTTACCTTGGAAAACAAAGTTTATAAGTCTTGGATGGGTGCCAATGATCTACATGGTAACCATGTTCTAAAGATATTCATAAAAGCTTCATTGCCTAAGAATTTATAAATACTATCATTACCTCACTTTAATGGAACTAAAGATCCATTTATAACTGGAGATCCATTTATACAACTTGAGGCTTTTTGAAAGGCTCTGCCATCTCATGTAAGCCCATTGATTTTACTTAAGTTATTCTAGTAGACATTAGTGGGAGAAGTACAAAATTGGTTATTTTATCTACTCCATGTTGGTTTATTGCACACATATGATGAATTATAGGAGGCATTTCTCAAATATTACATCATAAACATGGACCTTCAAGTTACATATGAGAAACTTACCACACTGCATCAGAATTATTTAGAGCCAATTAGTGAGTATATCTTAAGATTCAAGGTGCACATGTTAAGATTGATATATAAACTAGTAGAGCTAGAGATTTGGCATATATTTATTAAGGGGCTTCAACAACCTCTACTTAAGCATCTACTATATTAGACAGAGTCTTATTTCAGACACTTATGTTATACAAGTTTATCTTTGGAAAAGAAATTGGGATTGATCGAGGTAGATTGAATTGATCAGATCACTCTAGATTTTATAGTAGCATCTTCAAATATAGCTCCTAGTACTCAACATCTAGCACATCCTAGACAATATAGGAGACCATGACTAGAAAAGCAACTAGTTAATAACAAAGAGTTAGTTTCTAGAGCACAACCTATAGTCTATACTACAAAGAACAACAAAAAAGAGCCATTATAGTTTGATTCAGAGTGGGATATTCCATCTACCATATTATCATCACTACTAGATAGGAGGTTAATCACATTACCTTTTACTTATCGATGAGATACATGTCTCTTACATAGATATCCACATCAGCCTTTTTGTCACTATCATCATATTTGTGGACATAGAGATAATGACTATTATGGACTCAAAGATTGTATTACTAGATGTGTTGATAATGGTATCATAGCATTCACATAGGGGGCACAAATATCTCCTCCATTATGGAACCCTAGACCTCATTCCTCTATGATTGAGTCATCCCAAGACATTCTTTTACAAGAATCATCAGTTACTCATCTTGAGTGCAATGCAAGTTTTAGTAACAAAAGTCACAGTAGATCTCCTATTCCACCACCTCATAAGGTTTGGAAACTAGTATAAAAACAATAACCTACATATAGCACCATAGTTCAAGGGATACATAGTGTAGTTCCATATACATATCCAACAGAGTCATAGGCACAACAACAAAGTACCACTCATGACAAATATTCACTGTGAGCATATTTTTAGGGTCCTATCTCACAAAGCAACCTGCTATGATTAAGATTAGATAAACCCCCATCACATATCATAATTCCATCTCACTCTATTACTCAGTCATATACATCACAATAGAGGCCATTGGGTGTTATTTCACATAGAACTCCATTAAAATTGTGAATAGATGAGCCTCCTCCATAGCAACTAGTTTCAGCTACATGACCAATAAAGTTAAATTTTATAAAATCTTCACACAGAGTAATAGTTATCACTCAACAGATAGTAGTAGATACAAAACACATTCCTACATATCATGAGTAGTATGGGAACTTATCCAATTAGTTGATAGGGTTTAGATAGTGATACATCATAGAATAATACAATATATAGTCATACTAGTTTTAGTTCATAAGCTTCACTTAGCAAAGCAATGATGGTGCCAAAGGTCTAGCTACCCTTTGTATTCTTGAGCCACTCTCGAGGAAGTAATACACACATAGTTTTATCTTACATCCCCCTACTAAAAACTAACATTCCTAATTCCCAACAACTATCCTATCTAAATACCAACCTATCAAAGTCCATATCTTACCAAATCAACTAATCCAAACCCTTTACCAATATCAAATTAACTCAACTTATCTAAAAAATCTACCAATCTCAAAATCTAGACAATACTTTTATCCTACTTGTAAACCAATTCACTTTACCAAATCAATTTTACCAATTACAAAAACCAAAAAAATTATCGTTTATATATGATTACAAATCAAAACATTATAATACTAGTATATTCTAGAATCCATAACATGAATATGAGTAAAACCAAAATCAAACCAACATCTATATATATAAATATATATATATATATATATATATATATATATATATATATATATATATATCCAAGTTTTGTAATGCGTATACACTATGTCAAATACAATCAATCATGAATGGGCATCATGCCCTCACTCTCGGTCTCACTCTCTTCTCTAGTACTAGTCTCATAATCCTATCTAACACTTGATGACCCTATACCTCCTTGATCTCTTGAATGCCTCTTGTACTAACTATCCTACTCCAATAGCTAACCATGATCCTCACACAAGTCTGCATATCACCACTAAAGATCCATATAGTTATCCACAATCTTCATGTTCACCATGCCACAATTAGGTGGATGCATCCTATGCCTATCCAACTCAGCTTTAAGCTCATCCCTCTCTCTTGCTACCATAATATATGCATTTTTAGATATAGTAACCCTATCAAATAAATGAACATAAATGTCAACTATATTTGTCACATGCTCTATCAAAACCCTCATCCACTACATCATCAAGAACATGCCACATCAGCTCTTGGAGTGTCAACTTAATGATGGTCTCCCAAACTCATCATCTCCCCTCCCCACCCCAATAGGTGCCTCATCCTATCACCTCCCACCCCACCTGCATGCATAAAAAATAAAACACTACATTAGATATATACATCTAAATCTAAACTAAATCACAAATATAGGTACAATTCAAATACAATCACTAATTGTCTCCCATCATTTGGATCAACTCAAGCTCCTCATATGTAGGAACATCCACTCCATCCATAAGATATAATTGATCCCATTGATACCTAACCCACCATGTGGTCTATGACTTAGTGCATCCCACATCATCTACATCAAGAATATCTATAACCATATCTCATGCATCCAAATGTAATGACACCAACTCAGCCTCAATATGTCTCACATGATCCCTACTCTCATTGGTGCCCATGCACTTGTCAACCATACCCATGTTACAAGAGGAACATCCTATCACACTCCAAACTACCTAGTCATGTGCTCTTCCTAAAAGTGCTCATATACTCTACCCTAATAATCACATAACCAAAAATTGACCCTCATATATTATAGTTGCTCTCTATCCTCAGGTCATCTAGGGAGTCCTCTATAGGGCCTCCATAGGATATCTTAGGCTAATAATATGTCTAGCATCCTCCTATAGTGATCTATCCTAGGAGATCAAATAGCCAAATCACTCATCTATCACTCACCAAATGGTTGTGGATATACCTAACTCACCCTTGGTAATCCAATCATTCACATAATTGTTATGTGCTCATAAGCCCAGCAATATAATAAAGTAGCTACACCCACACCACCACTAAATGCCTCTTACATAAATCTATATAAATCTTTGTATAAGTGGGCAAGCATAGTCCTACCCCAAAGGAACACAGTACCATACACCTTGACACTACAAACCACCCTATGTATCTTGTAAGCAATAGAAACTTCACTACCATCCACTACAATAATTGAAGCCAATAGTATGGTTAACCACTTCCATAGGCATAGAACACTTGATTGTACAATAAATGATATTAATATATCACTATCACTATCTCTTTGATGTGCACCTAAAGGTGCATTAGCAAAATACAATGATGCATGATCAATGGCATTAGCACCCATATCATCTTATAATGTCATCCATCACCCACTAACTATCAAATATAAAATTTGATACACATCCTCTAGGGTCAAAATTATCTCCCCTATAAGAAGATATAATATACAAGTGTCTGCATTCCACCTCACATAAGGTGATAATCAAATACCTATCCCATTGCACCGTACCTAGGTCACATACATGACCCAATCATGTTCTATCTATCATGGCTCTCTCATTAGCCAACAAGGGCAACATCCTCAGCATATCCATCACCTAGCCTTTGTATAACTCTCTCATCCTCACCTCACCCTAAAAACACTAAAAAATAGACTATATGTTAGACAACCATGCCAAAAAAATAGCTAAGAAGTACAAAAGTAGGAATAACTCAAAAATTGAAAAAAAACATCCACATTAGACAACAACATTATAGAAGGACACTAGCAATGGACAATAGTGATAGAACTTAGAAAATAGTGTTAACTCTAAGATAAGAGTGTTAGAACCATCTAAACACTTCTTAGATCACTTAAAATAGCTTAAAAATGCTAAATACAAGATTTTAAATAGGTAAAAACTAAGTGCTTTCATTACTCATTAGGGTAATCTTTCTATCAAACTGAATCTGGGCTACTAGCTACTCAAAATAGGTCATGAAAGGTGCTCATCTCCTAGGAATTTTCTCACTCCAAAGCTCCAATATCTCAAACTAGTCACTACACAAATGAACCCAAAGTCAATCAAAATTCCTATATCAACCAACTTTTTTATTCAAAAGCAAAACACCATTTTACCCATAACTAGAACCTTGTAGCTTCATTTTACAAACCATTTTGTTTAACAAAATCATGAAAATGATACCTTCAACATCATGCATGCCTTGCTCTATCACTACATCATCTATAGCATACACACATCCTTATACCTCTTTTATACTCTGACATATAAATTGGTGCCTCATAATCAAAAGCATTCATTTAAAACATTCAAACAACTTAGATTAATTGATCAATTAACTTTTCAATCCATTTAATCCATTACTACCTCATTTGTCTACCATAGCATGAATGTTTTTACATCTCTACTATACCCAGATACAAGCTTTGATCCTAACCAATTAAAGACACATTATAATTTCACTAGTTTAATTCTCACCAATCAAAAGACTTTTGATCTATTCACTACATGCCAACCTAGTTACTATTTATATGCCATTGGTCATCACTTTTGTCTCAACCTCCTCTATCACAGATCTCATCCCTCTCCCTAAAAGGGGGCATCATTCCTACTATCTCTATCAATTACCTAGTATCCTTATCCACTCTTATAGGTAAATAGACCTTGGTTCTCACACCTCTAGAAGTTAGATTATTAGATTTAGCTTAGATCAATCAAAACATACAATGATTCAGACTACATGGGTCACTTAACATGATTTTTACACGTCCAAAATCTAGATTATTAGCATTACTCAGTATAGATTAGTCAAAATTATATAGTGGTTTAGACTATATGGGTCATTTATCATCACTCATCTCAAATTGGTCAAGATTATACAATAATTTAGATTACATGGGTCATTCAAAACTATTTAGGACATTCAGAGGGACATACCTTCAATTTATAGATACATAAATTACTTAGATATACAATGGTTTAGATCATATGGATTCATAGTGACTTTGATATAGATTCAAAATAGATATCAAATTTAGGGGCATGTACATCACTACATGTCTCATTTATATAGCATGACATCGTACATACTAGATAGCAGATTATAGGCATAATGCAGAGCACATTATTTTGATCTCTAATTTTTCACATGGAAGATGACATGATAGCTCATTTCACATGTGGTTATATAAATTACTAGATTATATAGAGTCATCACTCACATACCAAATTTGGGGGCATGGCATAGATGTTCGTGTTCTTCATCATCTAGGATTATATAAATTAGAATGGCAAGACATGCCATTTTCTTCATACATATTTACTAGAGTTTTCAAATTACACCCAATCATACCTAGGGTGTCACCAGGTTGGATCGTATGATCATCTACAGTGGTTGGTCTATAGTATTACTCAGACCTAGGAGTTTATGTAGGATAGAGGGTAGATATTAGTTTTAGACCTCTTAGCACTTCTCATTTATAGTTCATATTATTCAGAGTAGGGGTATGATAGATCTTTCTCTTCATAGCATATAGATTCTGTACACACATTCCAAATTACATGAGTTTATGTGGGATAGAGGGTAGACATTGGTTTTGGGCCTCTGAGCATTTCTCATTTCTCATTCAGATTCAATATAAGGGGCATCTATTACAGGGATTCCTTATTTATCTAAGCACTATTTAGATTTAGTATAGGGGGCATCTATTATAGGGATTCCTTCTTTCTCCAAACACTATTCAATTCTCCATCCACTTTCCTAGATATGAAGTTGGATCTTTTTTCAGTACACTTATCTCCATATAGGTAAGTTTAGGTACACATCTTCTTTCTTTCTTTTACTCTAGTATTTTATTTCATTACATCACTAAATTAAAAGGGGGGAAAATATATAAACCCTAAATTGGTCAAGAAACCACACATATCATGTCTTTTCATAGTCCTTTCATAGGAGACTCTGACTAGAGAATATGAGTCTTATTTGCATCTATCCATTTCCTTTTATCTGATTTTCCTTGGTCTTGTTTTATACCCTAAACACCTTTTTTACCATTCCCAATCATTTTTATCCTTCTAGACTTAACCCTTACTAACCCAGGTTATTATTTTGATGTTTATTCCATCCCCTAGGTCCCAGACCCTTCAGACAATAGCACTCAAATAAGATTATAGTGTTGAAACCTAGGGTGTCCAGTTTTTGGCATTGTTGTCCAAGTGTAAATTTGATTTCAACAGTCAGTTTCTCCCACAAGATGAGTCTTACCCCTTTTCTTTGATTTGTTTTTAAGTTTCCTAGTGTTGGACAAATGTAAATAAAACTCTCAAATTCAAAACAATGAGTCTCTTATATAAAGGACTACATAAGGCATTCTATATCTAGCACTTACTACTTTGGCACATTAGACATAATAAAAATAAATCAATAGTAGAACTTAGCATCTCTACGTCACACATAGAATTTCATGCTTGATCAAGGAAGGGCCTAGGTGAAATTCATTCTTTCATCCATCGTGCATGTTGATTATGCATGATCCCTAAGGGAGAACTACATCATATTTGAGACCCTAGCTTGAGAGTTAATGTAGGTAGTAATTAGAACAACAAGGGTTCTTGATTATGTGATCATTCTTTTCTTAACCCATTTTTCCCCATTTTGCTTTTGATATATTCATTGTTTGCATGTGTGTATATGAACACAAGTATTGAATATTGAAATAGACCTATATCAAGCTTTGATGACTTCTAACCCTCAAAATTTGGTATGTAGGCTCATACTGACCTAGAAAATAAAACCTAGAAAGCTTAGAGATTAAGGACAACAACACTGGGGAGGGACTATAGTATTGGACACTAGGGTGTCCTATTCTATCACTCTTGTCCAATCAAAAAATGGAAGTTAGGGTCATATTATTGACAGTGTCTTAGTCCTACTCTTCAGATTCTAGCCTTAGAATCTTTCATTTTAGTTTAAAATTAGATAAGTTTATTTCTATTTCTTTTACATAATTATTTGTCAAAATATATATTTTTCCCTATTAATTTATATTTTTCCTATTATTCTAGACCTTTATTATTTAGGATTTAAACACTAGAGTACTACAAATAATAAAACACTTTATCATAATCTCCCAGGCTTATTCATGTGAAACACATCTTAAATAAATGCCTTCATAGTTATTCTTATAGATAATTCCCTTCCTAATCATGTAATTAGTAGCTTTGACTCTCAAGTCTCTCTCTTTCTCTCTCTTGAGTTCTTGGGGACATGTTCCAGTGAGTAAGAATGACATAATCCCTGAATACCAATCTTCATGGGAAACATGTGTTTGGCAAAAAAATTTGATGGTGATGCATGGGTCTATTTCAATAATCAACTGAGTAATACATTATCCTTTGATGATCTAGGTAGGTTTAATCTCAATATCAAACTCTTACAATTTTTCCATTCATTTTACCCTATGTTCCCCTAACTCATTTTGTCCTAACATAATCTTAACAGTAGGATCTATTACAATAGCAAAGGTTTTGTTCTTAAGGATGTAGTACCTAAATTTCTTAACTACTTTGATAAGGGTAAAGATATATTTTTCAATCAAGGATATTAAAGATCAATATATTTTAAGTTGGTGCTCATAAAAGTGATAGTATTTTCACTTTTTTCCTTCTTTTGTGTATGTACAGTAGCAATGGTATGCTCTGAAGAAAATGAGTATAAGAATAAGTCCTAAGTAAATTTTGGGCTCACTAGCACTAGGGCCTATGATATAGCCTTCTTAATGTCTTGTAAAGACTTCTTATCTTCAAGTGTCCATTCCACTATAGTATATTATTTGAGAATTAAGTTTAGGGGTCTAAAAATTTTCACAAATCTTGATATGATTTTTCTCACAAAATTAATCTTCCTAGAGGACTCCAACTCATTTTTACTGTTTGGAAAAAATATTTTGAAATCCCCTAAAAAATTTTTGGTTTAATGGTGATCCCATATTTAATGATAATGTGGCCTAGCAACTTGCCTCTGATAATTCCAAATATATTCTTCTTGGGGTTCAGTGAGATACCAAACTTCTTATACCTTTCAAAAATGGACTGAATATGGTCGATATGATCAGCATAGTATTTAGATAAAATAGTGAGGTCATCCATGTATATAATTATGCATTTTCCTATCAATCCCTAGAATGTGTGATCCATGGATTTCTAAAAAATAGCTCTTGCATTGATCAGCCTAGATGGAATTTTCTTATATGTATAGGTTCCTTATTTTATAGTAAACATTATTTTCATCCTATCCTCTGATTCCAGTAATATTTGATTATATCCTAAAAATACATCTACGAAAGACATCATTATAGAACCACTTACCATTTGTATCACCTCATCTAAGGAGGGTAGAAGATAATTATCTTTCTCAAAAGCTTTATTAAGGTTTGTGTAATTGATGCACATCCTAATTTTACTACTCTTCTTCCTGACTAGAACTAGATTAACCACTCAAGTTGAATACTTGATAGGAAATACTATTTAGGAACTTAGTAGCTTCTCAACTTCCTTTTAGATTAATGGTTCTAGAATAAGATTAATCAGTCTTTACATCTGCCTAAATGGTTTATGGTCCAGATTGAATGGAATTGTATGGGTAATGACTATAGGATTTAAAATCCTCAAGTCATCATACATCCATGCAATTACATCTTTAAACTTGATGATCAATACCTTAACCCTTTATCTCTCATCTGGAGTGTAGCTTAAACTAATATTTACAAGGTGTGAGTTTCTTTCATCTCTCACATTTTTTGAGCTAAAATTATATTTATTAATCTTCATCTACCTTTGTTGCTATTATTGAGGGTCCATATCAAAATCTCTTTCCAATTTAACCATTACCAATAGGAGATAATTTTCCTTCAATTAGATGGCATCCCCTTCATCTAATTCATCATGACAGCCATGGCTCTTTTCCTCATCATAAATTATCTGGGACTCAAATTATTCTAAATTGGTTAAAAATTAGAGGAACTATTAATCATCATACACTTAAAAAAATTCAATATTTTCTGTCACTAATGGATAAGGTACCAATTCAATGGATAACTTCTACACTTTTGACTCCTGTAGGGGTGCCAAATTTGTTTCTAAATTAGTTAGTGAATCAGTAGCCTAGGTTTGTTATCTTAGAATGGCCACTATGTTAAAAGCCTCAAATGACTCAATTAAATATTAGGTTCTATAATTATACTTATATAAATATGATCATTTTCATTGATACTTATTTTTGACCTGGTTAATCACAATATTTAAGTCATTGTATACTAGTAGTTTCTTGACATTATTCTTGAGGGAAAATTACAATCCCAAAATTAGGGCTTCACACTCTACTATGTACCAATTCAATACCAACACCTGATCCTTTATTGGATCTCATTCCATTAAAATGGAGGGTCCATAATTAGGAAGGGCCCTATACTTCTTCTTGTGCTTCATTATTCATAGTAAATGTATAAATTCTAAGGCTAGGAGACTTGTAACTTACTTCTTCATTAGTGGTATTTTACTCTGTAATAGGGTACTTTATCCTTGGATCTTGATTGATCTTGATCTGGTTGGAAATACCCCTTTATGATAGCCAAATGTGAGAGAAGTCTATGGAAATATTTCATTAAGTGTCTTAGACCAATCTCTAATTAAGAGTAGCCCATACCCCTCAGTAATATCTACTACCAGTATGTTGATAGCCCTATATACTTGAGGTTCTGATGCGACCTATATCTTTACATCATTAAGTTCTCATAATATAGTCATTACTATTTTATCTTGCTATAAAACTATCCTCTTGGATGGACTTGGGGTTAAACCAAGCTTCTACAAAATAGAGGTTGGTATCATAGTTTTCAAAGATCCAAAATCTACCAAATAATTGTGTATATTCTTTCCAAATATTTAAATGGTTATTAATAAATGGGGGACACCATGCTTGCTTTTTTATATAACATTTATATTATTTGTTTTGTAATTTTATATAATAGACTTACCTATGATAGACTTCCATAAGAGTTCCTTCTACTTTGTGATCTATGCCAGTTCATAAAGAGTGATATTGGCTTTGATCTTCTTCATATACTCAATAATGTTATATCCTCCCTTGATATGTTCTTCTCTATGCTAAGGTTAATCATTCCCATTTGGGGGAGAAGGATTATTATTAGCTTTATTATTTAGGGTAATAATTATATTATTGGGAGGAGTAGAAGTGGTGAGAGGCTATCTATTCCTTAGATTTTGATTATTCCTATTAAACTACTGAAACACTTGCACTTCATCATAATTATCCTTGAGAACATTATCATATTCACTAGGGAAGGAAAACTTGTAAGTTTTGAAAACCATAGGTAAACTTGAGTGGGTAGATTCATGAGGGAGATCTAGAGCATTCATCATTTGATCATGTCTAATCATCAAGTGTTAGTCCATAAAATAGAGAGGAGGTTAGATCAAGTGTTAGTCTATAAAATAATGAAATCAACACATTAACATGTTAACATCTCTTAGCCTAGATCATGATGGGATCTTAATAAACAAAATAAAATATAAATCACAACTAAAATGCATAGAAACAATAATTTTACCTTCCTTGAATGCTCCAAATGATTCATTGTTGGGCTTACTCAGTTTGTGCTCAAAGAGTCTTTAGCAATGGAGTTTGCTTTGCTCCTTCTCTCCTTGGCACCATTAGGTTTGATGTGGGCTTATGCTTGCTTGATGGCTTGGCTCAATATTTTGGAATTATAACACTATTCATATAAATCATGCTACAAAACTTGCATTATAACTTTACAATTTCCAAGCTCTCTTTTCAATAGGCAATGGCTTGTATTTATAGGCTTAGGAACTAACCCCAACTCAAAATGAGTTAAAGTGTATTTTAAACATGGAATATATTCAAACCTAACCTAAGTGAGTTAATTAACCCCAATAGAGTTAAAATGTATCAATAATTAATTATTTTCAATGAATAGGCATGGGTGAGATATTTTCAAAGGCTTGACAACTTACAAAAGGTAATCATGAAAAGCTAGGATATTTCATATTTTTGAATTTCCTTTTTTATTAATTCATTAATTACACATAGATAATTAAAATAGGAATTTGATTTGGTTTATCTTTTTAATTAATTTTTATTAGCCATTTATCTCTTTTAAAATTTAATTTTATGTGTGCACTTGTCCCACTTAATAGGTCCATAGGCCAAATTACATGTTATGATGTTGTAGGATGACTAGAGATGAATCCATGAGAGGTTTTTGTTATTTATGTTAGGATACCATTATGAATTTATCAATGTGATTCTAAGCTTTGACGAATTATTCTCAAGCAAATTTGGGATGTTTAGTAATTTCTAGGCTTAATTTGTAAAGTTTGGTAGGAATCATTCTAAAGTTCGATCAAAGGCCATTGGTTGCCAATTTTAGGTGTCTACTATTTGTCCCTATTGAGAAGATGTTACAAGATGTAAGCATAGTAACATATTATCAAATAATTAAAATTTCATGTATGGTTATGATTTTAATAGTAATAGAAGAACTATAATTTCCCCTTTGAGGGAACAGTTGGCAAAGGGGTCAGTAATTGGTCCATCAAAAGGAGGAAACGAGTGGACCAAAAAGATGAAATGTGTATAAGAGACTAATTTACCCATAGGTGATTATAATTAGTGGCATATAGATTTGACCAAATCAGGGCATCTATAAATAGGATGATTTACCCACAGATAGTTATAATCATCAAAAAAGGCTTAAGGTAACAAGAGACTGATTTGCCCAAAGGTATTTATAATCAGTAAAAGGGAAAAAAATGATTTACCCATAGGTGGTTATAATCATTGGTAGGATAAAAACATGCCTCAGTTAGGTAGATAAAGATAATGGTTTTTCTAAAGGTGGTTGTAAGAATTATCATAATGAAAATATTTCCCAGTTTGATAGAAGAAAGATAATGATTTACCCAAAGGCAATTATAATCATCAACCCTCAAATGGATAAAAACACAATGATTTGACCAAAGGTAGTTAGAATCGTTAGCAATGAAAGTGGGATGGTATACAATTTGACCAAAGGTGGTTATAATCATTATAACTTGATTATGTCAAACATGATATGGAATATGAGGGCAAAGTGGTGTAGGGGAGAAAGATGAATTTAGGCAAACTAATAATAGGGAGATGTTCATCTGAACTAGTAAGGGGTAAAAAAAATTGTGATGTAATTACTCTGTATGGGATATGATTTGGATTATATTGGGAATGTGTCTAGTGAAAAGGAGATATATCATTTTTGTATTATTATGTAGACTCCCAAAGCTAATTTTTTTTGTAGCATGTGAAGGTAGGCATCATAATAGTATTAGAATAAATCAAAACTAAGATCTATCCCAAAATCGTATACAAGAGAAACTATGAAATGAATTTATCAAACATTTTGAAAATAAACATAAACATGCACATAATAAGAGACACCAAATTTAACTTAGTTCACCCAAGATGGGCTATATCTACCAAACTTGTCTAGTATATTATTTCTAGTATGACAAGGGAGAAATATAATCCTATAACAAACCCTGTTACACCTCTCTAATTTTTTTGCCTCCTCTCTTTGTACAATATTTCATTATTTTTCGCACTCATACATCTCAGCCATATATCAATACATTTTAGGGTAAAAAACACCTAAACATAACTTCTACCATCAAATCTAGAAACCTTTAATCAATAGCCCATATTGACTATGAAATTACAATTTAATAAGGCAATTTTAATAAACATTTTCTCCAGGGTGAGTTGCCCTTGGACCCCACATTAGGGGGGTCATCCCCTTCCAGACCCCATAAGGGAGGTTTCCCCATTTGCAACCCCCTATGCCATTAGGGATTGAAAGAATGGGATCCAAACCTAGATAAAATAAAATCAAAATTTTAACCTCTGATCCTAGAAGACAATCAGGCTCCACACTTAACAGATAAAACACCATGATAACTTGGCCAAAATATGCATAAGGACTAACATGTGATCTAATAATCAAGTGAAAAAAATACACCAATGGTAAATACCATGATGAAAATATTTACGTATGAATATGGATGGATTCAATAATAATGCACAAGGAATCACCTAATGAAGACACATACACTAAATCAAGGCATAATAATAAAGCAAACAAATAGGCAAATAAACAAACAAAACACTAAGAAAAGAAAATAAAATAAAATAAAGAGAAATAATAAATAAACAATGGTTAATCATAATATTAGTAAAAATAACATGATACAAACATTTCCCCTAGACCATCAGAGACAATGAAATAAAATAAATAAAATTGGGAATAGAAGGAAAGGAAGAGGTGGTTGATCTGGCTCTAGATGCACTAGGCAAGTGGACGTTGCCTACATAGTTACATGAATGCAAGATCTAACAAAAACTTTAGGCCAAATGTAGTTAACCCAGGATATGGGATATAATAAAATGATAATAAAAAGAAAACCTAATTATTTTATAGAATAATATGGGAATGAGCTCACAAAATGGTGAAAGCATGAGATATAAGGCCAAGAAGGATGAGGAAACTAAATGACAAGTGGTTTCTTGTGACTTAGTGAGGGTTCCCAGAATCTATAAAGTAAAAAGTGGTCAATGTTTATGTAGTTTCTAGATATGTTTTTACAAATGTTTTTGGAATTTTTTGAGCATCTCAACTCGATATATAATGATGAGATACTAAACGGTCCAAGCTCACAAAATGTATAAAGCATTCAAATTTGAAAGTGCTCACAAAATGATAAGAGCATGGTAAAGGGGTGAATGAGTTGACCTCAACATACATCAAGAGTTTCCTACATTTTCCTAGGATGGGACCTCAAGTCATTATAATTCCACCTTATAGTGGAGGAATCTAACTAGTGTAACAACTAATTCAAACAAAATAGGCAAAGTTGGCAAATGGCATAGTATGACATAGAAATGGCAAGGTAGTACTCCAAGGCATAATAAATAATTATTTCCCATAATTTACCCATATGTAGTTATAATTAAGAAACTATTACATAGGTCAATGATAATATTTTGCCCATAGGCAGTTATAATTAGTAACATAATGGTGAGACAAAGATTTACCCAAAGGCAGTTATAATCAGGAACTCTTGGTATAAAATGGAACAAGAAATGAAGGATGTACCTATCAAACCACTATCATACTACTCCATAAATATTTCCTCTATCTATAATACTTGAAACAACTACTAAAACTTGATATGAATCATCATACTGAAAATGGCCATGAAATCAATGGAACAAAACCAAGGTTAAAGGGTTGGGTAGGGAGGGTGAAAACAACTTGGTCAATAGAAAAGGTATGGTAGAATGGTTTGGTAAAATGGTAAAGTGATAGAATGATAAAGTCAAAATAATACTATCTATATTATGGTACAACTAAAATTGGCCTCATATATAATACCCTAGGTCTATCGAGTGAAGTAATGCTTGAGGTGTATAATATTCATTGGCTCATCAAGTTCATCCATGTCTGGTGTAGTGAGCCTATATACTCTAGCACAATAATTTTAAATAATGATGAAATGACCTATCCATTTAGGCTTGAACTTGCCTTTGTGTTTATTTTTAGCCATGGTATTCTATTGGTTATCTTTAAGAACAAGATCACCAAGCTCAAATTTTCTTTATTTAACATGTTAATTGTAGTGGCCACAGAGTTGGTTCTGGTATGTTTGCAAGTTATTAATAGCATCTAGGCATTTTTCATCAAGTACCTCTAGATATTATAGGATATCTACTTGATATTATTCATCATCTAAGACATGCTTCATAGAGATGTGCAAAGAAGGTAACTCAACCTCAATAGGAAGAATGGCCTTGGTGCCATAAACAAGTGAATATGGAGTGGTTCTTGTTGGAGTATGATGATTGGTACGATATGCCCAGAGGTCATGGAATATTTTGAGGTGTCAATCATGGCCATTGTTATTGACCATATTTTTAAGGATGTTGATAATGGTTTTATTAGATGCTTTTTCTTAGCCATTACCTTATGGGTAATATGTTGTGTAAAAATGTTGAGTAATCTTGTAATCAGCACATAGCGATTTGACATCCCTATTTTTTAATGATCTACCATTATCAAATATAATGTTAAAGGGGATATAATAGTGTAAAATGAGATGGTTAAATATGAATTTGGAAATTTGCTTTCCAGTCATGTAAGTGAGGGGTATAGCTTCAACCCACTTAATGAAATATTTGATGGCAATAAGGCTATGTTTATGGCCATCGAATGAGGTGAGGTTTATCTTCATAATGAGATCGAGTACCCATGTAACAAATTCCCATGATGTAATCATTGGTTTCAAAGTCTTGGTCAGGGCATGAATCATATTGGCATACATCTAACATTTATCACACTTTTTCATATATGTAGTTGTATTTGCATCCATCTTTGGCTAATAGTACTCAATACACAAGAGCTTTTTGCTTAGGATTACCCCATTGGTATGGGCTCCACATACTCCATGAACTTCCCATAACACTAATGTAGATTTTAGTGAAGTTAAATAATGAATTAGAGTTCCATCAAATCTATGATGGTATAGGCTTGGTCTAAGTAAGGTATAATGTGTGACATGGTAGATGAAGGCTTTGGATTATTTATGGGATAGGTCTAGTGGTAGAATGTGGCTATGAAGATAGGAATATAAGTTAGAATACCATATAGAGTTGAGAAAAATAATATCATAGATCATTGCAATGGTTGAAGGTTTATGAGCTAATACTAGTAGATTTTTAATGAGGAACTGGTATTCTTTTGTCGTGTCTATATGATGAATCAAATATCTAGTGGTGTCTATGGCATCTATTATTCTATTATTGGCCCATGGTATATGTTCAAATTAGACATCAACAATATATTGTTTGATATTTTTTACCATGGCCTTATACAGCACTAGCTTATCATCCTTGATCTAAAAATGGTATATAACCTGATTGATGATTAATTGAGAATCACCATAAACCTGGAGATATTGTATGTTCTATTATACTTCCTATCAAAGCCCTATAATGAGTGTTTCATATTGAGCCATGTTATTAGTATAAGAAAAGCTAATCTAGAATGATTTAGGGTTTAGATCCCCCTATAGAGTAATTAAAAAAAGCCTACCCCTGATCCATGTGCTATGAATGATCCATCAAAGTATAGTTTCCATTGTTACTCTTTAAGAGGTGTTTCAATGAGGGTTATAATGGATTCTCTAATAATTGTAATGTTAGGAGTGTTGTGTGTACAAGGGGTGCTTCAATAAATTGATTTATAAGAAATTATCCCTTGATGGTTTTCTACTTGACATACATTATCTTAAATTCACTGAGAAGCATGATCCATTTGGCCATATGACCTTGTAAAATTGTTTTGACAGTACATACTTGAGTGGATCTACATTGAAAATGACCATGGTCTTATTGTTCAACATGTAATGGCATAGTTTTTGAGCTGTAAAGACCATATATAAATAGGATTTTTTAATGGGCATATAATTATGCTCATATGTGACTAGTGTATGCCCTAAATAGTACATGACATGATCCTTTCAATTGTCATCATGTTGAGCTAGAAGTGCCCCAAGGTCTTTATTGATAGCTGATAGATATACTAAGAATGAATTTCCTAGTATAGGAGGCAATAAATTATGTGGATTTTCTATATAATCCTTCAATTGACACATTTCATTGGGATGATGCATGCTAAAAAGGTTTTTAGCATGCGTCATCCCAATGAAATGTGACACCTTTCTTTAGTATATGTGTAAAGGGATGGAACTTGTTGGCAAATAGATATATGAAACATCTAATAGATTGTATTTTTCCCTATAAACTATGGAGATACTTCAAAGTGGTTAGTGGTAGCATCTTGGTAATGGCTTGTACTTTGGCTAGATTGACTTCAATGCCTTGATAAGACATAATTAAGCCAATAAATTTACCTGAAGTAACTCCAAAAACACACATCTTAGGATTAAGGTAGACCTTATATTCATGTAATCTCTCAAATATCCATTATAGTGTTATAAAATGATCATCCCTAGTCTTTGATTTATTAAGTATGTCATCAATGTAGTCTTCAACAATATCATGCATAATATCATGAAATATGATAGTCATGGATCTTTGGTAAGTGTCCCAAGCATTTTTGAGACCAAATGGAATAACTTGATAATAGAATGTTCCCCATAGAGTGGTGAATGTTATTTTATGTTGGTCTTTTGGCATGATTCAGATCTGGTTGTAACCTAAAAATCCATCCATCAATGAAATCATTTTATAACCCAATGTGGAGTTGGAAATCATGTCAATGTTTGTTAGAGGAAAGTCATCCTTAGGGTAGGCTTTATTTATGTCCCTAAAATTAGTGCATATTTTGATTCCTTTTGATTTATTACTGATTAGTGTAACATTAGAAATCTACTCGGATTAGTTGATCAATCGAATACATCCTACTTCCAAGAGTTTTTCTAATTCTTTCTTCACTAATATAACACTATGAGGATACATCTTGTATAATTTTTATTTTACAAGTTTGGCATTAGGATGTACCATAGGGTGGTGTACGACCAAGGCAAGGTCTAAACCAAGCATTTTATAATAGGCCCAAACAAATATATCAACAAACTCCCTCAATAGGTTTGTAAAGACTTCATGTTACTCCTTAATAAGGGACATGCCTAATTTGATACATTTTAGGTCATCTAGAGTCTTGATGTTAAATTCTATCATGTCCTCTACAAGAAGTGTTAAACCATCTTCTAAAATGGTTGGCAAAGATTTAAATGTCCCTACAATGTTAGAATCCTCTATTAAGACTAGCTCCTCAAGTTCTCCTAGGCATGATGAATCAAATTCCCCTAATGGTAGGGATGGGCATGTGACAAATATTATTGTAAACTCTTAGATGATTCAATCAAAAGATTGTTATTCTTCAATACTGAACTCTGACCCATAGGTAAGTTCATCGTTGGTGGTTTTCTAAGATATGTTTGAGGAAGGTTAAACATCCCCATCTAATGACACCTAAAATAGGTTTTCACCACTAGACTGGCCTTTCTCTTTACTATTTCCTTGGTCCAAAAGTGCCTCAAAGATATTTTCACTTGTGGATCTTGATGTTTTATTTAATTATTTATGGCTAAATGTGTTCACCCATTTTCCAAAATAGGATACTGGATCTAGTTTGATTGAGAACCCTTGTTTGTGGTCTCCCAATGAAAGAATGTCCCTTAGGCTGAGTAAATCACATAAGGCCTCAACATTTTAAGACTCATAAACTGGTATTGTTGATTCTTATTGATCCTAGTCTATCAATTGAAGGTAATATAATAGAAGTGGATTATGATGAATAACTAGTCAAAGGGTATAAATGGCATTAGTGTCAAATAAATTGGTAGTGTCTAGGTCATCGAAAGGGATATGATCAAACTTTGTTTTATTATTATCAATATTGTCACTAGTCATTAGCGATGGAACATGAATAAGGTATATGGGGTCACCCCCAGGATTTTTAAATCTGAGTCCATAGGTTCCTTTTTATCGAGTCATAGAAATTAGCTCAATTGGACCTTATTGATTTAGCCCAAGGCATTCTCCTTCATAGGCATGTTTTTCCATGATTTTGTTTGAAATGGGATACATGTCATTTAGTTAAAATTCAGCTAATTTCTCATTATTCAACCAAGATTCATCATTTGCAAGAGGGTCTTATTCTTGGCTAGTGGTTGGTATGAAATAATAGGTGTTAGACTATGCAATTTGGCCTTTCCCTTTCATTTCCATTTCAAACAAGGTGGTTTGGTTTTAGGTCTTCCAAAGTACTTGGGGTTCTATGGAAGTTTGGAAATATGGAATGTATCATGGATCAAGTATTTTCTTGGGCCATTAGTCTAGATAGTATAATGATTAGATATTTTAGGAGATGGCATGTGGGAAAGTGAATCAAGGGTATTTGGTTCAATTTAATTGGCCTCTATTGAATCAATAATTATTTATTTTCCCTTGTCTTTTTTAAGAACTATATTTAGACCAAAATAGTGTTATATCTTTGGTACTTGGCCTCCAAATGCTTGAAATGTTTGTATGGATGCAAATCTCCATGGATAGTAATCTCCATACCTAAATGGGAGAACTTGATACACTACTACAATGTTGATAAGATTGCACATATTTCATGTATCCAAGGTCTACCCAAAATCATATTATATGAAAAATTGAGGTCTAAGACATGGCATAGTGTATCATGGGTCAAGGGCCCAATGATTATTGACAAGTTGATGGTGCCTTATGATTCCCATTATTCATTCTTATACGCCTTGATGGTGATCATTTCTAGTTGGATATTAGTTTTAGTATACCCAAGAAGCTTGATGAGCTTTAGAGACATAATATTTAGACTCGATCCATTGTCTATGAGGACACATTTCACTTTGTCTTTCATTATGACAACTTATATGTATAATAGATTATTATGCAATGGGCTAAGAGATGACATATCACTTTGGTCAAATGTTAGTATTATCCTAGGGCTAGATGTCCAACCAAAGATTAGAATTTATCTAGAGATATGTCATTAGGAACTTAGGATTGGCTAAAAAACTATGTTAATATATTCTTTTGGATGGTGGATGTATGCAACAAATCCAAAATGGAGATTTGTGTGGGCATATTCTAAAATTACTCCACAATATCAAACATAATTTTTTACACAATGGTAAATGGATTATTTTAGCTAGAATAGTGGGTTGGATGGGTGAAGTGGCAGATAATTATGAGCTTAGTATGGTAACCTTCAATTTATAATTTATGATTGCACATTCAAAATGAGATATAAGACTAGTGTTATTAATAAATGATGGTGGTGGGGAACCAGATAGGATAAGTCTCGAATCCTATTGCACTTGTGTATGGTCACAAGTTAATGATGACTTATCAGTATGAGGTCCAAAAGTGGGAATCCATGTTTGTTAGTACACCTATATGTAGTCCTAAGTCAAGGAAGGATCACTGGCATGGGTTGGTTAGTTATAATTGATTAGCAATGGTCTTGTTTGATTAGTATTTGGTTTTGAATTGATGGAGATGGTATAAATACAACCTATCCTAATATGGGCTACAACCTTATTGTAGTCATGTGTAACTACATGGTAGTTTTGTTGGTTGTTGGCATCATTTTGGTCTTAGTTCCATCCATTTATTTAAAATTATTGGTTGTCTTACTAATTTTATTAGTTCTATCTTGACTATTGAAACTATTTTTGTTGCTCTACTAGCCTTTTTTATTGCTATTATTGGTTGTTATGTTCTAGAAAGGGATTTTGATAAATGTCAAGGTTATGATTGGATGTGGAAGTTCCATGATCCAATGTAATTTCTCTATTTTCTAACATATTCTCAATCAAATGTTTAATTTACACACAATATCACAAATTATGGTTTTTAACCCAATGATACTCACATAATTCATTTTACTTGTACTAGTCTAGATAGTCAATGCCCTTAGGATAGTGTTTTGGAATATGCTAGTTAATCAGATTAGCAATGGTGAGATTTTAAAACATGAATTCAATGGGTTATCTAAGGTCACTAAAGATGTGATGAGTAGGCACAGTTATATTTGGAGGACGGGTTTATAAAGGCAAAGGTTGTTGCATTTGTTATGTTGGTCTAGGTTTTTTCACTTGTTACATTTATTAAAGAGCTTGTTGGTTAGGAGTAATTTACATATGTAGTGTAGACTAAGCATATGTTGTTTACACCATTTTGACATGTCATTAATTGGTTACTCCATTTCCAACAACAATTTTTTTATGATTGAACTTCTTGGGTTTATCATAATTATTCATTTGTGTTGGTTGCAATGTTTGTGCTTGGACTTGGTTCTAATTTTGGCCATTATTTTCGTTTTAATTTGATGAGGTAAGTTTAATTATCCCTTTGTTAATAAGGTATTTTTAGATCAAAAAACATTTTTCAATGATCTCCTTAAAAGTATGTACACACTACAGCTTTAGATGGTAAGATATATTATTGTGTAATTTTTGGTAAACATAACAACTAGTTGCTTGTCTAGTAGACTGTGGGTGAATCAGCTTGCAAGGGATCTCTATCACTACAAATAACTTTCAAATATTTCATCAAATTTCTATTTATATTATGTCAAATTTACTAATGAATCTCATGCTTGAAATTATAAGATAAGTATTGCATGAACTTGTCTAAAAGATCATCAAAATGAAGAACTAGATTCTTTGGTAATTTCAAGAACCACTCCAATGCTTATCCTACTAGACTACTTATAAATAATAGTAGAAGGTATATGTCTCTATAAGCCACTAGTTTAAAATCAAAAAAAATTCTATCAAGTGGGCCTTGGGGTCACCTTTTATCTTGTATTTATAAAATTTTGGTGGTTCATACATTAGAGGAAATGGTATTTGAAAATAATCCATGTTGAAAGGGTATGAACATGCATCATCCAACTTAAACTTATTAATTTGATTTCTAGCTTGGATGGAAATAATTACATCTTTCATTTGTTTTAGTTCTTGTGTGAAGAAACTAGTAGGAACATTGGGCTGAGGTGGAGCTAGGTGATCAAAAGTGAGATAATTTGGCCTGGTTATAGTGAAGGCATTTATTTGGTAACATTAGGTTGGCTATATGCATATATATATTATGATGTGATTTTTAAAATTTCACACATTATGGTGTGATATTTTGGTTAGGATTGGGTATGTAGGCCTAGTTTTGGGGAAAATATGGTTGAGATGGAAGGATATGGCTGGGGGTGAAGTACTATGGCTATTGAGTTTTATTAGGGACTTGCTACCAACTATTCATACCTATTTGATTAAAGGTAAGTTGTGAACCAAGACCCTATCATTAAATTTGTGGCACATTTGGCATGAAAGGCAATTACTACCTAATCAGTACTTGTGGAACATTGGAACCTCTTGGTTGCATGAACCCTTGTTGGGAAGTATATGTATTTTTAAGGTTTAAACTTTGTCACTGACCAATACTTGTACACTATTGATTAGACATCATTTATTATTGTAATGTTATGTTGGTCTACAACTAAAGAGGTATGTTCATAACTACCTGGCAAGGTAGAACATTAATTCCCCTTGTTGAGGTGGCAAAATGTTTTGCCTCTATTGTATGGGTATGTTATATTGTGCTTATTATTGTGGAATACTGGTCATCACATATTATGGTGGAGTAATATTCATCACATTTTTTTGAGGCATGCCACTGGTCGTTATTTGACTACTTAATCCTTATGATTAGATGCTTGAAGAAGCAATTAGTTGAATATTAGAGGTAGTTATTTATTGAAGTTTGGAGGTATAATATCCTACCCCCTAAGTTTTTTAGCCACTCATGATGTTAACTAAGGCAAATTTTATTGTGGACTAGTTGTTTATACATTTACACCACTTTGGTCTGGATGCAACATTGTTTGTGCATTATCCACCATGTTTAGCTCACTATTGTGTATAAAATTAGAAGACCCTTCTTCAATGGTAGGGGTATAGATCATGTCTCCAACCAAAGTACTTTGTGTGAATGGGTCTATACCCTAGTTATCTTGGCCTATCAATTTGATTAAAATTATTATTGGAGTTAGCTAAATAAGAGGAGCATTTGACATGGTCATGTCATTGAAATTGTGTGCTAAGTTTAGATAGGTTTGGTATGTTGTCTACATCTATATGAAGTGTTTTTTTATGAGGTATTTTCCTATGATAAGCATATGATCATCTTGATATAGCATCATCAATATAGCATGAGGTTTTCTATAAGAGGCATGTCTAATGTTTTGACTATAAGGCATGTTGTAAGGCCCTCTTACTATACCTGACAAGTTTTCATGGGGAAAGTCTACCAAAAACTTAGCCCCTACCTATGTGACTCTAATTACAAATCTATATTTATTTATAAGCAAGTGATAATCAAACAAGGGTCATAGGTTGATGGCATTGTGACATAGTAAGGTTATTATTGGACTTATTCTGTAACTGAAGGTATGTTAGCTAGGTATTAGGCCATTTGTTATTACACCTTCTCTAAGTATGGAGGCATGTTAACCAAATAATGAGCCAAATGGTCTTAACTTTGTTCCCCCATTTGAGTGTTGTAAGGTGGATAAGAATCTATCTCATAAATGACATCAACTCTAAAAGGGTCTTGAACAAAATCTTCTTGTGTGACCACATTAGTATACCCTAGATTATACATGATGCCACTATGTGTATAGTGAGACATGGTCAAATCTATGGTGAATGCCTTACAAAAAAAGAGGATTAGAGTTCTATAAAGTCTAAAAAATAATGTCTAAATAGATAAAAGGTTCAAATTCAATCTAACTTAGTCAAAGGATGGAGTTGTATCTCAAAAAAAGGGTATATTCTATGACTTGGTATAAAATAGTATAATGTACAATGTCTACCATTAAATGTCTCACACAAAAAGGTCAAGTAGATGAACTAAAAATAAAATTCCAAACTCTAGGTTTAAAGTGTTCCAAATAGGTCTAATTTATGAAAAATAAAGGTTGTTAGGTATTTTGGCCAAATGCAGCATCAAAATTTAGTTTTAAACAAAATCATGTGCTAGGACTTTTGGCCAAATGCAACATTAAAAGCTACACTTGAAACAAAAGGATAATTTAATCCATCAAATTTGAAACACTTTGGCATAAACTAGGCATTCAACTTTAAACATAAACTTGGTAAATTTGGTATGAGGCATAAAATAAAAGGCACTTGGAGATATACTATTTTCTCCTAAATAAAGGCAGAAACTAATAATTTTATAATTTGGATAAATAATTACCTAAGTTTTACAACCCAAAAGATAAATATTGATGTCTAAGCCCCAATTAGACAAAACATAAATATAAATCAATCAATGTTTGGATTTGAATTTGTCAAAGTTAATTAAAAACTCAACTTGGGAAAAACTAGACTTTTTTATCAAATAAGCTAGGCAAAATTGAATAATATGACGGTACTAAACAAATATCACAAAGGCATACATGGTTTGGTTTAAACTTGGATTTTTGTAAATAAGGAAAATAAGTCTATGAAACTATTTGAGCAGCTTAATGGCATTATCACTATCTAAAAATGTAAATAATGGCTGGTTTCAAGACTCTAAGACACAAAAACTTGAAATGATTTGGGAAGTGTAACGTTACCTATTTCAATAAAGTGACACAACATTTTTGACACAAATTTTAAGGAAAAAAACATGGTGTCAAATGGATGACATATCACCTCCTCAAATAATGGAGTGGTGTGGACACAAAACTCATTTTGACATAGCAAAAATAAACAAACAAGTTTAGACTAAACAAGACTAAGTAAGTATAGGAAAATGACCAAATACATTTAAGTATAACATCGTAGATCCTATAACTAACAAGGTTGCATCATATTGTTGAAATCCATCTATGTATATGCTCTTGGGAGGATTTTAAGAGTTAATCTAAAAATAAAAGTGCATGAAGTAGTAGGGTTTTTACACCTCCCTTATCCCAAGATATTATATGGCAACATGGACTTTCAGGATACTCACCCTGTATCAATAATACGTCTATGACAAATGGGGATTGTCTAAAACTTAAATTTTTGACTATCTATAAGGTTCCAAGTGTGATTAACACTAGAGATGCCTCACGTCAATTGAGTTCATAGTGATTAACTTACTATACAAGTGTATATTCCTTTGCATATGGATTACATCTATGTAATTCTTAGTGGAATCCGTTAGTTAACCATATCTGACTTAGGTTTTCATTATGAAAAGAGAGGTTATCTATTTAACCCCCTAGATTTTGTAGTATGTGTACCCTGATTTATATACCTCACCATGGAGTGGGTTTGAAATAATGCTGGGAGATGAAACCTCAAGTCAAAGCTTATGTAAATAACTCATAAATAATTTATGAACTCCCCTTCACAATCCAAGTTTCATGAAATAAAACTAAGTGAAAAGACTTTAGAGGTTAATTTTAGATCACCTAAACCATATTAGTTTTGGGGAAGCATTGGTAACATTTTTTCACACTTTGGACTAGGCACAAATTGCAAGGAAAAGGTACTTTTGGTCATCCAAATTCCCTATAGGGGATGGGGGGAGAGCATACACGCACTCTTCATTTTTCACAAACAAACAAACAAATATAAAACAACACATTTTAAGAATTTGTAAACTAAGCAAGTGTTAATTCTATGCACCAAATGAGATGTTTGATAAAGTTCTTGGCCCTTTTAGCTTAATTTCAAAACTTGTAAGAATTTTTATAGAATAATTTAACATAAATCACCTAGGTTCCTTTTAAGCACTTAAAACCAAATATTCAAGACTTAACCATTCTTTTTAGGCACCAAAATGAAGTGTTCAAGAGTTTAAACTTTCAAATTTATGTTTTAATCATGCCTTGACCTTATAAATGTTAGAGAGTTTCATTCTAGTATGAAGAACATTTATGTATGAGCAAACAAGTTTTGAAAATATAACTATTGGGTTTCTCTATATTTTTCACATAGAGATTGATGTCGATCCCGTATGATTGATTTTGGTTATTAGAGAATTGATGTTGGTTTATAATAGTCAATATTGGTCAATAAGGACTGATGTCATCTTCCTATGAACTCAAAGGCAAAACCAAATAATTCCAAAAATGTTAGTTAGCTCAAAAAAATTTGAAAACTCCACAAAACCTACAACAATATGATTAGACAAGGGGAAAATAAGTCAATAAAACCAAGAAATGACAACTAAGAGTGCTAAGAAGATTCAAAATTCTAGTTTTTAAGCCATGTCCTACCCTGTACCTTGACTAATGATGGTTATCTAGAACTAATGTCAATTTGGTAGAACTAATGATGGTTAGGTAGAAACAATGTTGATTATGCTAAATGGATGTTAGTCTTTGTGTAAATTTGAATTAGCACAAAAAATAGAATACAGTAAAAATAAAAATAAAACTCTAATTTTTAATCTATTCAAGCATTCATTTGAAAAGTTTAGAGTTTCATCTTGGTATCTTTGGTACATGGGATTCTTCTTGTCCCACTGAGCATGCCATTTTTGATCATAGGAATTTCACAATAGAGAGGAGGTTAGATCAAGTTTTAATCCATAAAATAATGAAATCAACACGCTAACATGCTAACATCTCTAAGCCTAGATCATAGGGGGAGCTTAATGAATAAAATCAAATAGAAATCATAACTGAAATGAAAACAAACAACAATCCTTACCTTCTTTGAATTCTCCAAATGATTCATTATGTGGCTTACTCGATTTATGCTCAAAGAGTCTTTGGTAATGGATTTTTTTTGCTCTTTGTCTCCTTGGCACCATTGTGGTTTGATGTGGGATTGTGCTTGCTTGACGGCTTGGCTCAATATTTTGGCATTATAACACTATTCATATAAATAATGCTACAAAACCTTCATTATAACTTTACAATTTCCAAGCACTCTTTTCAATAGGCAATGGCTTGTATTTATAGGCTTAGGAAATAACCCCAACTCAAGGTGAGTTAAAGTGTAGTTTAAATATGGAATGAGTTCAAACCTAGCCTAAGTGAGTTGATTAACCCTATTAGAGTTAAAAGTTTTCAATAATTAATTGTTTTAAATGAATAGGCATGGGTAAGATATTTTGAGATATTTTTAAAGGCTTGACAACTCACAAAAGGTAATCATGAAAAGCTAGGAAATTTTATATTTTTGAATTTCATTTTTTATTAATTCATTAATTTCACATGGATAATTCAACTAGGCATTTAATTTGGTTTATCTTGTTGATTAATTTTGATTATCCATTTATCTCTTTCAAAATTTGATTTTATGTGTGTGCTTACCCTACTTAATAGGTCCATAGGCCAAATTGCATGTTATGATGCCATAGGATGACTAGAGATGAATCCATGAGAGTTTTTTGTTACATATGATAGGATACCCCAATTAGGGATGTCTCAATGTGATTCTAAGATTTGATGAATGATTCACAATCAAATTTAGGATGTTTAGTGATTTATGGGCTTAATTTGTGAAGGCTGGTAGGAATCATTCTGAATTTTGATCAAAGGCCAGTGGTGGCTAGTTTTAGGTGTCTACACTATACACAATCTAATTCCCCATGATATGATGTGTTATGAACTCTATACCGATTAGACAAAGTTATCTTCATGATATTGATTTTTGGCATCTTAGTGGGTTTTTTTTTTTTTGCAATATTGGTAGGTTTGTTAAAAGACTTGTTGTATCTTGGGTAGCCAAAATTTTGGTTATAATTTTGATGGTGGTATTACCCATCTTTTTCTACATATTCAAGAATTCATTGCTCAACTTTTGGACCATTCTTTGTATATAATACAATTCATCTTTATTGGAGTTAAAACCTTATGTGATTGTTGTGTTGGTATGATCTAGATGTTGCTTTTATTGGTTATGATGATGGCCACTCGTTTACGCTTGATTATTTTGGAAAATATAATTATGGTTTATTGCTTGGTGTGACTTGGGAGGCAGTGTATAACTAATTTTGGTTGAATGCAAGGACATTATGATTAACATGCCATATTAGATTCAAATATGGGAAGCCATTATTAAATGTTTGGCCCTTGAATTTTGAGGATTGAAATGCATATTGAGTTACTTATCAATATTAATAAATTATTGATATGCCAATGTTAAAGTATTAACTATGACATCTCTCCATAAAAACACTACAATGATGGGGTCCAAAACATTATTGTATATCTTAAGTGTTAGATCTATGTCTAGATTATACATGGCATTCAACTGAGTGTAAATCTTCTAAAATATTGCATTGAAGGCTTGAATTGACTTATTAGGCTCCCTCTTCATACAAGTGAAATGTTGATACACTGAAATTGGATTGGTAACCTACCCAAATTATGTAAGAAAATTATTTTGGCATTCATTCCATGTTGTGATGGAAATTTTTTGTAAGTTAAGATACTAATCATAAATAGAATATTGTAGAGTAAATGGGAAAAGACTCATGGGTGACATTCATTAATCTTAGAGTAGTTTTGAAATAATTGATGTGTTTTTCTACCATCCTCCCACTTGAGGTGGATAATGTAGGAAAGTGTTTCTCTAGGTTCCTTATCAGATCATGTTGGTCTCCAAGATGGAAATAGTAGATCTAACTAACCAAAGTTGAGCCATATGAGGATTAATAAGTGGGATGCCAATTACTGTAGAAGGTATCCTGGCTTAGTACACCTCAAAGATGATAGGTATTGGTCTAGGCCTCCTATGATTTGATAAAGGTGAAACCAAAAGGCTAGTTTGGGACCTAGACCTTGTTACTCTCCTAGGTGTCTCTAGTACAACTCTACGTAGTAACTAACCTATACTATTAAGAAAACATATAAGTGTTCCCTAATTCTACCACCAATTTTTTTTATTTCTATTGATGTGGATTTTATGCACACCATAAAAGAATGAATGAGGTAACCTCTAATGTTTTAGGATCTTTATGTAAGTGAGGTTCCACTCTAGGTCATGAGTTTTAGGTGTGTGATTAAAATAACTAGGTCATGGAATAGCAAGTTGAGCTTATAGGTTATTTAACTAGGTCTTTGGATAGATGTGTGAAATCTAATAGAAAGTAATCACTAAATGAGTTGGATGGATGGAAATTTACTCTATGGTGGGTAGATCTTAAATAAACTCAAAAGAGAGGAAATATGAGGTATAAAATAAGGATTTGTGTTCCTTATAGGTCACTTATAAGACTATTTCATTGGTGGACAAGTATCTCCAAGACCAATGGTTTCCACTTATGACTATTGCACACTCACAAATAGGCACAATTAGTAGTTTGGGAAAATAGGTATAGGAAGCTTAATGATCTCAATTGAAGATTGATCTCCTCAAAGTTGTTGCACACCCTTATCTTAGATATTATAGCTTGGACCAATAAGTTATCTAGTGTACCTAGATCACACACCTAAAATATTATGTCAAAGAAAATACTCCTACACACCTCATATTATCAACTCAATCAATATTAATTGTTTAAACTAACAAAATTTACCAATCCTCAATAACTATTGAAAATATAATATTGACATTCATCAATTAAAATAATCATATTCATCTATAGAATTAGCACACTTCAAAATTATTGAATTGATACAAAAAAAGCTAGAATTTCAATAACATAGAAAAGGAAGAAGAGAGAACAAACATAGATGTATGATAATCAATGAATCAATTTCTTCATGTATATTGATCAAAACTCCAACCCTTTAAAATAAGGTTTTACATGTATTTAAATGACTTGGGGAAAGGGTCACATAATCCTCCAAGTGTATCAAAACTTCAATTTACATCAAAATAACTAGAAGCTAAGTTTTAGTTCAATATAAAATTGTATGTTATAACTTATAAATGACATTAGTCATGCATGTGTGCATGTTGGTCAAAATAATTCATTTAATTATAGCATGGATGTAACAAGACTTAACTAGATATGAATAATCATTACATGCAAAATTATACAAAATTAGCCTTTGACTAAGGCTAACTTGGCTCTTGATTGGTGTTACTCATTATTGTGGCTAAAACTGATGTTGTAACTGGGTTTGAACTAGTAGTTTGAGTTGATGCAATTATAGAGCTAGTAAGTAGTGTTAAAGTTAAGGTTATAGCTAGAGTTGAACTAGTTAAACTACAAGGGACTAAAGTTGTAGGCAGAATTGAATTTGTAATTAGAGCTAAAGTGGTGGGAAGAATTAAGACTGGGACATTGGGTAGAGTCTAAGCTAAATTAGTAGATGGTATGGAAGTAGACTTCTTCTTGGCCTCTATCTCCTAGTAGTGTTTGTATCCACTAGAATGTTATTCCCATACTATGCTCATATCTTAGAGAGAAGGTTTGTTCACCCTATTTTCTTATGTCATCATCTTTACATGCTTAGTTTGATAGCTTGGAAGCCTACCCAAAAAACTCCCACTTAATGGCTTTCTTCCTTGCCAAACTCATCTTTTCTTCAATATCTTACAAATTTAAACCTTGTAAACATTGCTTGAAATTATCTAAAGCTTGTTGTATCATTCGGTCCAAAATAGACCTGACTACCAACTTTCTAGTGTTATCTCATGCTCGGGTCAATTTCAGTTCATTAAAAATTTGCACCGCATGCTTCTCTTATTATTTGATCTTATTAACTAAAGCATTAGTATCATTTACCCATTCTTGGGCCTCTTGGGTCCTAATGACTACTAGATTTAGTGCATTTAATATGTCTAGTGAGGTCATCAAATTCAAATGGTTGAATACCTTATTAGTAGTATACAAAACCAAGAAATTCAATCTATTCTCATCTTCTTTAAGAACCTTAAACAATTTTTTTATTATGGTTGCAAGGGGATCCAATTGTGCTCTCAAACAATGAATGGTATTTAAAATTTTAAATAGCCTCAATGTTGTACTTTGAACATCTTGTTTTATCCCAGAGGGAATGTGGATTACCTACTATTGTTCCCTGAGTGTCTCCATTTATTATTCTAATTATTTTTTTCCTACTTTGTGCCCTCATGAATGGATAAAATTACTCCAGTGTGGGCCTCCATATAGGACTTAAATTCCTTAATATAAGGGGATTGACCCTTTTTATCTTATCTTTTTGAAAGAGAGTAGATTTCCTCTCTTTCTTCCAAAATTAGGCCTCACCCACTACTATCTTTTATTTTCCTCTTCCTCACCCTTTGCACTAAGCCATTTTATTTATCAAAAAGTGAACTCACTATGTACAAATCAGTGATCTTCAAGTTTGGCCTCTTAGAAGCTGACACTCCTAATTTTTTGGCCCAACTAGAAGAGTTAGCTTTGATGGATTTAATGGTTGTGTCACTATTTCATTTTCTTCTGTAGGCTCAGTCTCATGGGCTAGATTAGGCATTGAAGGCCATAGTGTTTTGGACCAGTCTACATTCCCTAGATGTGGCATGGGATGAACAATGTAAACTAGTTTCTTATTTATGTCCACCACTATTATGGTCTGCATTTTTCCTAATGAGTCCATTGGTGAACTCAATTGAGTAAACTCTAACACTTAGGTGATGGGTTGGCTGGTAGTAGTGGAACTAGAGGTGGAAACTGAAGAAGAAGTTGTTGAGATAATGAAAATAGGCATAAAAGGGAATGATGAAATAGGAGGAAAAGTAGATAAAATTGGTAATGGAAAAGAAGACACAATAGTTAATGAAACAATAAGAAAATGGCCTAAAGATCAGTAGATAAATCACCCTTACCTAATTGCTCACCACTAAGGGGTAAATTTATTTTTAATCCTTGAAATATTTGAACCTTAGCTTTTTGTATCTCTTCTTCATCCACCTCATGGATTGGCTCACCTTTAATTAAAGGTTATACCTACCTCTTTGGTGATTTTTCAAATGTTATCTACATCCCTTTTGCCCTAGATTTTCTTTTATAACAAATTATTGTCTTCTCATCTTGAGGAACATTCACTTTTTGGGTAGGAAGGGGAAGAGTAATACTACATGTTATAGTTTTTTAAGCCACCATAGTAGGTTCAATATCTTCCTCATCAAAGGACTCCAAAAAAATAATTTCCTCCTCTCCCCCAATAGTGTTTTACTTCACCTAAATTGATTATTTTACTAGCTCTTATTTCACCTTCATTAGGTCACCAGTAGACATTAAACTTGATGAGTATATTCTTCCCCTTGCTCAGCAACAACTGATGTTTCCCTTACACCTTTACCTTGTTATTACTCCTAAGCTATCATCATATTAGGTGGGTTTTGTGGATCCTGGATTTATTCTTGTGGATGTTGGAAGGGTCTACCACTTCATAAATCTAATGAAGTCCATCCCCCTAGTGGTGGGATTTTACATTTCACTTGCCTAAGTGTGAGGGAATGATCCACTTAGATTAATTTAAGTAATTCTTCACTCACACCAATAGTCACAACCCTTTTTTTGACTTTTGCATAATCTTTTACATTAAGGATAAAAAATTCATGATCAAAAGGCTCATGTTTGTATGGGATGCCTAGATTATAAACCTTTTGTTGCACTTTCCCGTAGGGGTCCCAATTCTTGTGGGATAGAATAGCTAAACCATAAGTCTTTATTTCACCACAAACCTCTCTAAAATGTCTTTGGTATGTTATTTCACCCTCCCAATTGTGAGTTGGAAACCATGGAATGTGCCTTTTTTTCTCTTTGTCAGGTCCTCATTTATCCCATTACATAGTTGATATGCAATCTCCTACTAAGTGACTTTGTCTAGGATGAATTTGGGGAGATTAATAGGGTTGAACTTGTGTCAAACAACCATGATAATAGTATAGTATGAAACAACTAATAATCACCCAAAGACATGAACATATTGGTGATGATCTTAGATATTTTGGCTAGGGGTTGGCCATTAATTGCCATCCAAAATGGAGGATACAAATCCTTTACAATTTTGTAAATATTCCTCACATATTCATAAATGTGGATGAATGAGTAGTATTCACATATTCTATTCTTGATGTACTCAATTTTTTTATCCCACAAATCCCCATTGTGTCTATAGATAGTACCCATTACTACATCTAAAAGATATGACATCATGTAGAAGTTTCCACCTTGGGGCATCCTTTCCTTATGTAACATCAATTTTTGTAGTTGATTATTGATAATATCCCCTAATGCATAGGTACACTCTAAATTGATCAATAAATTGAGCAGTGTTACCCATTCTAAATGAAGTGAATGATTATGTGGTCAAATAAATGATTAAGTAATGTCATGCTAATACAAATTCCTATCCAAAACTTAGTACTGGGCACATGGTTCTTGTTGGTTTCTTTGAGTGTGAAGGTTTCTCCTAGGATAAACCACTACCTTACTAATTATTCCACATTATTATCCTTCTTACAACCAACCACACTATGAAAATCAAAAGTAGTGTCTTGAATGGGTAAACATAAATACCTCATGAATGTGTCACCTGATATGTATGTAATAATGGTGTTATTGTTGACATAATGTAGTAAACCACCATATTTAATTCCCTCTTTTAATAATAGGTCTCATAATAATTCGATGCATGGAATGACTTATAAATTAGCAGCTACATAATGGAGAGCTTGGTGTTTGAAGGGTAAGTTAGTTGTAACTTTTTTTTCTTTTGCAGAGATGTCTTTATTATAAAGCAACAGGTCAACATTCTCTATGACCTCCCTTAGAGATGAGTAAGTTATGTAGAGGATGTTAAACACTATTTAATCAAAAACTATATCTAGGTATTATGCTAAATCCTTAATGGCAAACTTGGATGGTGTTTGGGCTCCCTTGTATGCTCTAGATGAGGATGCCATTATTGGTTCTAAGTGTCAGTACAATTTGAGCTCTTGATGATGGTGTCTTGGCACCTCATTATGTAATTTGTAGATTATTTTAATTTATCTAAGGCTTTGTAATTACATAAAGTAATATACACATGAGTTCAATGGTAATCAATGGATGTGAGCTTGGTTAATGGTGCAATATTATAGCTTTTTGGCATTCATTCTAGTTCATGTGTCATTAATCACTAACATCAATGAATTCGTCACCTTCATTAAATTTAAAATTGACCACCTAGGCCTAGTGGGTATGCCATGTAGGATGCCTACTCATTCAGGAGGTGCCATGATGCTCTTATTTTTGACACTTGTCACTATGTGGTTTAGTTGAGAGTTAGCATTCACATTTAAGTTAAATCATATGACTTTGTGTGCCCAAAGATATAAAAGAAAGTATTATAAGACCTAAATGTTCTTCAAGGAGATTCATGAAACTTTTTAAAAAATCCAAGGTGCCAAACTACCCCCAAAGTCCAAATTGGCATTTGGGAGGATTGGTCAAAGAAAGTTCCCAAAAGTCAAATTTTTGACCGAAAAGCTCTCGAAGACCAAATCTTCCTTAAGACCAAAGTTTCCAAAATATATCATCTAAATAATAGGTTTCAAATAAATGATCCAAAGGAAATTTCCTAACTAAAAGTTGTTGACTAGAATGATACTCGAAAGAAAGGTCCTGACTGAAAGTTCATGAAGACCAAAAAAATTTAAAAACTAGAGTATCAAAGACTGAAATGTTCTTGAAGACTGAAATGTCCATAATGTTGAATAAAATGAATATAAATATTTAAATTTTAATAAAATAAACTAAATAAACAAAAATAAATACCAATCATACAAGGAAAACTTCTAAATTTCTATTAATAGATTAATTTCAATAAGTCTTTCTAATGGAAATGGGTTGCAGAAGAAAATAGGTACACCTAAAGGGATATAATGTTTAAAACAACCAATTTCCACAAGTAATAAAACCAAACAAACACACATTCATATCTTAAATAATAAAAAATCCTTCTTAAAATAAATGGGGTTCCCAATTTTCATAGAAAATCCAAGGTGGGGTGTGTTGAATACAAGAGGTTTAGGCTTCTTGAGTTTGCCATGACTGAGAATAATACCTACACTATGTACTTGAAATTACTTTAAAAATATGATTTTAAAGGGTTTTCTAACTTGTTTTATTTTATCTTTATGTCTCATACACTTCCCCCTAAGTGTATTAATCCATGTTGCAGATGGATTACTCCCCAAAACATCAAATATGCCTACCCATAAGAATTTCCCTCTCTCATTTGGGGTCTTTATACTAGAACCAATATTACAAAACCACTTTAGAGATGAGTATAGGCTTGTAGAAACATATAATGGGATGTGATGGATTGGTAAAAAAACATATCATGTACCTTACCCTTCTTAGAAGCCCAAAACTCCTCAATAGTATCAACCTAACCCAAAACTTGGTTTTTCACAATGTTTGTAGACCTATACTTTCACATTTCACTTATTCATGATTAGATGCTTTCTTGGATATGATTTAGGATGACTTGTTATAACCTACAATATCTCTCACAACATGCCATTTATATCAATGAGCTCATAAATGTATTCAAACAAGATAAAACTAAAATGTGTTTTTATAGGGTTTAAGATGCAATAGATTTATTAGTGATTATTCATAGAGATCTACCCCTCAAAATCAAAACTTTTTCAATGGATTATAAGTGAATAGGGGTAGTCTCCTTCCCCTAAGATCATTTTTCTTGGTAAATCTCCTTCGAAACAACATTATGAAAATGGCCTTTCTTCTCTTACATGCAACTTGATGGAGGAATTAAATAGTTATTTTCCACTTTTAGACATACAACCTCTATTTTGTCATAGTTTTGGCTTAGTGGAGACTAAATTAGGTTATTATAGTCTTATATTACCTTGTGCCATGATCCAGTTATCTATAACATTCTCTGTTCCACCATGGAAAACTTGAATAGTCTCTTATTCATCAAGAAACTTGTCCATTTAGGAGAAATGTTTTATTATTACCATGTGCTAGATTTAAATGAAGTCCTTATTGACCTATATAATGAGATTATAACATACCAAGTACCTTCTCTACCTTCCTTTCGTACCATTCATAATTTTATCTTATGATTGGAGTTAAAGCAATGAACAAAAAAGATTTCAAGAGTGAATGTTTGTTAGAAATGGAGCTTTGACACCTCTTGGTTAGGTGTACGGATAGAATGATATATAATATTCTCTTCAACAAGTTTCAAATGACCTAAAAATACCCCCTTTGACCTATATCATGGTATTTACTCTTCACACTTGGTATTCCACAAGCAAGTCACTTTGCAACATTACAACAAGCAATAAAACCAAAACAATGAAACCTTAATCTCTCCAAAAATAACTTAAACTCTCCAAAGTGCTTACAAAGATAATATTTGCTTCTAGATCCACTTATTCATGATATATAACCCTGATATCCTGAGCGATCATCCATCAATGCTTTCAACTTGAATCAAGCATATCTTAACTTTTAAAAACTAATCTTAAACTTTCCAAAGTTGCCTTAAACTTTTATAAAATTCTTTTAAAAGACTTCATTATTGATTATGTTAAGAACATTGATTATTCAAGCCCAATTTCATAGACCTTATCATCTTAATCAAATCTTGTTTAGTCTTTAATACAACTTGATATGACCAAACCATGACACTAATATGTGACTCTCATCAAGGTTAGATGACTTAGGTACCTGTTTTGAATAGACCTTGATCTAGGGTGGTTAATTAACTAACATTTTTTAACGACCTCCTGGGATAGTTCATATGTTTAACATTTGGAATAGTGGCCTTATACAACCTATTGGGTATGGAGTCACTAAACATTCCTTCTCTCTGAGACCAAAACTAAACTTGAACATGATATTATCCTTTGAAACAAATTGAAAATTTGAAGAGACTTTCAAGACACATGCAACAAAGTAAAACACACAACAATATAATATACACATAATAAATCAAGACATATATGTTCCAAGAGGCATTTAGGGAACACAAATAACTAATCTAATATGTATAGAATGATAAAATAACCTTAGTGGAAAGGCTTAAGGTCTATCCCATTTACTATGATATGTAACTCTTCTCCATTAATTTTTGAGAGATGGAAAGCATTATGTTGCTTGCAATGAGTGATGATATAATTCCCACTCCATAAAGTATCAAACTTTATATGTCTTTTAGTATTGGCCCTATCTTCATCCCATTTGAGTACAAGGTCACTTTTGTCACTCAAACCATGTACCTATTGAATTGGAAGAATTGGTTCAGTGAGATAATAGGATCACCCCCAAAGGTCTGGGACTATTTCACTCTTTGGGATGAACCTCTGGAGAAGGTTGGCTTCTTTATAATCCAAGTGCACCTAGTTTAAGACCAATTCAGAAACCTAAAAAGAGAATAAATGAAATATATGGCTAATGTTAAACCTAATCTTTTGAAGGCAAAATAGGAGAGAGAGGGTAACAGGTTTGTTGAAATGGAAAATGGTGATTCACTAAGAGTAGAGTGATCATGCCACCCACTTGATGGATAATAAAACTAAGGAATTAAAACACATGGACTTCAAATCAAACACCCACTTAATAGTTGTTTCACATGAAGGTATGAGAACACAACATAGCATTAAAAGGGATGACAAATAGTCCATAGATAACACCTACACAAAAATTTATACTTAATGTGTGAATTTTAAAGAATTTTTATTATATGCAAAGGTGTGAAGGGAGGTAAATAATGAGAGGAATGAACATCCACAAATAAAGATCAATAATCATTAGTGCACATAGAACATAGATAATGAAAGAAGGATGATTTAGTTCTCATTAATTTAAAGGCCTAAGTAATAAAGGGGCTCATAGAGGGAAAATTTTGGAAGCATTACGGTGCCGAAAATTATCAACCATTTTACAATGAAATACCTATGCTTTTATAGGTAATGATAATCCCATGGGTCATTGATTACAATAAAAAATATCATTGAGAGAATTAAATTGAATATCAAAAATATAGACACATGATCTCTCTAAAAATAAGATAGGGATAGCCAAAGGTAATCAAGAATCTGATTGCATCCTCTAGGCATGGCAATGACTACCTTGAATTTGAATCTATCATATCAACCCCTTCTCTCATTAGTTGTGCATCAACCAATATTTAATCGCTCAATATTTGTTGATTAATTTTATAGGTTTCATATGTAGAATGTGGTTATAGATCTCATAGAATTACTGACTTGGAATATTTTGGCCTATTATTCCACCTTTGATTTCAATGTTTCTCCCTATGAACCTCCATGCCAGGCTTGTCATTAAGACACTCCTTTATCCTGTATGCTCTAGTCATGAGCTCATCATACTATTCTCACTCATACCTTAATGTAATTAGCTATATTAACATTTAATTCTATAGACTTGGGCTTAATTTAGTTTATGGTGCTAACTATAACATCCTCTCGAGTCATTTATCTCATAATCTTTCAATCATTGAGCCACCATGCTCTGATTCTATAAATCTTACTTATGATGTATTTGATGGTTAGATGGGCCATTGATTTTAGGATAGTAACTTTATGGCATGAAATTATTCTATTTTCCACCTCCTTTATTACTTGGGCATGTCACCCCTTTAATCCATTGAGCCCCAACCACAATCTATGTCCTCCAAGTGTAATCTCCCTAATTACTTTAGGATCTATGTTGTGGGTCTACCAGCTGGGAAACTTGGTGGATTCTTATTTATTTACCCCTTCCCCAAGATCTGTCAAGTTCCATCTAGTGTTATCCTATTCAATGGGTGATCTTTCCACTATGTGGTCAGGGCTTGTGACCTCCACATGGTTCCCTCTCACTCTTTTATTGATTGATTGAGGCTTCAAATGTAATACCAATTAATTCTTGTGCAGTGAAGTAGGATTTTTCCATGTGGCATCATATCACTTACCTACCTTATTTGAGTATCTGGACTTATTTAGATGATTTATGGACACCAAGACATCAATATTGTGACACATGGAAGTTTCCTGCTAACCCACTTACCCATTATTTTTTTGATGTGGATGTATGTTAGTAAACTTTGAATAAATTTAGCTAAGTGTTGATAAACATTTTGAAAGGGCTCAATATTGTTGGGAGATTGACACATGGCACTAGGTGAAGGTAAAAAATATTCATAACTTTTTCCTTGAAGACAATAACAGTTAAAAGTATTCATATGGATTTTTTTTAGGCCTTCTACAGGGTTCAAAACCATTGCTTCTGCATTAGTCTTCATAATATTTGATCCTCACAACCTATGCCCTCAAAATTATCCTTTAAAACTTTTATTTTGAACAAAAGTTCTAACTCCTCTCAACAATTTTTCTAAAGGAAAAGACTTAATATATTATTTGTGAAGTCATCAAAAAAAAATTTAGAATAAGAGTTTTGAATTCCTTCACAACACTTTCTTCAACTACTTCACTGTAAAATATGCGAAGATCAAACCTTTCATAAAACTTGTGAAGAAAAAATTGTGAAGTATTGATTTCTCCTTTTGAGACTTAGCCATTTTCATGAACTTGGTTTGAACCTTGAAACTTTCATCAGTGTTGAAGCCTTAAACTAAAACTGGATGTTGCCCTTCATGATGATTGAAAATAGTCAACATTCTGGTGACCTCTATGGGATGCTTGCTTGATAATCATGAATCCAGTAGCCTCTAAATCAATCCATTGGGTATGAAGTCATAGAATCAATCAACACCCTTGAATCTAGAAGTATAAATAGCTACAACTTACTCAATCTACCAATAAATGAACTAAATTAAGGTTCCCTTTTCAATAAAAAATAAAGTAAGGAATAAGAACAAACATGAAAAATCACTTAGGGAATTAAAATGACTAAACTATTATGCCACAACACTTATAATAAATAAAAATGTAACTAAACTACTATATACAGATTAAAAATCACTTTAGAAGTAGTGATTTAGATAGATCTCATTGACTAGGATCATTATCTCTTCTCCATTTGGTCTTGAAAGTTAAAAATCACTACCCTATTTATAGCCTCTGATGACATGCATACCACTCCATATTTCATCAACTATGTATGCTTCCTTACCTTTGATTTATCCACATCCCATTTGAACACTAAGTATCCTTTATGTAAACTTCTATTAGTGGCATTTTTTTCAAAGTTTTTCTTCATTTAATTTTGCTAAAGATCTAGGGTGCACATGGCTAACACTATTATTTCCTCTAACTCCTTTAGCCTAGCTAGCCTTACTTTCATGGGATCACTCTCATATAACTCTAACTAATGGGATAGTTCTAATGAAGGCAAATCAAGATATGTAGGCAACCTTGATTCCCTCTCATAGACTAACATTAAGAAATAATTACCTATTACCCTCTTTGGCATTATTTTATCTACCCAAAGGGATACTTTTATATGTGCATGACAAGGTCATTGATGATACTTTATAGTTTACCTGATAATGTGAATCAAGTTCTTGTTAGTGGCTCTAACCAAACCATTACCTTGAGGATAATAGTTTGAGGAAGTGCTCAAGTGAATGTTATGTTTAACCACCCATTAGCTAATTATGGTTCTAAAAAAATCCATTACATTGTCAAAAATGATGGTGGTTGGAACACCAAATCTTGATATAAGAATTTTTTATAAATATAGAAAATAAATCTCATTGGCCTCCTTAAGTGTTATTTCCTCCATCCACCTTATGAAGTAGTCAATTTCCATGAGGATCCATCTATGTCTAGCACTTGATTATGGATTTATCATTCTGATGAAGTCTAATCCCTATTGGGAAAAGGTTTGATCTTATTTTATTGGGAATAAGGTTAGGGATTCTAATTTATTCTTTCTTACAAATAAGGCACACTTCCTGTAGATTCATACCCATTCATGTTCATCGTTGAATAGAGTTGGATAATACTATCCAACTCACATGATTTTAATATTAGTAGTTTTAGATGAGTAATGGCCTCTTGATAGCCCATAATGAAACTCTGTAAGAATCCCACTTGATCCTATTTCACACACCTTAAGATAACTCCATTAATTTCTCTTTTGAATCACACAACTGATAAGTGCATAAGGAATAACTTGTAATCTAAAGTGTCTGCTCTTGGATTTATCTAGGCCATGAAAATATGCACTAATTTGAAGGAATATCCTCATGCTCTTAGTCTAATATGTAGGGGCACTTTAATCATTGATTGATCCTCATGTCACACAAGGACTATTATGTCTTTAACTTTTACATCTTCTACTAGTTGTTTGCATTGTCCTTTCCCTCACACTAGCTTGGCAATTTAGATATCTACATCATACTCCATCACATTTGTGATCCTACCAACTCTCTTCTCACTTATATCCTTACTTAGTATAAACTCATTTATACTTGAGTGAGAAATTGTGAGCTAAATCATATTGTTGGAGAGCATATGTCTAAACTTCTTAAATGCATTTATGACTGTGATGGTGTGATTTTACATAAAGATGTAGCATAGCTTATAATCCTTGAGTGCCTAAATAAATAAAAATGATAGGATACTCCAATTAGTCATTGTTCTACTATGTCAAGATGGTTGAGATGACTTTAGCTCCACCAAATGCATTAAGGATAAAATCTTTACTATAATCAAGGTTTATCAAAGTAGGGTCTTGTGTGATAGCACACTTGATGGCCTCAAAACATCTCTTGAATTTATGGATCCAACTGAATGCATTTCCTTTCTTGAGCATTATTATGAGGGGTTTGGTCAAAGAAGCAATATTTGGCACAAACCTTCTGATGAAGTTTATCTTTTCTAAGATACTCTAGAGGCCCTTCTTATGACCTGAGAGAGGGAGAGATGGGATGGCCTCAACTCTCTCTAAATTGATTGAGTCCTTCTTTGGAAATTATACGCCCCAATAAATTTCCTTCATGGATAGCTAATATTCACTTCCTTAGGTTCAAAGAGATCCTAAAATCTCATAACTTTTTAAAGACTTTCTCTAAATGACTTAAGTAATCAACTACATGTTTAGAAAAGATCATGATAGCATCAAGGTAAACTAGGATGACATGGTTGAGGATTCTATTGAATGCCATATCAATGGCTCTCTAAAAGGTAGCTCTCACATTTCTTAACTTGAAAGGCATCTTATGGTATGTGAAGGTTGTTCACTTAGTATTGAATGTGGTCTTAAATTGATCACACTCCTACACAAGTATCTAGTTGTAACTTGAGTAACCATATAGTAGTGAAAACCTCTCCTCACCTATAATTATTTTAAGGATATAATCCATTAGTGGGAGAAAGTAGTGATCTTTGAGGGATGCTTTATTTAAATCTTTGAATTCCACGTATAGTTAGATTTATCCATTCTTCTTTTGCACCATAACTAAATTGGTCACCTATGAATAATATGTGATTTGGTAATATTATATTTGAATCTATGAGCTTTGAGATATATTTTATCATTAAATGCTCAAACTTTGGGTTTATTAGCCCTTACTTATGCCTGACTAGCTTGGTGTTGGGTTCAAGCTCAATAGTATGTCTAAGCCTAGGTCGAAGCCTTTGAGATCTTGGTAGATCCATGTGAATATATCATCATATATTCTACTTAGTTTGATTCAATATTAAATTTAAGATGGAGATCACACATTAAAAACCTTAAAAATATTGTCATTAAATATGGTTACTTGCTTGAAGATATGTTCCTTAACCATCATGTTTCTTTTCTCAGCCTTGACTTGGTCATTAGAATTGAAGATGTTTTCTAGTGTGACCAATCCTCTAGGTATCTTATTTCCCTTTAACTAGATGATTTTTTCTTCATATTTGTCTTATATCTACTATTTATTCTTATCATAGAACTCAACTTCATCCTGCAAGAATTTAATGATTTATTTCTCACTTTCAAACACTTGCTAACTACTTGTGTTATCTGGGACTACCAGTCTGACCATAAACTTTATGAGCTACTTGGACTCATTCCTTATATTACATGGGAGGTCATACTACACACCCATAATTTTGATCCTATTATCAACATCATTATTCACCCTTGGTATGGATTAGATATTAAAAGCATCAAACCCATCAATTATGTCCCAAACCCTGTGTTTAAAAGTTTTTAGTAGACTACTCTTAGACATGTTTTATGTTATGACCTAGTTTACAAATAGTTTTTTTTCCACAAATGCTTGCAACACTTTGACTCCTTTTTTTACACTTATTGGAGACCCTAGATTATCACCTCATATTTGGTGACAATTTTTGTATAGCTAAACTATAACCTAAATACATGGAAGTTTTTCTCCTTTTGAGGGGAGATCATTACCACTCTAGCTTCTACACCATTTTTACTTTGGAAACCATCAAAATATAACTACCACATGCCATTTATATCCTATCATACCTTCATGAGATTTGGTAAGAGGGGTCCTCCTCATGAATGTAAAATGTGCCTTACACTATTTCTTCTGTGTAATCATATGAGTCAAACTCACATTACTCACATTCCCATTTGTCAAGTAGGTTATCCAAGATCCCTTCAATGGATGTAGTAGTATTATGGATAATTGAATTATCTTCCTAGTTGAACATAGTGTTATTAATATCTACTATACTAGGAGAGTATGGATATATGTGATTTTTACAAATGGCTTCAGCCTTAATGGTTACCTTGGTTCTATATCTGGTCTTGACTAGTATGTACAACCAATCTGAGGATAATTATCCACTCATATTCATAGTGAAGTCTTGGGAAAATCATATATCAAATTAGGGGGAAATTCAATCACTATAATGTCCTACATAATAAATAGGCTTGAACATGCATGCAAAGTAAAGCTTAGGTCCTTAATGATCCTAATAGTTTTAGCCATTATTCCATCCAATTAGATGACACTTTTTGCTATGGAAGAATATGCTATATCTATCATGTCTATGATTTTATTTGGCATCACTAAGTTGCTTTCCCCTAAGTGTATCATTCAGTTATGTACAAGGTGCTTGCCAATAATCATAGAAATGTAGAAAGGGGATAGTTTGTTATTTTTGCATGCTTCTTCATCATTTGGATAACATAGGCTTGTGGAAGTAGTTAGAGAGGCATTTATTGGTTCATGAGAATGAATTATCTTCAATGCTTCCTATATAAAATTCTTTTAAGCAGGAATGGGTAAGGCCTCCCACATAGTCATGTTAAAGATTGTTTTTTTTTTAATTTATTCCACTATGTTGTAGGGAATTTGATTCCCCTTCATCTAAAACATTGGGATAGAAAACTCCTCCTTAGTGTGTTGTCTAGATTAAGTTTGATTTTCCTTTTGAATAGACTAATTTTTTTCAGCTTTGGGGGCAATGAGAGTCACCTTCTCTTTTAAAATTTCATGTGAAACATGTGAAGTAAAGGTTTGGCCTACTGAAGAAGATTTTTTTCACTCCATTTCCCTTATTTAGAACCTTATATTGTAAGCCACTATATTGTTGACTACATCTATCACTTGATTTTTATTTTTGGTGATGAAGTCATTTTCTTGCTAGTTTACCAAAGTGTCTTCATATTCCTATGTTTAGGCCTCTTCACAAACTTCTTCCCTTTGTGAATTTGATTCCTTTGGATAATCATGAGGGTATGATATAATTTTCACCATCAAAGCGTGATTTAGCACTCCATTTATGTAGGTATATTAATTATGTGGTTGATTTCAAGGAAAGAACCATTCATAGTCATGTTTTATGTTGTTCTACATAGATATGAGTGCTCTAGTAGTGATAGTAGCATTAGAATTCTATAAATAGGGAGATCTATTTTATGGGAGTTGGTTTTGAGCTTGTGCACCACCTTGATAGGGAGACATGTTCAGATGATATGGATGGTCGAAGGTTTGGTAAGACCTAAAGTGTTATGCTTGTTAACTTTTGTGTTTTAATAGCTCATTTCTAAAGCTCTACAATAATGACTTAACTTCATGTAACTCACTTGGAGGTGCAGCCAATGGAATTAGTGGGCTAGTTGTAATAGGAATGGATGTTAGAATTAAAGGAGAGGGCAAGGTAGGTTGACTTTTAGATGGGGGCTCAGATAACAAGGGCATAGGAGGTTTGGGAATAAATTTTCTAACTTACATCCAATAATTTCACACATAATAACCTCATATGCATCATGTAATACTAAACCTCCCATAGATTGGATCATTATAGCCACATCACTATTTAGTTCTCTTGAAAAATATAAAAACTTAGTATTAGGAGAAGGTTTTACTAATGGTGGAATCTGATCCCAAGTATTCTAGAATATGAATTTGAAGTCAACCATTTTCTTGTAAGGAGATATTTTAATGGTAGTGAACTATTCTATCAATGATAGGTGTCACTCTTCTCCTTTAACTATTTACATAATTTAGCATGTAGCTTATCATAATTTTGGTTAATACTAGGATACAAACCTCAGTACCATTAAAACACTCTTCCTTTCAAAAGAAGAGGAAAGTAGTTACACCATGATATTTTCTTCAATTACATTATGTATATATCAATTATTTATAACTTCTTGTATATGCTCTATATGGGTAGTAGAGTTCTCTCCAGTAAAGTAAGGGATGCTCTTAAGATTAGCTATGGGAATATCATTATACTGGGGGAGAGCCAATAGACTAATTCCATTAAAGGGAATAAAGGGCTAATTTATAATATTGGCCATGAATGAGATAGGGAATAACCTTCCTCTAATGGAAATGAATCTACCAAATAGGGGAGTAGACTGAGATCTAGGGGAAGAATATATTGAATCACTAACTCTCTTGATAGGGGATAAAGATGATTTAATTTTTATCCTTCTAGTAGGTATCAATAATTTAATAAAATTAAAATTAGAACATCTTGAAGATGATATTGTTTGTATTGTCATATAGATGAATAAATGGTCTTTACAAACCAAGAATACTTGGATTCACTAGGTGCTTTATTAGAGTGTCTTCAACATCATTGACTAAGAATATCACCAATTCTTAGTTAAATATTTGAACCACATCTCAACGGATGTGCTAAAAACTATTATCACTCTAATCATGCACCACTAAATTGGAATAATTGGTTTAGTGAGATAACGGGATCATCCCCTAAGGTGTGGGACTCTTGTGATCCTTGGATGAACCTTCATAGAATGATAACTTCCTTGTAATCTAAGTTTACTTTATTTAAAACTAATGTGTAGACCTACAAAGAGTAAAAATAAAATTTATGGCTAATGCTAAACTTAATATTTTGAAAGGAAAAGGGGAGAGAGAGAGAGAGGGTAAGCATTTTACTAAAATGGAAAATGGTGATATAATAAAAGTAGAGTGATCACCTCACTCACTTGATGGTATAATAAAACTAAGGAAATAAAAATCCATAGCCTTCAAATCAGACACCCAATGCATAAGTGTTTCACATGAAGTTATGGGAACACAACATATCATTAAGATGACCAACGAAAATTCCATACATAACACCTATTTAAACCCATTTATAAATAATGTGTAACCTATAAAGGATTATGATTTTTCATGGAGGTGTGAAGGGAGGATGATAATGAAAGGGACAAACATCTATAGACAAATATTAACAACTTTTAGTACACACATAACATAGAGTATGAAATAAGGATGATTCATTTCTCATTAATTTCAAGGCCTAAGTAGTAAAGGGGCTCATGGAGGGAAAATTTTGGCAGCATTATAGTGCATGGAAATGTCAACCATTTTGCAATGAAAGACTCAAGTTTTTATAGGCAATGAGAATCCCACAGGTCATTGATTACAATAAAAAATATAGATGAGAGAATTAAATTAAATATCATAAATCAAGACACATAATCTCTCTACAAATCAAATAGGTATGGCCAAAGGTAATTGGGACTCTGATTGCATTCTCAAGACATGGTGATGATTACCTTGAATTTGAATTTGTCAACTCAACCCTTTCTCCCATTGGTTATACAAACACCAATATTTAATAGCTTAATAGTTACAGCTCAATTTGAAAGGTTTCTTATGTGAAATGTGGTTGTAGATCTCATGGAATTACTACCTTAGAATATTTTGACCTAATTTTGCTACCATTTCTTTCAATTTTACTCCCTACAAACCTCCATGTCATGTTAGTATTTAAGGCACTCCTTTATCCTGCATGGTTTGGTCATGATCTCATCATGCTAATATTTTTCATGCCTTCATGCTATTATATATATATATATATATATATATATATATATATATATATATATATATATATATATATATATATATTATCATTAAATTATATATACCCGTGATTAATTTAATTAATTATGCCAGCTATAACATACTCTGATTCAATCATCTTGTAGTATTATGATCCTTGAGCCACCACACTCTGATTCTACAAATCTTGCTTATGATGGTCTTAAAAATTATATGTGACATCAATTTAAAGTTGGTATATTTATGGCATGGAACTATTCCATTATCCACCTCCTTTATTACTTGGCCACATCCCCCTCTAATGCATTGAGCCCTGACTATAGTGTATGGCTTCCATGTGTCATCTCTCTAATTTTTTTAGGCTTTGTGTTGTGGGTTTTCCAATTAGGCCATGTTGTGAATTTTTATTTTTCTACCACTTCTAAGGGCTCTCTTGACTAAGCTCTATCAAGTTATATTTGGTTTTCTCTTATTCATTGGGTGTTCCTATCATCGTGTGCTCAGAGATTTTCACGTCTACATGGTTCCCTCTCACTCTTTCATTGCTCAGTCGAGGCTTCAAATTTAATGTTGATTGTTCCTTCTATGGTGAAGCAATATTTTCCATGTTGCATCATCTCACTTACCCACTTGTCTAGAGTCTTTAAAATTATTCAAATGCTTCTAGTACATCAGGTCACTAGGATATAACATGTGTAAGAATCTCATTAACCCATTTACCTATTACATTTTTTATGTGGAGATCTACTAGGAAACTTGAATAAATTTGTCCAAGTGTCAAAAATAATTTTGAAAGGGCTTGGGACCATTGGGAGATTGACATATGGCACCAATCAAATATATAAAATCTTTGTAACTTTTTCCCTGAAGATAGGAACACTTGGAAGTATTCACACATATTTATTTGAGCCTTTTATAGGCTTTGTGACCTCTAATTTTTATTTAATCTTCATAATAATTGATTCTCATGACTTGTGCTCTCAAAATTATCCTTTGAAACTTTTGTTCAAAATAAAATTTATAACTCTTCTCAACAATTTTTTTGAAGGAAAAGATTTAGTAGATTCTTTACAAAATCATCAAAACTTTTCCTTAGAACAAATTTCCAAAATCCTTCATGACACTTTATCCAACTACTTCATTTCAAAATAAATGAATACCAAACCTTTTGAAAAATTGGCAAAGCAAAACCCATGAAGTGTTGATTTTACCTTTTGAAACTTAACCATTTTCATGAACTTGGACTGAAACTTGAAACTTTCATGATTACTAAAGCCTTCAATTAAAAATGGATGTTTCCCTTCATGGTGACTAAAAATAGTCAACATTCACCCTCTTGGAATGTTCTTGGAACAAATCTCTTATCAAAGTACCTCTTGGTTTGATCTTGGTGAGACTCCACAGTATGTATTGCATGATCTCTTGTTTCTTCTAATTCCATAAACTCAGTCCAATCTCTATGGTAATATTATCCATCATTTCAACCCGATGTGTAATATTTAGAGTTGTTAACTCAAGGGAGATTGGTATATTTTCTTCCTTTCCATGTACAATCATTTATGGCGAGTTGCAAATGGATATTTTAGGAGTGATCCTATATTCCCATAAAGTTTTCTTCAATTTGGTGTGCCATGTGCTCTAATTTTCCTCCATAGTCCTATTGATAACTCTAATTAGATTCTTTTTTTAGGACTATTCTAGTCCATTCCATTGAGGATAATAGTTGGAGGAGGTACTTAGGTGGATTTCATGCTTCACAACTCACTCACTTATCCTAGTACCAAGGAAAACCATTGCATTATCTAAGATAAGTGTAGAAGGTACTCCAAATCTAGTTAGTATGCCTTCATACAAATCTAACACATTAGTCTCATTAGGTTCCTTAATATCCATAGATTTTTTCCATCTATTAAATTATTTAATTTTAGTCAACATCCACTTATGACCATCACTTAAAGGAGGATTTATCAAACCTATGAAATCTAAATACCACTATATAAAATATTGGTCTACCTGAATGGGATGGAGAGGGAGGGTTAAAATTTTCTATTTTTTTATGAATAAAACACACTTATGACACTTTTTCACCCATGTATGTGGGTCTTTGAACAAGCTAAGCCAATAATAACCAACTCTCATCACCTTTGTTGATATAGTTCTTAGTGCAAAGTGACTACGTGATGGCCCATCATGGAATTCTACCAATACTCTTTCAATCTGATTAGTTTCTACACACCTTAATTTAAATCCATTAATCTCATTATTAAATATTATTCCATCTATAATAACATGTTGGATGGATTGTAACCTGAAATGTCTCCTTTTAACTTTATCTAGGCCTAGTATACACTCACTTGTTTGGAGAAATTTGACCATGTCTTATGTAAAACTCATGGTATATGGAGGTGTATATATTTGAGTGTCATATTGGAGAGTTATGATATATCATTTTTATCTTTAAAGTCTGATTATAAGTGCTCACATAACCTCTTGCCCCTCACCAAATTTTTAACCTTGATATCCACATCATATTCCATTATCTTGGTGATCCAACCAGCACTTTTCATTCAAATCCCTACTCAAAAAGAATTCTTTGATGCTTGGATGAGACACCATCACATCAACATTTTTTTTAGATAGCATATGTATGAATATTTTAAGGCTTCTTATGATATCAAGCACCCACTTTTATACAAAATTATGCCTTATCTCATAGTCATCCAACCCTTGGCTAAAAAAAGCAATGGGTTATTCAAGACCTTCCTCATTTTATTATGTTAATATGGCTGAGATGAATTCATAATTTCCAAAATAATATAAGGTGAATTATTTTTTGAAATCAAGATTTTTAGGTGTTGGACTTGAGCTCTAGCTTGTTTGATGGGACAAAAACTATCCCTTCCTTCTCTAATTCAACTAAAATATTGATTCTTCTTCAAAATGGATTTTAGATGCTTGATAATATTATAAAAATAAATTATTAATATCCTAATGAAGTTTATTTTTCCAAATAAAATTTTCAACCCTTTTTTATGGCTAGGGAATGACAAGGACAAGATATCACTTACCCTTTTAGGGTCTATGGAGAGACCTTTATTTGAGATAATGTGGCCTCAGAGTTTGCCTTAATGGATTGAAAATACCCACTTTTTAGGATATAGAGAGACCCCAAATTTCGTACACCTCTCAAATATATATCGAAGATGAGTCAAATGATCACTTGCATCCTTAAGTAAAATAGTAATATCATCAAAGTATATCAACACTATCTCATTCATCAAACCTTTAAATGTCATGTCCTTGGCTCTTTAGAAAGTATTTCCAGCATTGGACAATCCAAAATTCATCTTCCTATATGTATATGTGTCCCATTTTATAGTAAATATTTTCTTATACTGGTCTTTATCTTACACCAAAATATGATTATATCTTGAGTATCCATCAAGGAGAGAGAAACATTTAGAACCTGCCACCATCTATAAGATTTATTCCATAGAATGCAAAGGATAATTATCATTCAATAAAACTATAAGTCCCTAAAACCCACACACAATCTTATCTCTATGTTCTTCTTCCTTACAAGGACTTTATTGGCAACCTAAGATGAGATTTTGATGGGGAAGATAATGCTAGACTCTATCAAATTAGTTAATTATTTCCTCATTAGGGTCTATATTCTTAGGTTTATATATCTTTATCTTTACCTAACTAGTTTTGAATCTATATCTAGCTCTATAGTGTATTGAGCTAGGATAGGATCAAAACCTTTTATATCACTATACTCCATTTCAAATATGTCAGCAAACTCTTTGCACAACTCAATAAATGCAAGTTTATCTTCCTTGTTACGTATCTTTCTAAGTGTTATAATTTTGTCTTTGAAGATAATGACCCTATCATAATTATTTTGCTTGGTAGATATGTTTATCTTCCCTTTCTTCATTTGATCATCATAATTGAAAATGTTTTCAAGTCTCACTAGACCTTTAGGAATTTTATTTGAGCTTAGTTATATAATCTGATCACCATATTGTTGCTATAATTTGGAATTATTTCTTGAAGATAACTCAACTTCTTATTGCAAAAAGTATGTTATATGTTTGTCACTATCAAATACATTCTAATTAATGTCATTATTAGGAATTGGAAGCCTTGCCATTACCTTGATATGTGTTTGACATCTTGAACTCTTGACATCATTAGGGATATCAAACTGAGCTCCAACTATAGCCAACCTATCAATGTGATTATTCTCTTCTCTTTGAATGGCTTGTATATTGAAAGCCTCAAAATATTCCATAAGGTCCCACACCCTATGTTTGTATGACTTTAACAAGGAATTATTTTCTATATTTTGTCCCTTTACTTGATGGATAATTAGCTCACTACCACCAAACACTTTTAATCACTTCACTTATTTTATCTTATCCCATTCAATTCCATGTATAAGTGTTTCATACTATGTTGTATTGCAATTAAAACTAAATTAAAATCTAAAATTAGTATAGTACCTTTCTTTAGAGGGAGACACTAACATTACACCACCTCTTACACCAATCTTGCTTCTAGATATATCAAATAATAGCTACCATAGACTATCCATGGGCTCACTACGCTTGACCAACTTTGAAATGAAATAACCTTCCTCATATAATCAATACAATCTTATTCCTACTTCTTCCATGAACTTATATAGATCATATTCATGATGCTCAATCCCTCACTCATTAAGAAAGAATTCAGGGATGCCTTCAATAAAATAAGTTGGTTCTTGATCAACATGAAGGTCTCATTCATCAAGATTAATATAATTAATATTGGATGCATTAGGCACACAAGGTTCTATATGACTCTTAGTAATTGGTTCTTATTTTATCTTGACTTTGGTGCCATACCTAGTTCTAAACACCATGTAAGACCAATCTGATGATATATATCCCTTAATCTTGGCTATGAACTCCTTAGATATACATAAGTCAAAGTGGGGTGGTATGTATATTACATTAATATCTTAATAATTAAGAAATCAAGGTAAGAATGCAAAGTTAATTCAGATCTTTGATGATACCTATAGTCTTGGTGGTTGTCCAAGCCAATTACGAAACTCCTTTAGTGATTGGCTCATATTTTAGACCTAAATTATCATCCACTTATTTAGGCATTACAAAGGTACTAACACCACTATAAATCATATGATTTTGAACCAAAGACTTACCTATAATGATTTAAATATAGAAACAAGGAGGCTTATCATTTTTGACTTATTTTCCTCCTTTAGTCTAAGTTCCATTTATGAATATTATTCTCTCTTTCAATGTTGATCCAACTACAAGGTTAAAATTAGATAGCTCTTATTGAAGTAGATATTTGTCTAGGAATGGCTAATGGCTCCAATATTTATATATTCACATGTGACTTCTTCATTCGATCAACAATTTTGATATAATAACTACCAACCTTTGGTTATCCTTTAGGAGCAACAACACTATCTTGAATTTGTGAAGATTGAGGTAGAAGAACACCTCTCAAAATCTAATTTTTCTAAATTTATTGAACTTTAGGGTCTACAATAATTCTATTTTTCCTTTGATACATTTGAGAATTTAGGATAGGTCCTTGACTTATCTCTTGATTACCCTCTATTGCTCTCTTTTTATCCCTTATGTTGGCTACCACAAGAGGATCAACATTACTCATGACTCCAAATTGATTCATTTCACAATAATATCCTTCTTTCCAATTTACAAGTGGTGAATTAGGCTGCACTTGCCCTTGATTATCTTCTCCTTATGGTGGCACTTAAAATTTTGGATCTTGAGAAGTTTGAACACCTTGATAAGATTGAATACCTTGCACCATTAGAGTTTGATTGAACACACCATTGGAGTATATAGTATGATTTTTGAGTTGATCATAAGGAAAACACCATGACTAATCTTTGACTAGAATATTTTGAATAGAAAAATGTCATTTGAATATCTAGAGACATTTGGGTTATAGTTATTCTAAGGTTTAACATGGGTGATTGACCCTTGACCTTAGAAATTGTTTTGGAAAGGAGATCTATTAGCCTAATTGAATTGGTTTTAGGGTTGGTAAGGCTTGTAGTTTTGAGCTTGTTGTCTTTTAACTTTAACAATACCATTTCCAAATATTTTTATAAGACTCTTGACATCATTTTCTTGATTGTTTGGTGAAGGAAAAGGAGCCAATGTGGGAAATGCAAGAGGTATAAAAGGAGGAAAGGGTTGTAATTCTAGAAATAAAGGCATAAGAGGCCTTGGTGAAATCTTACCATCTTGGATAAGATAATTCTTATCCCTTATTGTTATTTCATATGCATCAGGTAGTGTTTTCCCCCCATTTATTAGATCATTACTATTATATCACTATTCAAAGCCCTCAAGTAGTGCAAGAATTCATAGTTTACAGTGGGCTTAACTATGGCTAGAATCTTATCCCAATTTTTTTAAAACCTATAGTTGAAATAAACCATGAATTCTTGAGGATCCCTCTTTATAGTAGTCAATTACTCTACCAAGTATAAGTGATCACTCTTATCTTTAAAATGCTTTCACAATTATTCTCCCAATTCATCCCAAGTAGCAATAAAATTAGGCCTCAAGCCTCTATACCACTAAAGAGACTTCCCTTTGAATGAAGTGGTTAATAATTTGATTGACAAATTCTCTTGTATCACATGATGTATAGAATAGATATTATTAATGTTTATTATATGCTTAATAGGAGTGGTGGAATCCTCTCATGTGAAATGTGGGATGCTTTTAAGGATAGCAACATAAATACCATCATATTGAGCTAGGCTAAGGGGGATACCACCATTGAAAGGAACAAAAACCTATGTTCTAAGAACTACCATCTTGAAAATTAGAAGTGGATAAAACTTTTATATATATACATTTGCATCAAAATACCCTTTTGGATAAGGGTGTGTAGTAGCAAATCTCTTTTTACTAGTTGAATGATAAGGTAATTATACAAACTCAAAAGGAATTTATTTAGTAGAGGATCTTGTAGTTACCTTTGGCATGAAAATTAGACACTAATATTGAAACTATGATGCTTGAGATATTGTTGGAGTCATGAAATGTTGAATGTATATGTTATAACAATTGTAAGTATGTCAAGACCAGCACCAATCTTGAGCAAACTTCTTAAATTTGGGTCCCACCAGGCATGCTAAAAAATGTTGTCACTTTGAATTGCACCCTTTGAGGAGGTGTTTTAGGTATACTCACTCAATCGAAAAAATGGTAAATCTTTAATTTTTTGGGTGGCATATGACTAAAGATAACCTCTAGAGATGGTTAGTTCCCTTGATGATACACCTGTACTATCACTACACCTACTCAAATTTTAAGGAAAAAGGAAAGAGAAAGATAAAAGAAATGTAAAAAGGGGTGATGCACCAAATTATAGGTCTCTTCCTCTTGTTTATGATTTCATAACAAAGATAATACAATGCTAAATCTGATCACACAACTCCAAATATTATTTCTAGCATAATTATTTCAATATGGAGTTTATAGTTGATACATCAATTAAGAGCGAAAATCAAGAGATCTAGAAGGAGACACTAGTGAAGGTTTTACACACTTAACATTTTCAAAACTAATTTATGCACACTATATGACCTAAAAAAAGATGACATACTCATAAAGAGGTAATAATGAAGAGGGAAAATGCAAGGATATTGAATATCAACACTATCATTAATCAACAATTCACCATAAAAACACTAAATGAGAGATGAAGAAGGGATAAATAACTTATATTCACTTAAAAATCAATAAAAAGTATCAATTTTAGAATGGATTCACCATATTAACATGGATTATCCTTAAAATGTCCTTTTCAAGAGTATATATATGAAAATATAGAGGAGAGAGAGAAGGTAGACATGTAGGAAGTTCATTATGACTATCATTCATCATAAAACTAGCTGTAACTTCAACAGAAGGTGAAGCAATAGTCCTAAGATTCTTATGATGCATGTGTTGAATTTATTTGATGATGTCATTATGAGAAGTGATGTATAAGTGGCTCTTGGCCTATTATGACTCACTCTTGATCTCTTGAAACTGCCCTTTCTTGATTGAGTAGTTACAAGCTTAGGTCTTGACACATGGATTACGTACACTCCCTAGCATCTTTCTATGCCATTCTTGACTCTTTGCATCTTTCATATTGGTGAAAAAGATACTTAGGCTTAAACTCATTCTTATTTTTATCTCTATGCTTAGAACCTATAATTTCATGTCTAATTTGTTTGATCCAATGGAATGTAATGAAGACAAGTCTAGACCTTCATACAAGGTCTAGTCTTTATTTGAAGGTTGCCACAATAATCTTTTCAGCCTCATGGATGTCTTGTAGAATATCATGAAACTTATACCCAGCTTATAGACCATATTCAAGTGATTATTTTTCCATGTTTATGAATCTTCAACACTAATGTTTCAGGTGTCTTAGGTCCTCTTAGTGTCTTCAAAAGCATGTTTAACTACTACAAGGTCTCTTGAGAGACATTTGATTGAAAATAACTTTTAAGCCTTCTCTTTAGGCTTCCTAGAGGTAAGAGTAAGGTTTACCAAGCCACCTTATTCATCACTACCTATAAAATCCTGGTGCATAATGCAATTACCCTAGAACAAGCTTTAAATAATTAATAGAGGCCTGAGTTTATCTTTAAAGGTTCTTACCACCATGAAGCAAGTGGATTACCTATGTATAATTCATTTAACATTTCCTAAGGTCATTTAAATAGGATTACATATGACCTATAGAGTCATGTAAGGATGATATTATATGTCTACAGGTGTTATGAAGTTTTTTTGTTGCCATTGATGACCTTAAGAAGGTATGCAACCTCATCCTCGACACTATTACTAGGCCTTAAAAACCTTAATCTTGGCTTGATTAGTGACTTTAAAACTATAAAATTATTATTAAGGCCTCTTGAATGGATGTTGGAAGATTACTAGTCCTCTATGCAAGCTTGGAAATCTTATTCAACTGGTTAGGAAGTCCAAACACACTCAACACAATACAAACAAATCAAAATAGGTAGTTTTATGCCTCTTTTTGTGTCCTCTTCACACATGCCAAATTATTTATCCAACATTATCATGAGGCATTTTGATGTCATCCAATGGTCTTAAAGTAAATTTAGGTCCATTTGAATCACTTAAATACTCATTTGGTCATCGAGCTCTCTTAAGAGTTTATTGGCAGTTTTGAGATCTTTATTTTCTTAATGATTGTTCATAAAGATCTAACCCTTGATTTATTGATAAATTAGATGAACTTGGATTACACAAACCTTATTAACATCCCCTAATGTAATTTTGTCCCATGCACTTTCTTGGCTAACTTCTTATGTGAGAAAGATGACCTTCTCAAGCTTGTAATCTTGTAAGTAAAGATTGACATAGGTGTTTTATGCAAAAAAGGTCTTTTCATGCTTATTTTTGGTTATAAATGTCTCATATAGGATTTATACATGACTTGTGAAGTCTTCAGGTGATTTTCCAAATCACTTGACCCCCCTAATGGCCGTAAATTTTTATTTAGCCATGGTTGGGGTTTCTTGGTAATTTAGAAATTTTGACCCTAATTATCTTATTTTGATGTTTTCTTCTCTTGACCACCTATAAAATCATTTTCTAAACCTTCCCCAGGTTTCACCAAACTCAAAATTAACCTCCAAACTTCAATTTAAACACAAAAAATGCACTCTCTCCTCATGGTTATACTTACAGTATTGGCATAGTCAAGCTTGGCATGCATGTTCATATTGTCTTCTTGGAAATTTGGACCTATAGATAGATTATTAAAAGTTTTAAGGATTATAAAACTCATGAATAAGCAAACAAGGTCCTATTTGGTGTTTCAGCCTTCTCAATGATTTCTTTACTCCATAGTGCATATAAAGTGCCCAAAACTCATGTTTTCCTAATTATCTGTACACAGTTGTGTGTATTATACTTCTTCAAACAAACTTGTCTATGAATGTGTAAGATTTATTTATGGATTATTAGTTTATGTACATGCTTGATAATTCCTTTAAATTCCCAAAAATTGTGCATTCCTTTCAGCAGGCTCATATTTTAGATTTTGGTAAGGTTTAGGCATAGTTGCCTTGTTAAGGACCATTCATAGATTTATAGGGATTAATTCCAGATGTAACACCAAAAATATATTGAAAAAAAATTCTTTAATTTTATTCATTGTTCTTAGGAGTCCATGCAACTTGTTATCTATGTTTACACAAAGGGTTTAGGTTTCTCGAGTTTGCCATGACTTAGAACAAGATCGAGACTATGTACTTATAGTTCCTTATAAAAGATGATTTTGAAGGGTTTTCCAAATTTATGTATATTATCTATGTGTCCCATAAACTTCCCCTTAATTTTTTCAATCCCTAACTCAAATGGATTACTCCCCAAAACATCAAATATACCTACCAATAGTATTATTCCTTTCTCATTTGGGGTTTGTATGCTATAACCAGTACTAGAAAACTACTTTAGAGATGAGTAAAATCTTGAAGAAACATATAATGGGATGTGAGGGATTGGTAAAAAAATCATATCATGTGCCTTACCCTTTTCATAAGCCTAAAACCACTTAATAATATCAACTTGACCCAAAACTTACATTTTCTCAACATTTGTAGACTTGTACTTTCACATTTCATTTATTCATGCTTGGATGCTTGCTAGGATATGATGTCTAAGGATTTATTAGACCCTAAAATATCTCTCAAAACCTACCATTTGCATCAATAATATCAAAAATGCATTCAAACAAGAGAAAATTGAGATGTTGGGTTTTTATAGGGTTTAAGAGGTAGCAAAGTTCTTAGTGATTATTCATAGAGATCTACCCTCAAACTCATAAATTTTGACATGGATTGAAATTAAATATAGGTATTCTCCTTCCCCTATGATCATCTTTTCTAGTACATCTCCTCCTTCATGAAAAAACATTATGAAAATGACCTTTCTTCTCTTACCTACAACTCGATGGAGGACTTGAAAAGTTTTTTACCCATTTTGGACCTATAACCTCTATTTTGGCATGGTTTTGGATTGATGAAGACTAAAAGAGGTAATTATAGGCTTATATCACCTTGTTCCATAATCCACTTGGTTTCTACATGCTTTGGTCCACCGTGGAAAAAACTAAATAATCTCTTCTTCATAGAGAAACTTGTCTATTTAGTAGAAATACACTATTGTGTCTACATACAAAATGTCTATCAAGTCCTTATTAACCTATAAAATGATATTTTAATGTACTATTCACCTTCTCAACCTTCCTTTCGTACCATTCATAGTGGTATTCTATGTTTGGAGTTAAATTAATGGATTAAAAAATTTCAAGAGTGTGTGTACATTAGAAATGGAGATTTAACACCTATTAGTTGGGTGTACAGACAAAATTATATATAATATGCTCTTAAACAAGTGTAAAATTACCCAAAATGACCCCTTTGATCGCTACCATGTCAAGTATTTACTCTTCACACTTGATATTCCACAAGCAAGTCACTTTGCAACATTGCAACAAATAGTAGATCCAAAACAAGTGAAACATTAATCTCTCAAAAAATAAGTTAAACTCTCCAAAGTGATTGTAAATAAAATAATTTTATCTCACTATATTTTATTATATATCCACTTATTAACTATGGATCACCCTTCTATCCTGTGAGATCATCCAATAGTGCTTTCAACTTGAATCAAGCATATCTTAAATTTTACAAACAAACCTTAAACTTTCCAAAGTTTCCTCAAACTTTGATAAAATGATTTAAAAATACTTCATAATTTATTATGTTAATAAAAATTATTAGGAAATCCCAATGTCATAGAATTTAGCATCTTAATCAGACCTTGTTTAGACCTTGAGACAACCTGATAAGATAAAACAATGACACCAAGACATGACTCTCAATAAGATCATTTGCAAGGTTAGATGACTTCGGTACATTTTTGTAATAGACCTTAGTCTAGGGTGGCTTATTAACTAATAAAAATTTCTATTTTAAAGGAAAGGAATGCATACCTGGGTGTGTATAATACACCTTGTCTTTGCTTGAGCCCAACTTGAGTATTTTGTAATAACTGATTTGCAACCAAAATCATTTTACAATACATAATCATTGCATATAATCTAAAATTGAAAGTATTTTAAATATTTTAAATTAAAAGAGTAAGGTTTAGAATTACACATGTGTATCAATGTAACCACCTTGCCTATTGCCAATTTGATTTGAAAGATGTATCATTGTAAGGATCTAAAACTAAGATTAGGATGAATATATATAAATCTATAAAGTACATATATATAGATAAATAGAGAGAGATATGTATTGTAAATCACATTCCCCCAACCTTGGATAAAATGTGAGTTTCCACTCGGTATTTTAGATTGTCTCAACCATGCAACCTAATCATACTTGTAACCTGGTATTAGAAGCATACCCCTGCTGAATCTAAAAATATGTCAAATGTGAATAACATGTCTCTATGGCATGCCCCAAATGATATGACCCCCTTTTGAGGTTATGTAAGAATATAAATCATTATTTACCTCACCTCAAAAATATATGACAACTTTATAATATATGAATGGAATCATGTAGCATATAGAAGGAACATGTATAGGTAGATATAGCATTGAAGTGCATAGAACAATTTGATCACATCAAGGCCTATAAGAGTCATGTCAAGTTGTAATATCATTAGGATCATATATGTAACTAGCATTAAATGATAATTTTAAGACATTTTTTTGGGCTTGAATAAATGTTTTGACAATTTGAGTATATGTGTATGAAAAACCAACTGCACCATTTGTTGAAGATTCTTTCTTTGAAACATATTTTTGTTTTCATCATTGGAAACCTATGGAATATAAATTGGAAAAACATTACACATTTTCTCTTTCTCATTATAAAAATATGTATTTTGATCATTTTGTAACATCACCATTTGGGATTGTTCTTTCAAAATTTCTTGATTTGGATTATTATTTGGAATATTTGGTATGTATTTTAGATAATTTGAAACATTTAAAACTTGCATATCATGTGAAGGCTCAGCCACCTTTAATGATATATCATTTGAATCTTGAGATGGATGGGGTAAAGGTGCCTCCTTTTGTGTTTGAGGCTTTTTTGGTACCCATTTTTTTTATTAGACATCTTTTCTTTAGGATGATTTATCTTTTTATTTTCAATGAAAAATAATAATTAGTTTGGTGACCATACATTCTATGATATGCATAGTAATATTTGGATTTTCACAAGGGACGTAGAGGAGGTAGATTGATCAAATTATTTTTAATAATCTCCCATAGATTCTCACTTTTTATCATTACATGATTTTTTTTTTTGGCTTCCAATATTGATTCTTATTAGGTACATAATTGGTATGTGAATATGAACACACATGGTTCACAATAGAATATTATGGATTCTTTGTATATGAAACTCAATTTTTTAATAAAATGATTTTTTTATTTGATAAGGTAAACCTAAGTTTTACAGGGACCTAAAACCATAAAATTACATTACAATAGTTTTAATAGGCCAACCAGGGCTAAGAGAACAAAACAAAAAAACTAATACTTAGAATAAAAATAGGAAACAAAAAACTAAAACTAATCTATGAGGAGGACCCTCCTAAGTGTCTTTAGTAGTAGTGTTGTCCTTCACTAGGATGAAGGGTTTATCTTTTGAAACCTTGGCATGGGTACAGTTCTCAAGGCCTTGAAATGCCTCCTCAGGGAATATCATCCTAGGCTGCTTCCTACCTTTAACCTATAAAGGGGTCTATTTAGGGGGGACCCCCTGGGGGATCTTGGGGGGATTTAAGTACATATGGATATTTAATAATAGGTGATTAGGGGTAGGGTAAAGTGTAAAAAAATTTGGACAGTAGCCTTAGCCACTTGGTGAAGTTCATTCCAATCTTAGATTAGCTTTGCTAGGCCAAGTCCTACCTACTAAACCCTTAAATTAAAATTTCCTAGTAATTTTTTATTCTTTTATAACTCCTCCATCACTATGGCCTTACCTTTCCAAGATAAGTTCATAGGAGTCCCAATTTCAATGGGTTTAGGCTTGGGGATAAACATTAGTTTGAGAGGTAGGTCATTAGGGGGGATTGGGATAAACTATTTTATGGGGAGCATTTAAGGGGTAGTTGGGATCCTTCACTGATTCCTCCACTGGGGAGTCATCCTTAGAAGAGGATCTCCTAGGAGGGACCTTATAACCTAAGAGGGTCTAACCATGGTTAAAAATTAGGAGGATAACACCTTGATGTAGGATGGGGTTTGTATCATTAACTTGGTGGAGTAGATTAGTACTTTCTATGGACTTGAGAAGGAAATGTAGGAGATTGATTTTAAAACCAATGAAGTGATTTAATATTAGGAAATGGTGTGAAAAAATTAAAGTTTACTTACCTTTGAGAGTCATGTAGCTCATGATTTGAAGGTAGATATCTGGGTAATATCTCAAGAGGTCAGCTCTAGGGAACCCTTTCTTGTCTATTTGGATGAAGTTGTTCATTTTGAATAATCATTGTAGGGATTCTTGATTCTTAGTTTAGTCTTTTAATTATTTTTCCCCTATTCAAGACATGCCCATAGAATCACTGATGAATTCCTTTGAGACATTTATGGTGATGCCTCACATGGTAACCTTTCATTTAGTCTATGCCACGATGAAGTCTCAGGGAACTATGGCATTATATTCAGTAATGTGTTCCATAAACTCTATAAGGCCTCCCTTCTTGAGTTTCTTGTAGACCTTATTTTTATCATGGACCTCTTTACATGATATGGGTTCTAAATGATCTATGTCACCTCCCATAGTTGTTGGAAGCACAGAGATGTAGTAACAAAGTGGAAAGTTCTAGATGTAGGCACAATAACTAGGGCTAAAATGGGAGGGAACACCTTATAAAGACACATAAAAACAATTAATCCACCTTTCTTTAAAATGAATACGGATCTACTAAATCAAGATTTACCCCATTTATTTTAAGGGATACAGGTGCGAGGGGATGATTACATTAAGTTGTGATATTACTTTCAGCGTGGATGATGTTATACACCTTCGAGGGGATGTTGCTTGTATCATGATAGTTGGTTAAATGATGGAGATTTTTAAATTTAGAAACTTATTTTGATTTTGTAACTCATGCATTAGCTTGGTCATATTACTAATTTCTTCCTTTAAATTTTCACAAGCACAAACCCTAGGTACCTCAGATTGAACATGCATACATGCACCACCTACCTTACCCCTTGAATAAATAATAACATAGACCAAGTTAATGGAGGATGGATATCACCCTCATTAGGGTTAGGAGGAGGAAGAGGATCCTTTGCACCCATTTTAAATGTTATAAAAATTGATATGAGAACATGGTAAGAAATACTTCCAAATTCTAAAGAGCAATCAATCATGATACAATAAGGATATATTAATTTCAGACTATTGGCTAAATTTTTTATAAATATGAGAGAGGCTTTTCTATAAAATTAATAAATGATAAAAACCCAAAAAAATAGACAAATAAAAGTACATGTATGACATGTATATCTGCATTTACTAAAAATATTAAAATATTAAATTTATAAAATCCAAACAATATTTTGGCAAACCAAAATATATCTTTATCTATATCAATATGAATAAAAAATACCTCTGAGGAATTTTTAAATGGATTTGTTTTGAGGCCAAAATGCATCAATCAAGGAATAATCCACTTACAATCATATGCACATGAACCCCTTGTGATTAGAGGAGGGTAAAACCCTAAGGTAAATGTTATCATTTGAAATGTGCACATATGAATACTACATAATGTGGGGAAGCTTGGTGGTGACGTACTAAGCGTGAAATCCTTACGTGGGGTATAAGAGTCTAATGTGATAGGCACAAAAGTATTATCACTCAGTTGTGCATAGGCATTGATTGTCTCATCATAATGATGGGAATGTTCCCAAGGTGTGGGACCCTTTCACTTCTTGGAAAGAGCCTCTAGAGTAGGCCAAATTCCTTCTATTCTAAGTGTACCTAGTTTAAGACTAGTATGTAGGCCTAAAGAGAAAAAAGGTAAACTACCACTAATCTAAATTTATGATATTTTGAGGAAAAGTGGAGGGAGAAGGTAAGTAATTATAAAATTAAAAGGCAATGTGCCCAGAATAGAGTGAGTGATCTTACTACCATAAACATAGTGCAAACCTTTGAGAATAATACAATATCACACATTTTCCACCAATTCACTCCAAATGCATAAGTTTTTGGCATAGAGGTACAAGAACGTATCACAATGTTGAGAGGGATGAAATTTATCCATAGACAAAGCCTATGTAGACCCTAGTGTGCACAAGATTCAACATGCAAGTGAGCTCTGATTTCAATGAGGAGATGTTTGGAATGGACAATGATGAGAGGGGTAAACAATACCCATAGATAAATATCAATAGACACAAAATAGCACATAGATCATCAGAATAAGGAAAAGAGGTGAACTTAATTCTCATTATCATGCAAGGTTTAGCCAATACAAGTGCTCATGGAGGGTAAATACTAGTAGCGTGAAAAATGTGTTGACCCTTTTATAGTGAAAGAACCAAAAATTTATAGTAGATTAAGATAGTTTTGCAATTAATGTGCCACTTGGGGGTGGTAGATGTAGCATTTAATCTTTTGTGACATTGTGGTAATGCTTCTTGAAGTTTGCTTGGTGATTAGATATAGGGTTGGTGGCAAGATCACTTCTATATCCACATGCATTGGGGAATGGAACATCTCCCTAACAGAGTCAAAGAGTGATGTGCACTCAAGTCCTGAACTCTGATAACCATTTTTGTATTTAATTGTTTTAATGACACCTTAATTTCCTCTCAACTACCTCCAACTACTTTCTTTATATCTAAAAACCACCTGGCACATGGTGACTTCTAGTTGGTCATAGGTAAAACTCCATAAAGATGATACATGCCACTTTAGAATGTGTGTATGCCTTGATTTGGGATAAATCTTATGATAATGTGCACATGAGAGTCATTGTGCTTGAGTTTAAGTTAGTGCATGGCTTTAGATTTCACTCTTGCATAGTGATAAGGTAAAAATGTGTGACCCTATGAACTGGCATGGAACTTAATTAGATAAACATGGGGAAGCCTCTGAATAAGATTATGCATAAATATTGGAAGTCTTAAGTGCACTCATGATTTGGTAATTTCTCCTTGTGCACTTTTTTTGCTTGACCATCTTTAATCATAGAGTCCTACATCCTAGAATTATGCACCTATTAAACTACGTGCCACAAAATCTTATGCATGGGCACATATTGAAAACTTTATGTAAGTGTGAGTCATCATTGCTTCACTGCATAGACCTATGCCTTCATTTTAAACTTAAGTGCAGACAGGAAGTGTCTATTCTTATTTTACTTAGAATGCTTAGGTCCTCATAGGTGTGATATATCTTTGTAATCCTTCAGAATCCCTACACTGACTTGGGGGTGACTTAAAGAGTCAACACTTATGTTGACCTTTGTAGGCCACTTGCCTACTAAGTGGCAATCCAATAGCCTTTGAATGATCCATTAGGCATGGAGTCTTTAGAACTTTTGACTCTAGAAAGAATTGAGATTCTCCTAACAAAACAAGAACTACACCAAAAGCACTTAGAGGAAAAGACCTAAGCTAAGAAAACATTGCACACAAGCACTTAGAGTAATTAAAACTACTCTAAAACAAGGTATGTGAGGCACTTTAGGGAAATTAAAAGAATATACTCTACTTATTTACATATATATACAAGATTTAATAGAGATAGTGTTTAAGATGAATCCCATTGATCAGGATAGGCAACTCTTCTCCACTCAATCTGGCAAGTTAGAAGGAATTAGATGGCTTCCAAATAGTTATGGTATATAGATCACCCCATATTGCAAAAAACTTAGTTTTACTTCTAGACTTTGCTCTATCTACACCCCACTTGATCACTAAGTGTCCCTCTCAAAAACTCATATCACCAGCTTTCTTGTCAAAGACCCTCTTGGTTTGCACCTATTGGATTTACATGGTATACGTAGCTTATGCTCTAGTTTCTTTGAGCTCTATTATCTTAGCTAATATACTTCAAGGGTATCACTTTCAAGTAGATCCAATTGATGTGTGAGTTATAATTAAGGCAATTCAAAAGATGCTAATAATCTGGCCTCCTTTCCATAAACTAGAATGAAAGGTGAATTTCTCAGCACTTTCTTAGGTGTGATCTGATTATCCCAAAGAGTAGTTTTAAGCTTATTGTGCCAAGATCATTGGTTATCCTCTAGAGTCCTTTTTATGATGTGAATTAGGTTCTTATTTATAGACTCAATTAACTAATACCTTGAGGGTAATAGTTTAATGAAGGACTCAAGTATATGTTGTGCTTGACAGCCCACTCACTAATATTGGTTTCAAGGAAAGCTCAGAGTAATGGTGGACAAAACACCAAATATCATTACAATGCCTTTGTTGAAGTTAGGGATGGATGTCTCATTAGCCTCCTTGAGCAAAATTAATTCTGTCCATCTCATAAAATAGTCAGTTGTTATGAGAATCTATTTTTTCCCATCACTTGATGGCAAGTTAATCATGCCTATGAAATCTAGGCCCCACTATGTAAATGGTTGGTCAGCTTGAATTGGGTGTAGTGGAAAGGCTATAAGCCTTTGTTTGCCTATGAAGAAGGCATATTTATTATAATTTTTCACATATGCATGTGCATCTTTGAACAGAGTTGGCCAATAATATCTATCCTACATGATCTTCACAGTAGTGGTCTTAGGCAAGTAAAGGCCTCCTACAAGGTCATCATGGAATTTTTGAATAATTATTCTTGTTTACTCCACTTCAACATACCTCAAGATGAATCCATTAAGGTACTTTAAAAATATCACACCTTCTATGATCACATAAGGAATAGACTATAACCATAAATGTTTACACTTGGACTTATCAAGGCTAGGAGGGTATACATTATGCTGAAGGAAAGTCTTCATATCATTTTCCCAGTTAGTTATAGCTTCTTCATTTACGTACCCTTCTTCATGTGACACTATTACTGCATTATCCTCTAGTCTCATTGATTTTACTAACTACTCACAAAGTCCTTTCCCTCACACTATCTTGGTGACCTGAATGTCCACATCATATTCAATCACCTTCATGATCCAACTAGTTATTTTCTCATTGATGTCCTTACTGAGCAAAAACTCTTTGATACATGCATGTGTGACCATGGGTTGGATCTTTTTGTTAGAGAGCATATGCTTGAATTTATTTAGTGCTCTCATAAATGAGATTTTGTGATTATCTACAAAACTATAGTACAACTCATAATCCTTTAGCACCTAGCTGAAGAAGGCAATTGGCTACTCTGGTTACTCTTTATTTTGTTGTATTAGGATGGCCAAGATGCCTTCAGCTCTACCTAATGCATACAAGATAAAATCCTTGATATAGTTTGGGTTGATCAAGGTGGGAGATTGTGTGATAGCACACTTGATGGCCTCAAAACTTTCCTTGCCCTCGTATGTCCAATTAAATGTAACATTCTTCTTTAACATTGTAGTGAGGGGATTGACTAGATAGAGAAACTAGGTGAAAACCTTACCACAAAGTTGATTCTCCCCAAGAAACTTTAGAGACTCTTCTTGTGGCTTAGAAGGGGAAGAGATGAGATAGCCTTGACTTACTCTAGATAAATTGTGAGTCCTTATTTATAAATTATGTGCCCCAGGAGGGCTCTTTCATGAACTAAGATACATTTTCTAGGGTTCAAAGTTATTCCAAACTCATGGCATTTATGAAATACCTACTCTAGATGAGCCAAATGATCTTATACATGCTTAGAGAAACTAGTTATGTCATCAAAGTAAACCAAGATGATCTTATTTATGATCTCTTTAAATTCCATATCCATGGCTCTTTGGAAGGTCATGCCTACATTTATTAAACCAAATGTCATGCACTAGTATGTAAAGGTTACCCACTTAATGTTGAACATGGTTTTGTATCAGTCATACTCTTACACAAGGATCTGGTTATAGCTTGAGTAACTATCTAGTAATGAAAGTATCTCTACTCCCATGACCATTTGAAATATTTTCTCCATTGGTAGGAGAGGGTAGTTTTCTTTAAGGGAAGCCTTTTTCAGGTCCCTAAAGTCCACACAGAGACATATCTACCCATTTTTACTTTGCACTAGGACCAAATTGGCCACCCATAAGGAATGTTTGATTGGAAGTATTATACTATCCTAAATGAGTTTGGAAATCACCTTGCACATCAATGGCTCTAGATTTAGATTAATATGTCTCTAATTTTGTTGCATGTGTTATGCACCAGGATCTAACTCAATAGTATGTTGTGATAATCTAGGATCAAAGCCTCTAAGATCTTTATAGCTCCATGTGAATATATCATCATATCTCCTATTGAGTTGAATAAAGCTTTCAATCTTTGGCATGGAACAAACCTTACCAGCTTTAAGAGCTTTTCATTTTGAAATGATTACAGGTGAAGAGATATATTTTTTGGTTATAATACTACACCTTTCTCTTTTCAATTGGTCATTAGTATTGGATATTCTTTATAAGGTGACCAAACCTTTTAGTAACTTGTTCCCCTTCAATTGGATGATTTGATCTTCATATTGGGCTCACAACTACACCTAGTTCATGGCACAAAACTCTACCTCATCCTATTTGAAGTTGATTATTTTCTCATCACTCTTAAACACTTACCAGGTCTTTGCATTATCAAGATCTCCTAGTCTGACCATGATCTTGATGAGTTATTCAAACTCTTTCATTATGTTACACAAAATTTCATATTGTACACCTACAGTTGTAAGCCTATTTGCATCAACATTCTATTTACTTGGTAAAGAAATGATGTTGAACACATCAAAGCCTTTTATCATATCTTACACTTTATGTTTATAGGCTTTCATTAATACAGTCCTAGTCAATCTATGTACTCTAACTTGGTTGATAACCAGCTTGTTATCACTCATCACTTACAGTGCTTTGATTCCTTTCCTCTACGTAAGTTGAAGGCCTTAGATTAGCACCTCATATTTCTTAGCATTGTTTGTGTAACTAAATTATAGTCTAAAGGCATGAAAGTATTTTTCCTTTTGGGGTGACACTATCATGACACTAGCTCCTTCACTATTCCTACTTTAGGAGCCATCAAAGTATAATTACCATGTACCTTCAAGGTCCTCACATGCTGTCATGAGCTCAAGTAGTGTATAATTCTCTTTCATGATGTAATATGTGCATAGCTCCATCTCTATATTATCATATCAATTTCACTCAAAATTCTCATACACCCATTCATCTAGCAGAATGTTTAGGGTTTCCTCTAACAATATCATAGCCTCATGGAGAATTGAGTCCTCTTGATTGAACATCATGAAATTTTACTCAATTTGGCTAGGAAATTATGGTTTCACATGGATTTTAAAGATAGGCTCTACCCTGATGATCACCTTGGTCGCATATCTAGTTTTCAATATCATATATGACCAATCTGAAGATAAATATATACCCATCTTTGCCATGAAATCTTGAGAGAGGTAGATGGCTAAGTAGGGAGGTAAGTTAATGACTATGATATCTTGTATAATAGAGAGGCTTAGACATGCATTGATTTTTAGATTTTAATCCTTGATTATTCTCATGGATTTGACTATCATGCCATCAAGCTTGACTATTCCTTTTGAAATAGGGGCTTATGCAATTCGAAGAGTATCTATGATCTACTTTGGCATTGTTGAACTACTTGTACTAGAATCAATCATGTAATTATACATTAAGTGTTATTTGATGATTAAGGAGACATAGAATATCAGTGGCTTATTTTTATTGTGCACCTACACTTATTTTGGTTGGCATAAACTGGTAGAGGTAGTGGGAAATGATTTAGGTGCCTAACATTCCTAGAACCCTTTATTGAGATAGAATAGTGAGCACATCCCACATTGTGATGTTAAGGTTCAGCTTCTTCATCTATTATATTATATTATATTTAAGGGAACCTAAGATCCCTTTGGTTGTGGCTTTGTAATAGCGACCTCTTTTGGTGTTGGCACACTAACTTGAGAATGTCCCTCTTTCTGCACTATCTTTTTTGGGTGCAAAGGTTATACAGGTTCCTTGGCTTGTGCAACTATGTGATTGACTTGGGGTACTAAAGGCAAGGGAATTAAGGTTGGTATAGTTTATTCTATAGTTCTCATTTTAAATCTTGTGTTGAAATTGACTAGAGTGATTCCTCCATCTAGCGTGCTACTTTGATTTACATAGTTAAAGTCTTCTTATCAATTGATGAAAGTGGAACCTTCCTATGGTTGAATTGGTGCTTAGATCCCTTCCTATTGTGAGGATATGCTACTTGTTTGATATTGTAACTGAGGCATTATTTGCACCATGAGCACTTGGTTTAAGATCACATTCATGTATGTAGCTTGATTATGTGGTTGATTGCATGGGAAGCACCATTTGTAATCATGTGTTAGATTGTTATATACTAGAACAAGGGATTTGGAGGTGATAGAAACATCATTGTTTTTCACATAAGGTGATTTATTATAGGTGAGATAATTTTAGGGTTATACAATGCCTTATTAGGTAGGTCTATTTAACTAATATTATTGAGTGAAAGGTTGATGATGTATTGGATATTATACTTGTTACCTTTTTAGGGAAACTAATTCACTCCCAAAACTTTGTAACAACATATTCACTTTGTATAATTCATTAGAAGAGATGATGGGTGGATTAGGTGGGCTCATTTTAGTAGGGATAGGTGCTAGCATTATTTACACATCTACTTGATTAGGGAGAGGTTCTATAAATATAAGCATGGGGGGTCTAGGCACAATCTTGCCCTCTTGGATCAAACAATTCTCTATTTGTATTGAAACTTCGTAGGCATCAGGGAGGACTGTGCATCCCATGGACTAAATCATCACCACTTTATCACTATTAATATCTTTTAGGAAATACAAGAATGCAGTATTTGGATAAGGATTACATAAGGGTGGGATTCTATCCTAGACTCTCTAGAATCTAAAGTTGAAGTTGACCATTTTTTCATGTGACACTCACTTTATAGTCATGAGTTGTTCTATCATGGATAAGTGATTGTTTTGATCTTTAAATTACTTGCATAATTCTTCACCAAGCTCATCTTAGTTATGAATAGACTTTGGTTATAAGCCTTGGTACTATTTAAGATATTTTTCCTTAAAAGAAGAAGTTAGTAACATGACTACAATGTTTTCTTAGGTGACATGGTGCATTGAGTAGATGTTCATAATGTCTTGGATATGCTCAATAGGAGAGGTTGAATTTTCACCCATGAAATAGGATAAGATTTTGAGGCAGACACTAAAATGTCATCATAATGAGATAGGAATAATGGACTTCCTCCATTGAAAGGCACAAACACCTAATTCCTCAGTAGCATTATGAATGGAATGGGTAATAGACCTCACCTTATTGTGTAAAACCTTTTGAATGGATGCATAGATTGTGCTCTAGGAGATGACTGGTTTGTGTTGCATCTTTTGATAGGGGACAAGGATATTCTAACTTTCCTTCTTCTTGAGGGTGCTAAAAGTTCACTAAAATGGAAATCAATGCCTCTTGTAGATGATATTTTTCTTTTTGGCATGTAGGTAACGAGTTAATCTTTATGGACTAGAGATGTTTGGAGTTGCTAGGTGCTCTCACTAAGTGTCTACTACACTTATCAGCTAAAGATAACACCAACCCCATATTTTTTCTTCAAATGGTCCCACTGAGCATGTCAAAAACTATTATCATTCAAAATGTACACCCATGGATACTCAATGGCATAGGAAATCTTGGTGATGGGGCACTAAGTGTGAAGTCCTTGTATGGGGCACAAGAGTCTAATGTGTTAGGTGTAGAATTATTATCACTTAGATGCATGTAGTCATCGATTATCTTATCACAATGATGGGAATGTCCCCAAGGTGTGAGACCCTTGCACTCCTTAAGATGAGCCTTCAGACTAGGCCAGATCCCTTCTATTCTAAGTGCATCTAGTTTAAGATTAGCATGTAGGCCTAAAGAGTATAAAGGTAAACTATCACTAATCTAAACCTAGGATCTTTTAAGGAAAAGAGGAAAGAGAAGGTAAATGATTATAAAAGTAAAAGGTGATGCACCTAGAATAGAGTGAGTGCTCCTACTACTGTAAATACAATGCAAACCTTTGAGAATAAGACAATATCACACAGTTTCTACCAAGCCATTCCAAATGCATAAGTGTTTCACATAGAGGTATAGGAACATAGTGCAGCATTGAGAGGGATGAAGTTTATCCATAGACAAAGCCTACACAGACCCTAGTGTGTATAGGATATGACTTGTAAGTGAGCTCTAAGTTCAATGGGGAGATGTTGGGAATGAATGACAATGAGATGGGTGAATAATATCCATAGATAAAGATAAATAGACCCAAAATAGCACATAAATCATCAAAATGATGAAAAGAGGTGAACTTAATTCTCATTAGCATGAAAGGTTTGGCCAATACAAGTGTTTATGGAGGGAAAATTATAGAAACACGAGGTTACTAAAAATGTGTTAACCTTTTTACAGTGAAAGAACTAGGCTTTTATACTAGATTAAGTCAATTTTATAATTAATATGCCAGTTGGGGGTGACAGATGTAGCATTTAATCCTTTGCAGCACTATGGCCATGTTTATTGAAGTCTACTTGGTGATTGGATTTGGGGTCAGTGGAAAGATGAATTTTAGATCCACATGCATCAAGGGAAAAAATACCTTCTTGATAGAGTTAGAGAGTGACATGCACTCAAGTCCTGAAGTTTGATAGCCACTTCTACATTTAATTATTTTGATGACACCTCAATTTATTCTCAGCTACCTCAAACTACTTTCTTTATATCTAGTATGCACCTGGCATGTGGTGACTTTTAGTTGGTATCAAGTACAACTCCATGAAGATGATACATTCTAATTGAGACTATACACATACCTTTTATCTGGGAGAACTCTTATGCCAAGGTGTGCATGAGAGTCACTATACTTGAGGATAAGGTAATGCATATATTTAAACTATGTGCTTATGCAATGATAGGGAGCAAATGTGTGACCTTATGAACTGGAATAGAACTTCATTAGATAAGCATGGGGAATCTTATAAATAATAATGCACATGAAGACTGAAAGTCTTAATCACACTCCTTGTGATCTGGTAATTGCTCCGTACACACTTCATTTGCTTGACCATCTAGAATTATGGAGTCTTGCATCATGAACTTATGCACCTATTAAACTGCATGCCATAGAATTTGCATATGGGTGCATATTGAAAAATTTATGTAGGCATGAGTCATCACTAATTTATTGCATAAATTTACACCTTCATCTTGAGCTCAAGCATAGACAAGAAGCATATATGCTTACCTTACTTACAATGCTCAAGTCCTCATAGGTGTGATATATATATATATATATGTAAGCTTTTAGAAGCCCTGTGTTGACTCAGGGGTGACTTAAAGAGTCAATAGTAAAGTTTTAAATCTAAAATATATCATAGCAAGTTCAAACCCTGGGAGGCTTGGAAGCCCTAGATAAGTAAAATTTGCATTCATGTAGTTTGAGTTCACCAAATGTTTAACCCTAAATTAGATCTAGGAATATGTATTTAGTAGATAGGGTTAAAAATATAGAAATGATAATTGACAAGGGTGATGATCATATCTACAGCAAGCCAATTGGGTGTTAAATTTAGATATAAACATACACTAAATTTATTAAACTAATATAGTATAAAGATAGTAAGTACAACTATGCTAGATATGGAAATGATGAATAATAATGTACTTAGATTATTTTGATGCTAAAGATATTCTTGATAGGGAATAGGTAGAAAGCATACCAGAAGAGGATTCTAGAATAGCCATCAGATTTTAGATTTGATGCTTCTAGAGCTATGAACACTAATGTTAGCCTGGGATGGTTACATCAACATTAGTATTTGAACTCGACAAAAAATTCTTATATAGAATACCTATCATGACCACCTAGATGCTTCTAATTTTGAATTTACCTTCACTCTAGTGCATTTAGATCTAGGTTATGGAATGTTTCTCCTCATGAATTTACAAAACCGTAGTTCTTGATCTTCATAATAACCTTGGAGAAAAATGAGTTTTGGGCACATAGTGTCAAGTTGACCCCAAATATCCCTTTGTCAATGATTCATACCTATATAACCAATACTTTGAAGAGAGCCTCAGACTAATGTAATTATCCCCTATGTTTTGGATTGTGTGTGAATCATGCAATATGTGCAAAGCAAGTACAATTGTGACCTAGATTGTAGCTTGGCAAATTTAACTCTTGGGTTATTCCTTCAGTACTTTAGAGCTATGTATGTGATGTCCCTATGATTGATATGAAAATAGGATAAAATAAGGAAGATTTATTGTATTGATTTTTTGATTAAATGCTTTCGATAGGTTATCTTAGTATGTGTTAGGTTTTGGAGGTGTATGTTAGGTGAGGAGTGAATGAAGGTTGATCTTATATTTATATAAATCCCTTTAGATAAATAACTCACATTACATCACTTAAGATAACATTAGGATACATTTCATTTGAAAATTAGATGACTTTAGGGAACATTTGCATCATAATAGGATACTAGCATCAACTCAAGTGTCTATCCTAGAAATTAGTGTCCAGGTAGTAGGAAAGTAGGTATAAATTCAAAACTTGTAAAGGTGGAAGATAAGTAGTTTTTAAGCATTTTAAGTAAGATAAAAGGTTTGGGTCATCAATATAAGACTAGTTATACTAAGAGATAGGCATAGAGGCACAAGATAGAGCATTTATGAGACTTCAAAAAAGTGGGAAAGGTTCATAACTAAAAGGAATAGCCAAAGGTCTTATTTTAGAAAGAGTAAAAGATTGAGGTGTTATATAATCCATAAAATAGTGTCTACACCAAGGTATCATGTCTACACCAAGGTATCATCCAAATAAATAAGTAGATGTGCCACTATAATGAGTGGGTTTTAAATGGAAACAATATTTAATCTCTCTTCATAATTAATTTTGTAATAATATAAATCCATTATCTAAATGCCAACATGCATGTTCTCAACCATTTGTTCCACCTATATCCTATTTGAGTGATAGTTACCTTCTTGTACCCATTATTTGGCTATGGCTTATATTGGATTCTATGGTCCATGTTGTCACTAATCAAGAAGGTAAAGGTGTCCAACCTAATCCACTATAATAGGTGTCTCCTATGTTTCTCTATGTTTTTGTTATTTACATTTAGAAGAAGAAGAAACTAAGGGTTAAAGAGTCAGGGGTTTGTACGTTACCCAAATTAAGTTGTGCACCATATCCAGACGTTGTAGGAGCTCCTCTTTGGCTGTGGAGGAAGACACCTATAGATAAGAAAGAAACTCAAACAAAGAGAATATTAGACAAATATATGGTGGACTGCCAAGCAACACACTCGGTCCCAGAAGCATAAAAACTTCCTTAAGGGATGACAGTCCACTATTTGACAAAAAGAGTGTTTGTATGAAAATAAATGGTGAAAGACTAAGAAAGAGAAAGTAGACAACACGTACCTATTCTCTGCAACTAGTCTGCCACAGTCACCGATGTCGGTAGTCCTGCTGACGTCAATTGGCCAATATACTGACGTCAATTATGTTATCGATGTCGATCGGGGTTGTGGTCGATGTCAATTAGGGCAATGGGCCTTAGACGGGTTTTGGATTATGTCTATGGTCGATAGAAGAGTCTGTGGAAGCTTACAGGGTTGTGCAGGGTTGCAGGACAGTGAATAGAGTCTGAGAAGGAGTCAAGTAGAGGGTAGGTGTGAGATGGGGATAAGAATAGGAGGAAGGCTTTTCAGCCCCTCAAGAAGAAAGTCAACTCTGGTTGATGTTATTTAGAAATAGTAAATAAAAACTAATTACCAAGTTATTCTAAATACTAGAATGGAGACAGAAGAATACTTAGCTCTAGTTGTGGCTAATGTTGAAGATCTAGTGCAATGTTTCCAATCCAATGTTTGGAGTGATTCTACAGAGTTTCTATAGTCTGGAGAGTGAAAGTCAAAGTCTGATGCTTGGTCTCAGAGTGTGCACATCCATGTCCAAGAGTCTGAGGGAGAGAGCTAGAGAGAGAGAGGGAGATTAGATTCAGGTGCGAAGAGACAGTCTAAGAGAAAAACTCAAGGTTAGACATCAAGCCTATGTAACTGACGTTGGCAAACCTACCAACATTGGCTGACAGTTGATCGATGTTAGTGGATAGAGAATGGGTAAAAGGGTTATTTGGCTAGTTTCTCCATCTGCCAAGTGCTTTTGCCATTGGAGAACGATCAAAAGATGGGTTTATTATGCATGAGTATTGGTTAGGCAGTTGGAAAGGAGTGAGAATGGGTCTTAAGTTGTTATGATATGAAGGACTTAGTCATAGGGTGAGTCATAGGGTAGGAAATGATCTTAGGGTAAGGTGTCCAAGGCGATGTGTCCTAGGTGAGGTGTCGAGGGTGATGTCTAGGTGATGTCATTAATTCAAAATAAGTAGTTTATTTTAAATTAATGAAGTGTGTAAGTGTTTAAGAGGGGACCAAGGGGGAGTCGACATAATTTTGGTGTCTACATTTGCCCTTTTTTGTCTTGTTGGTTGTTCTTGACGAACTGCAAGACAAAAATAAGGTGTTAGTTGCCCTGGGTATGGGATGAGGTCCTTTTTGTCTTATTGGTTGTTTTGATGAACTGTAAGACAAAAATAAGTGTAGGTTGCCCTAAGTATGATGATGAGGTATTCCCCCTCAAAGTGGGAGTTGAGTGAAGGTAACCTGATATCAGGTGTCGATTTGATAGGTAGTAGATGGATAAGGTGAGGTTTGAGTGTGAATGCTGCAATAGTTAAGATTACGCGTATACCACTTCACGTGATAGATAGGTCAAATTGTCATAGGTCAAGGTCAAGGAGTGCTAAAATTGAAGTAACTGGTCCCCATCTTTTAGTCATAGTTGATTGGGTTAAATGATCAAATCTATAGCGCCAGTGGTCATCGTATTCCAAGTATCTTGGGTTAGGAAGTGCTCTTGGAAAACACAAAAATGTCACAAGTATGGGGATCAACTGGAGCATGATCCGTCAATTGGTGTGAGGGTCATGGACAATTTTGCTAACTATTCATGAGGTAGCATATGCAATCAAAACAACCAAGGCATAGTTGTCTCAAAAGTGGTCGTGGTCTGAGGAGATAGTCACGATCTCCAAGGTTCTGTGTCGAGTCAGGCTGAGATATAAATGATCTCAAATGTATGTCATTATTGTTGGGAGAGATCTACATGATCTCTAATGTGCCCCAGGAGGAGTCTAAGATGATTTCTACTGTTAGAGCCTGGTTGTTTTGGGCATGATTTTGGTCATTTGTAAAGAAGACTATGTGTTGAGGTTGTCAACGTTGGTTATAAAACTTATGTCAGTTGCAATTAGCTACGATGTCGGTGGTAATCAGCCACCGTTGGCAGCCTGCCAAACCCAACAAAGTTGGATTGGTAGCCCACCAAAAGTCCTTTGTGACTGTTGAAAAAGAGAAAGTGAGCTCTGAGGCATTAAGTGATTAAGACATCCAATTTGTCCATAGTAGCAACGTGGGGTTGTAGATTGTGATTGTTTGGGAGTGTGAGTGAGGATTGGAGTGTTGTAGAGGTTGTGGAGGTGGTTGTGGGCCACCAAGGCTTTTATTGAGGAGATGAGGCAGACAGAGATGGTGGAGGGTAGAGGAGGCCCGGCAAGAGGACCACCACCACCAGCACCGATTATACCACCGTGGCGGCAATGACAAGATGAGGTAGGGTCTATGATTTTAGTTTTTAATTGGTTTTGGAATTGAATTTGATTTATGGTATTTTTTATGTTTTTTGTTGTAAATCAAGGGGGTGGGTAAATTAGAAGGGTGAGTTGGTTAGGTAGGTCAGTTGAGGAAGTTTTAGGAGGTTATAGGAGGGGTTTGGGTTGAAAAATGGGGAAGCCCTAATTTTAGGGCTCGCCCCATTCGGACCTAGGGCCGAACCAATCACCGATGCTGGTGGGTCTGCCGACATCGACCGACGTCGATCACTTAGTTACCGATGTCAGTTGCTGAAGATTTTATTTAAGACTAAAAAAAGGTCTTAAAATGATAATCTGGAGGGTCGAAGTCATGCCAAGGGCTTCCCGGGTGTAGTAATAGGCATATAGGTTTGTGTAGTTAGTCTATTAGGTAGACGAATGGGTGAATGGCTGAGCTAACCTCAAAAGACCCCATGTCAATTGAGTGCTACCTACATAGCCCCTATTTTAAGGGCCTCAAGCCAATGTAGTTCTCCCAAAAAGGAAGAATAGTCATAAAGGTTGTTAGTCATTTGTTAACGTGGGTGTGTGTGTGTTGGTTAGATGTAGGTGAGGCAGACGTTGATGCTACAGGATCGTCTCCTGACATTGATGATGTAGATGCATTGGGACATTACAAGAGAGGAGTGGGCCCACATCACTACAGTAGGATTGGGTAGGTTGTAGCGCTACTGCCGAGTGGCTAGAGATGTCAGCTTGATGGTAGCACTGATTAAGCGGTGGGATCACACCACCAACACCTTTCACCTGCCTACTGGAGAGTTGACAGTTCCTATAGAGGATGTGTACTAGATTTTGTGGTTGCCAATACATGGGGCAGACTTATATGCATGCTCGAGAGAGGCACACGAGATTCATATGGTGATGTTATTTGGGGAGCATGTTGCTAAGGCGACTTACCACTCAGCTAGTTTTGCATATGAACTAGTATATGCTGCTGACGAGGATGAGCATTGGCTAGCCATCCTGATGATGATTGGCATCACTGTGTACATGCTACCTGATGTAGAGGGAGGGAGATTCTTAATTGCCATGATTTGGGTTTTGGTGGAATGATCAAGGAGCACACAATGTTTGCATGGACTCCAATGTTTTTGGCTCAGTTATATAGAGAGCTCTAGGGGATTAGTTAGTGGTGGCAGTACAGTTTGTGTGTAGGCCACCTCCTTCATTGTTGGGTGTATGAGCACATCATCTAGTGGCTATCCAGGCTGGGTTCAGAGTCAAGTTTAGGAGAGGTCATGGCACAGACTCGTGTCAAGGACATTGATTATTATAGGGGGTTCTAGATGCCCTGATCCCCATAGACATCATCTAGCGACCATACATGGTATATCCAATATTTAGAGACTAGGTAGAGCAACTGGTGGGAGTGCAGAGTCTGAGATGGGTGAGGGGTAGATGATCTAGTGAGCTTGAGAGAGTGCCAATAAAGAGAGTATGGTGCTAGTATGGGCTATTATAGGATGTGCCTCCTGCCTTCCTATTGTATAGATGAGACAACATTGAGGTGCCACTCCCATTGCCAAAGGAGACAGAGAGGCTTGATTTTGAAGAGATACCTGTAGGTCCTGGTGTAGTAGATCTAGGGTGTACAAAGGCCTACTCGATTTGGTGGGTAAGGCAATATGCAAGGGTTTAAAGAGGACCATTGCCTGATCTCCAGATAGTTATCAGAGAGAGAGATGCTATCATCCAGGAGAGGGATGCAGCACGAGTACAGGTCACCATTTTGTAGGGACAGGTGGCAGGGTTTCAGGGGTAGGTCATAGTTTTGATGGCATAGGTGGCGGCCTTGATAGGGTAGGTTACCACATTGCAAGGGTAGTTGGTTGCAGCCTAGGCACAGGCATTAGTAGGGCAAGTTTTTGGAGGGTAGGGCCCTATTTAGCCACCACCATAGCAGCCAATACAGGAGCCAGCATAGGCGGCACCACAGCAGCCAACTCAGCCACAACCACAGAGTTCATTACAAAGCATGGCATCAGGGTTGATGGGTCCATCACAGACTATACCTATATCTAGGTACAACACTACATTAGATGAGATCGCATATTATGAGGGTGCCATCATGTAGTTTCCTTAGATACAGTGATACTCTGAGATGTGAGCTGAGCAGAGTCACCAGAGGTTTATGTCACGTGCTACTACCTTGGGTTCATGAAGATGGCGATGGTTAGAAAGTCGGGATGGTACAGCATCGTCATGGCCACCACCACCACCACCATAGCCATAGGTTTGAGGCTTTTGGAGATAGACATTATGTATATATCAGCCTGCGAGCCATTGATGTGAGATATATATATTTTTTGAGAGAGAGACATATATTGTACTATTTGAAACATGGATGTACATATATATATGAGATTTTGGTTTTATTGACATGTTATGTATGTTATGGATGTTAGTGTTTTTAGCATTTACCATATGTTTAATGATGCATGCTTAATATGATGTGATGAGGTATGATGATGTTTATGATGATGTTACAACCTTTTCCATATTGTGTGATGGTGTATTCTGTGACATTTGTTTGTGGTTTTTCATTCTTAACAATTTTCCATATTGGTGATGGATGTATGCTAAAAATGAAATGAGTTTATTTATGCTTCAGCACTTTTTCATATTTGTGATGATATATGCTTAACATAAATTGTGTTTGGTTGTTAGTTTCCATGTGTATTGTTATCCATAGAAACTAGTGTGAATGGGCTATGATAATTTATGTAACACAAATTGGTATTTGTATTAAATAAATCATGAGGTTATGTTAGTGGTTAAAAAATGTTTTGGTTTGGTTTGGTTGGGTTTGGTTGTATGTGATGAAGTCAAGTAAGCATTGAAAGGCGCGTTGCTCTTTCATTGACAAGGACTATAATGATAGCATAGATAGGGTTTTTGGAAACAAAAAGCCCCATTCATGCATTACATTATTGACCATTGGTTTGTGTTAGAGAAGTATTCGAATCACTTGACATTAAGTGAGCTCAAAATCCCTTGAGTAGGTTGGGGTAATAGGTTTGATTATGTGATATGTTAGGATAGCATAACCCTTTTTAGCAGGGATAGCTTTGTCACTTTTATAGGTGAACCTGAGAACGACTATAGACAAGTCCATGACTTAATAGTTTGTCAGTCAATTTTTTTTATTTATTTTTTTCGGTAGACTGATCAATGTGGGAAGTCTACTTGGGGATGTTTTGTCTTAATTTGTCGTCATATGGTGTTGTGTATTTAGAAAAATTTAGTCATAGCCATCCTTCGAGGGAGTGGTCTATATTTTGCCTTGTATGGTTGAATGTCTTTGAATAGTTGTCTTTCAAGGGAGCAGTCTATCAATTACAGAAATGATGTAGCTATCCTTCAAAGGAGCAGTCTACATTTATAATTTATGACCTTTGAATAGGCATCCCAGTTTTATTATTTTGTTTTGTTGACTAAAATTTTGGTCATGGACTAGACTATAGATGTTTAAGGGTTCCCTTTTATTATGACAAAGCATTCATGCTTGACAAAAGGGTTAACTAATGTTTATAGGGAAAAGGGTTGAAAGAACTAGGAATGAGGATGATAGGGGTTGCTCAACGGACGAGCTCAAGTTAAACATCAAGTGAATGATTACTTGATTAACAATAGAATGGTCATAGATGTAAGGCATTAAGGGGCTCAGGTGGTCAGCCTTCAAGAGAAGACAGATGATAAGTGCCTGATCCATACTTGTGTGTTTTTATGTAAGGTCCAAGCCAATTAGGAGAAAACTTGCCTTGTTTGCTTCTTTCCATGATGGTCATGTGTTGTTTTTCTTTAAGGATGAGATCTCTGATTTTGAAATCTCGCTCTTTCAAATTTTGGCTGTAGGTAAGGTTTGGTCGATGTTGGACATGAAGTTGGTTGATGCTTGGTTGAGGTCATGATAGTCAGTACAAAGTCAAATTCCCCCAGTTACTTTAGGGACAAGGACAATATTTGACACCCATTGCAGATAATCAATGGGTTGGATAAATAAGATGGAGAGAAGATGATGAAGCTCCTCTTTGACAAGGAGTGTGATGCAAGGATGCATCCTGTGAAGGTTTTGCCTGACAAGCTTAGTTTGAGAGGGCAAGATCCTGATCTTCCAAGTTGTAGTCTAGAATCTCAAAATCACTGAAGGTGATAAAGGTAACGGTTGGTAATGATTTGACTAAAGCAGCCAGTGGTTGGGGGTCTTTGAGTTGGACCTCGACTGCCTATAAAGCTTTGATTAAGGCTTGGTGATGTTGCAGAGAGCTTTGTATTAGGTCATACAAAGATATCTTCACAGGGCTTTGGTGAAGTTGTTTCACCATGGATTCACGAATTGCCTTCGAAGATGTTGGTTGGGATGTGCCCAAGATAGAAATCTTGGGTTTTGGTGGTTGAGAAGGCTTGACGAATGGGTATGTCCAAGGGATAGAAACCTTCTCTTTTCATTTATCTTTCATGGTTTGTGACTTGGTGGCCACATTGATAGTGTTGATTTTGAACAAGGGGGAGAAGGTGGTAGAGGGACCATAGTCTTGCCTTGAGATCCTGATTTAGGTGAGGATGTTTGGGAGGCATGGGATGGTGTCGATGGTTTGTTGAAAGGGTGGTCAAGAGGATCCTTAATGAAAAGGGTATCCTTTTTTAGGTGTTGGTGAATGACAACTTTAAGAGCACAGCAATGCTCAGTGTTATGTCCAGGTGTGCGATGATACGCACAAAATTTAGTGTTGTCAAACCAAGATGGTTTTGATTCAAGAGTTGATGAGTGTGAAGGTGAGGAGGTTTGGGAAGCATGGGATGATGTCAGTAGTTTGTCAAAGGGGTTCTTAATGAGAAGGGTGCCTTTTTTTAGGTGTTGACGAATGACAACCTTAAGAGCACAACACTTTTTAGTATCATGTCCAGGTGTGCGATGATACGCACAGATTTGAGTGTCATCGAACCAAAATGGTTTTGGTCTGAGAGGTTGGTATGGTTTAATGGGTAGGAGAATGATGCTAAAAGACTATAATAATTGGCATAATAGTAAATCATAGGAACCTGCTAATGGGTCTACACACTTTGTCACAGTAGGGGTTGACAACTTCTTTTTAGGAGTTGTAGGAGGAGTTTTTCATACCATATTTTTATTTGGTGGTGTGGCCACTCACGTAGATGGCACTTTCATGGTGAAAGGTGTTAGATTTTTTGGAGGAGGTATGTTTTTGCCAGGTAAAGGTAGTAATGGAGGTGATTTGTTTTTGAGAGGTGTTGGAGTTGGGAGCACTCCTATTAAAGTGGATGGGTGTGGGCCCAAAATAGATGGAAATCATGATGGTGGGGGAGTTCTCTAATGTGGTCTAGTAGCCTTCTTTAGTTTATTATGAGGACCACTATTGTGCAGGGCAAGGTTCAAATCAAACTTCACTTGTGGGTGAGTGAGGTTTGATATAGGGTGAACACTGAGAGTTTTATTCTGTTTCAGCATAGCAGATGCCTATGAGGGTTTGGATGAGGTTGTGTGAGGCTTTATAGTCAGTTGTTTGGAGGATTTGGGTGATTATGAGAGTAGAAGTGTGTTAGACACAGTAATCATGAGCCAAAGGTGAGAAAGAACCATCACTGGATCTTCCTCGACCGAAGTGGGTGAGACAGCAAGTTCTTCTCTTGGTGGAGAAGGGATTGGAGAATGTGGCTCTTCAAGCAGATAGAGCACAGGAATGATCATGGTTTTCACGTGTGGTTGAGTAGCAGGGAAGGTATGATCATTTATTGATGATAAGAAGGATGAGGGTGAGGTAGCCGGTGTTGGGGCCATCAAGGCATCCTCTAATATAGGAGAGGTCAAAGTAGACTCTCCTACGTGTAAAAGGGGGTTAGATGGAGGACTAATAAGAGAAGAAGGATCTTCTACCTGTAGTGAACAAATAAGAGAAGAAGGCTCTTCTACTTGTGGTAGAAAAATAGGAGAAGAAGGCTCTTCTACCTGTGGTGGACAAATAGGAGAAGAAGGCTCTTCTACCTATGGTGGACAAATAGGAAAAGAAGGCTCTTCTACTTATGGTGGAGAAATAGGTTGATTAACCTTTTCAAACTATGGGAGAGGTTGGTTAGAAACCATGTTGATCATGTGTATATTGTGCTCTTGAAGGTCATCGGCTATGGTTTGAATGTTATTTTGACTTGGGTGATTGTTAGGGAATGGTTGACTAAAGACATCCATGTTTTGGTTAGCCGGCGCATTTGGGTTATCCAAAACAAGATCACCCTTGTCTAACATGTCTTGGACAATGTTTTTAAAGGTTTCACAATTATCCGTGTCATGACCTTTGACCCGATGATAGTTACAAAAGTCATTTTCCCTATACCATGTAGGGATGGCTTTTGAGGGGTCAAATTGGGGTGGTCAAATTTGAGAGAGATTGAGGACCCCCTGCTTGACTAGTTTATCCAACACGAAAGTGTATGATTCTCCTATTAGAGTATATTGATGCTTCACGTATCATTGTTGGAATTGTCTTGTGATGTATTATGATGTGGAAGGCTCGGATTGGTTGGTTGTTGTAGAGGATGATGATCTAATGACCATAGCATTTGCCAACCCCTTGGATTTGGAGTTGGAAGAAGGTTTAGAAGAAGAGTCATTGGATTTTGCATTGGTATTTTTACCATGCAATGTGACTCTATCTTCTTTGACTGCGTGGAGTTTAAGCTTTCGAGCCATTATGAAAGCTTCGTCAAATGTGCAGAAAGTTTGAACCCGCAAAGTTGCTTGGCACATGCTTGTGAAAAGAGCTCGATGAGCTCAGGTTGAGGTAAGGAAAAGGAGAGTTGGTTGATTAAACCTCTCCAACGGGCGACGAAGTCAGCTATTGATTCATTGTCGAATTGTCTAATAGAATATAGGTCCATGATGGAGACCTTTTTAGTGATGTTAATTAAAAAGTGGTCAAGGAATAGTTGAGCTAGTTGAGTGAAGGTAAAGAGAGAGTGATTGGTAATAGAGCTATACCAATCAAGGGTGGCACCAGAAAGTGACATGGGGAATGTGCAAAGTAATAATGCATCATCATGTGCTATGAGGTAACAAGCATGTCTAAACACTCGTAAATGTTGTTGTGGGTTCTCTTTACTCTGAAAATGAGTAAATTTTGGGAGTTCCCACTGGCTAGGATATGGTCAAATGGGGACTGAAGGGTGAATGGGTTCATTGCATATTTGTTCATATGAAAGAACATTGCTTGAACTGAAAATGGGTCTCAAGGTTGGACATCTTATCCATCAGCATCTTAATTAGATCGACTGATGGATTGGCAAGAGGGGCACCCCCTAGGTTTTAGGGTACTTGGAAGGCATTGGGAGGGGTGTATGATGTACTTGGTTGTGTTTGTATAGGCACAACATATTGATATTTTGTCAAAGGGACTGATGTTGAGGTTAAGGGGGATTATGCCATGAAGTTGGAGGGCACAAGTTGACTAGGTGTCATCAAAAGTGGTTGAGTGGTGGTGACACTAGTAAAAGGATAGGTAGTCACTCTTGTATTTATGGGTGCAAGAGTGGGTGGGATAGAAACAAGCAAGTTTTGAAAAGGTGTTGAACTTGCTTGAATTGTTTGTGGTTGAGGGGGTACAAAAACCCCGATGGAAGAAGATCCAAAAATAGAAGGAGAGGCCAAATCTTGAAGATTGGCCATGGTCACGTTATTAGTTGAGGTAATGCCCTAGGTGACCATGGGTTGGGTAACAGATGCTATTGATATGATTGCTGCTTCAACCAAGGAAGTCGGCATCCCATAAATTGAGTTGCCTGAAAGATCTCGTGTTTGGCTTCTTGCGAGATAGTGTTGGAGAGCCTTGAAGTTGAGGTCAAGGAATCTATCAAAATTTTGATCCCCTTCGGGAATAATTGGAGGTTGATTGGGAGTTGGTTGGACAGGAGTACGCTAAGTGTCTAAAGTATACTCAATTAGGGGACTTGGTATGGAAGGCAAAAGTGGGAGTGGTTGTTGCCTTGTGAGGTCAACAAGAGTTTAGCTTGACTATGTGTCAAAGCCATTCAAGACAAAATGTGTTTAGGTTTTAAAAACTATGTATTTTAGTTTCAAAAAACTAGAATGTGTGTTTAACAGCAAAAAAGTCAGGTTTTAAGCTTGCTATTTGAAAAGGAAATTTGTTGACAATGACCGACGTCGGTGGAAAGACCGATGTTAGTGAAGATATGTTGCCAACGTCGGTGAGATAAACTGATGTCAGTGAAGATAAGTTGCCGACGTCAATGGAAAAATTGATGTCGGTGTCTGTGTATTTCTAGAAACTCAAAAAACTAAAAGTTTTTGGAATAAAGGAGGAATTATGAGTTGTTTTTAGACCTCAGAATGATGTGACTTTACCAGCTCAAAAAAAACCATATAAGAATAGCAAAATAGATGACAGCAAGCAACCTCTAAACATTAAATTCCTAAGAATAAATTTTAGAGTCATGGCGGCTTATGCCTTAGAAGAATATGTTTGGGAATTGGGCTTTTAGAATAGGTCCTAAAGAGGAAGTCTAAGGCTGGTTTTGGGTTATGTTTTGGTGCTCAAAAATATATGTTAGGTTTCGTACGTGGCCTGGTGCTGGGGGCTTGCTCCCTTCACTTCACGAACCTAGAGCCGAGTTGGCCTGCTTAGCCAATATATACTTTGCCTATAGTTTATACTCTGCCAGAGAGCAGAGTGGGTCCTCCTCTTAGTGGTGAAATCCAAGTAGGATCACCAGGAAGGGTAAGGTATCTGCTAGGTGATAAAATCCTAGACAGGCCTTGTCTCAAGTATGTTTAGATGTTTAATTTGATGTGAATGTGGTCTAGTTGTGTAACATATGTGCACTACAATTTATTCATAATGCATTTTTAATTACTAGATGAGCTAAATATGCATTCAAGCAGGAATGAAATGCAATATATTTTTAACCCAGATTGAAATGTTTTGTTCAGATACAAATAAGTGGAGGAAAGGTTAAGAGCATGAATTTTCACTACTCTAAGATGCAGGCAAGAAATGACAAGAAGAAAAAGAAAAATGTTCTTTTTAACTTGCGCTTATGGTTTCTTTTCAAATTAAAAAGAAAAAGGAAGAGGATGCAAGAAGAAATTTTTTTCCTAATGCACCTATATGAAAGTTTGCTTTTTTAGAAGAAATAGAAATGAACCCAAGGAAAACTCTAAGGTCCCACTGGGCGTGCCAGAATGTTTCTCTACATTTTTGTTATTTACATTCAGAAGAAGAAAAAACTAAGGGTTAAAGAGTCAGGGGTTTGTACGTTACCCAGATTAAGTTGTGCACCATATCCAAACGTTGTAGGAGCTCCTCTTTGGCTGTGGAGGAAGACACATGTAGATAAGAAAGAAACTCAAACAAAGAGAATGTTAGACAAATATATGGTGGACTGGCAAGCAACACGCTCGGTCCCAGAAGTGTAAAAACTTCCTTAAGGGATGACAGTCCACTATTTGACAAAAAGAGTGTTTGTATGAAAAGAAATGGTGAAAGACTAAGAAAGATAAAGTAGACAATGCGTACCTGTTCTCTGCAACTAGTCTACCACAGTCATCGACGTCGGTAGTCCTATCGGTGTCTGTTGGTCAATATGCAGATGTTGGTTATGTCACTGATGTCGGTCAGGGTTGTGGTCGATGTCAATCAGGGTAATGGGCCTTGGACAAGTTTTGGATTATGTCTGTGGTCGACAGAAGAGTTTGTGGAAGCTTACAAGGTTGTGCAGGGTTGCAGGACAATGAATAGAGTCTGAGAAGGAGTCAGGTAGAGGGTAGGTGTGAGATGGGGATAAGAATAGGAGGAAGGCTTTTCAGCCTCTCCAAGAAGAAAGTTGTCTCTGGTTGATGGTATTTATAAATAGTAAATAGAAACTAATTATCAAGTTATTCTAAATACTGGAATGGAGACAGAAGAATACTTAGCTCAGGTTGTGGCTGATGTCGAAGATCTCATGCAATGTTTCTAATCTAATGTCTAGAGTGATTCTGTAGAGTTTCTATAGTCTGGAGAGTGAAATTCGAAGTCTGATGCTTGGTCTCAGAGTGTGCACGTCCACATCCAAGAGTCTGAGGGAGAGAGCCACAGAGAGAGAGGTAGATTAGATTCGGGCACGAAGAGACAGTCTAAGAGAAAAACTCAAGGTTAGACATCGAGCCTATGTAACCAATGTCGGCGAATAGAGAATGGGTAAAAGTGCTGTTTGGCTTATTTCTCCATCCGCCAAGTGCTTCTGCCGTTGGAAAATGGTCAAAAGATGGGTTTATTATGCACGAGTATTGGTTAGGCAGTTGGAAAGGAGTGAGAATAGGTCTTAAGTGGTTATGATATGAAGGACTTAGTCATAGGGTGAGTCATAGGGTAGGAAATGGTCTTAGGGCAAGGTGTCCAAGGCGATGTGTCCTAGGTGAGGTGTCCAAGGTGAGGTGTCGAGGGTGATGTCTAGGTGATGTCATTAATTCAAAATAAGTAGTTTATTTTAAATTAATGAAGTGTGTAAGTGTTTAGGAGGGGACCAAGGGGGAGTCGACACAATTTTGGTGTCTACATCCTAAGCCAAATCTTGTGATCAAATCTAAAGGATATGACCTTGTTGATCAATTAAGAAACACACATGCTAAAATATCAATCCTCAAATTTATAAAGTAATCCACTATCTATAAGGATATTCTATATGAGGCATTGTGTGACACCCAAGTTATAAATAATATTATGCCAACTTACTTTGTGGATATCATGTAAGATATTAAAAATAATGAAAAACTCCTTACCTTTAATCCAATAAATTTATGATCCAAGGATATCATTGACAAAGATTTGATTTTATTCATATAAGTGCTTATGCATAACAAAGTAATTAAAAGGGTGCTTGTTGATAATGGATTAGGTCCAAACATTTTTATCACAAAATTCCTAACTAATTAGGGTATTGATATCAATATTATGCATCTTGATTAATAGTTATTAATACATGCCATAGTATTGTAAAAACACAATGAGAGGAGAGTATTGAAACCCTAAGGATAATGAGGATCATCCTAGGTTGGTGATGATTACAAATTTGGACCCTATAATTGGGCAAACAATAGGTGGTTATCATGCAAAGTCAGATGTCACTCAAAGTGCCAAGGAGAAGAACCCTATTCAGATGGAAGAGGCTAAAATTTTTGAAGGGGTGATTATTAATGCTTGACCTATGGAAAATGGAAAGATTTTGGACCATAATGATAAGCAAAAAGCTACAAGATATAAGGTTGTTCATGGCCAATCTAGATGACCTATTGTGGTGAATTTAGGCTCTTATAATGATGTTTCTCAAGTTAAATTGACCACCCACTCATAATTTCCTCCTGATAAGTCTTATTCTTACATTTTTGATAGGATTGATGAGTTTCCCTCTATCAAAGTTTAGAATTTTGAGGTAAATGTGATGATTGACTCTTTTAAAAGTAATATTCTCATTTTTTATTTCAATAGCTTTTGGCCAAAATTTATAGAGCTACATCAATGGATCGAATCACACTAGACCAATAAGTATGTATTGTTATTGTGCTTAAAGGGTTCTTTTTTAGTTTGGTTCCTTATCCAAAGTGATTATAAAATAGTAATTGAGGACGACCCCTAGTTTTAGGGAAGATCAGGGTTGTTCACTACCCCTTGGTTCCCTAATTTTGACTCTACCACCATGATTGTCTCCAAAATGCTTGTTTGGGTCTACCTCCCTAACTTACCACTTCCACTTTGGCATCCAACATTGCTAAATACTATTGGAAATTCTCTCGATAATTTTATTAGGGTTGATGAATCTCTATCAATCTAAAGTCTCTTTACTTATGTTGCATATGTGTAAATATTGACTTGAGTAAAGGATTGATAGAGATTATCTCCTTAAAATTGAGGGATGGACTAAGACACAAACCTTGAATTATGAGAATATATATTTTAAATTTTGGTACTACCATTAAATAGGTCATTTTTGATAATATTGCACTCGAGGAATTGATAGGAAAAAATCCAAATGAGGCATCACCTCCAAACTAAAGAGCAAGAAATTATCTATGCCTCTTCCTACAGGGAGTGGGGGTAACCCGAGTAGGGAAAAGACACATCTAGCCAATGAAAATAAAAACAAGAATATGAAAATCAAGGAAATATTGGTTGAATCAAACCAACTAACTAAAAAAGAGAATGCAGAAAGGATTGTAGGCAGTTTATTAGAATGAAGGATGGACACCTTTGATACCTCATTAGGAGGGCTTAAGATATCCCATGAATCTAAGAATTTTGAATTTGATGAGGAGCCATCTATGGATGGCTATGATGCACAAATTTTAGATCTACAGATGGTGGTTAGTGGTATTATACTAGGAAGTTGGATTGAGGTTAATAAATTAAAAAAAAAAATCATTTGGAGGTTGTTGTAGTTTAACGTAAGTTTGAAATAATTTACTGACAAGTCAAGGGTCACTATTAGTTTTCTCAACCTCCTTTATGGTTGGGGTTTTTTTTTATTTTTTTCTTAGGTGTTTATACTCTACCTTGGGTGTGTTGGCCTTATGGTTATAGGCTCTTCGTTTTTTCATTATTTTATCATCCTATTGTATTCAAGTAAGGCTCATGTTTAACCTTAATTTATCAAAAAATACCTATCTTTTGCAAAAATCAGTTATACATATTAAGGGATTTGGTAATTCACATAGCCCCTCAATTGGTCAAATAATTTTGGATGTGATAGTGGACAAAAAATAGTTCCAAATAATTTTCAAGTAATGTATCAATCATTACATTATAATGTGATCTTGCATAGACCTTGGATACATACAATGGAGGCTATTCCATCTACACTACATTGATGTTTAAAATATGTACATGATGGGACCCTATTTTCACTACATGTTGATGAAGAACCTTTCAAATTTTGCAGAATAATACATTTTGGCATAGACGGTATCCCTACAGTGGTGCCACTTGAATAATATCATTTTGTCATTTATGATTAAAACATATCAAACATTTATATCATGATATTCATTTAAGTAAAATGACATAATGATTTGTTAGGAGGTTAATGCTTAACCTTAGACCATGTTCAAATTAATAAAGGTTATAGTTTTTAAGCATGATGACTATTTGGAGGTTAAAATGTATTCTTTGAACTATAATATTAATATGATTATTTGATTTGGTGTATGCTTGGAATCTAAGGTTTGAACTATTTATTCTAGACTTTTTAAGTCATAATTGATAATAAAACATGGACTTTTGGGAGTTGCATGTTTTTTATACAATTTCATTTCTTTTAGATTAACTGGACTAGAGTAGGGTTATGGTAAGTCATCATGCCAAAATTTTGAAAAACAATTATGGAACTGGAGATTCATTTTTCAAAGACCCAATTTTGTGAGAGTTTTTTTGTAAATTTTAGTGTGCAAATTATGAATTAGATGGAGATATATGGATGAAGAGGGTTTGGAGAAGAGGGACAGTGGAAGAGAAGAGGTTGGAAAAGAAAGCATTCAAATTTGCACTACCTGATTAGTGTTTTCAAGTAGGGTTTGTTGAAAATTATATTCTAGTTTTATCATTTTGAAATGATATGTGAAATTCTCTAGTTTTGATGATTGGTTTGTTAAAAATGTTTCTTAAAAATTTGATTATATATTTTTTAAAAAAGGGATATATGTGGTTGACCCTAAGGATGGGTACGACCCATCCATAGTTCGAACACATATAAGCCCTATCCCTTTCGTATATGGTTGTGTATACTATGTTATATTTTGAATATATAAATGTAACTAGGTGTTGGTAAATTTGCGTATAGACAAATGGAACTATGGTTTACATATTTGCTTAGTGAAAATAAATTATGGGAGCTAGGTTACGGCTAGCTATAGGATTGTTTGTTGATGACTTTGTTTACTCGAATCCTTCATTCATACTTTGTAGAGGTTATTTTTAGTGAGATATTAAATGGGTCAATTTTATTTATATCCTATCAAATATTTGTACATAAAAGTATATATGTTGTACTCTTTTTTTGTTAAAAATGAGATTTAGATGTTTTTAAGGAATGTTGTGTTTGATTATAGTTCTAATCAGCCTTAGAATGATTATGAATTGTTTGAAATGTGTGTGTGTGTGTGTGTGTGTGTGTGTGTGTGTGTGTGTGTGTGTGTGTGTGTGTAATTGGGTCATTTGTAAATGACCCTGGGGATGAGTTCGACCCATCCACAAGGTCGAGTATAAATGAGCTCAAGATCCTTTCCATTAAATAGTTATGCATGTTGAATAAATGATTACAGATTTATCTCAATATAACTAATATAGTTATGTATATTTCATTGTCTAATTTAATATAAATTAAACTAAGGTTTTGTTTAGAGTTTAGTTTAAAGGTAAATTTAGAAATTTAGATATGGTTAGTTGTAGGTTATTAATGGTTGTGTTTTTCTTTAAATATTCAATCAAGCTTTGAATATATTGTTCAATTGTGGTATTTTAAAGGATTTGAACCTATAATTGTGTATTGGTGAATTTTTATATATAAATATTTGAATTATTGTATTATGGGATGATTTTGTAATCAAGGTTTAACTGAGTAATGATTGATAAATTTGGTTTTATCAATTTTAATATAAAGTGAAACATGAACATTTTGAGTTGTATCTTGAATATTTTCATAACAAATATGTGACTGCGTTTTTGACAAATCAACATGTATTCTTGAATTAATAAATTTTGATTATTATAATAATTAAGGGATCGACTTAAATGTGAAAATATTGCATTAATGTAAGTCAATCTTATAACTATTATGAGGGTTTTATGAGACATTTAGAAATTGAATTTTTAATAGACAGTTAATTGGGAATATTGAATTGTGATTGTATGTCTATAAATATATTAAACATTGTTAAATCTTGTAATCTTGAGGGAATTACTTAAATGGATTGTTCAAACTCAAACTATGCATTTTTACACACGTACACTGATCTGAAGGTTAGTTCATAAAATGTCTTATATCAGACCAAAGCTTACACCATTACAAAGATCCTATCAAGAGCTTTCTAATGGTATCTAAAATTTCAAAAATAGAGCTCATTTACTCCTTAAGCAGTTGGTCAAAGTTTTAGTCAAAGTAGGTTGACAGATGGTCAATGCTGGTTAAAACTATAAAAATTGATGATCTTGAAATATTTATGAACTAGTTCCATGGTGTAGAGCTTGTTGAAAGATTTTTGACACATTTTATGGTTCAAAAAATGGGGTCTGTATGCAAAAGTTATGACCAATCAAAGTTATGGTCAAACTCGATGATGTGACAATAAAGTGACATGGCAATATGGATCAACCCAAGTCTTTAATATTTGAGGATAAATGTATTCCATAATATATTGATGAATAATTATCACCCCATATTTTTAAATGTGATGGATAATTTAAAATCCCATAAAAATTAGGTATGGGATAATTGTGAAATTTATTAAAATAGGTTGTGGGTAATCATCCCAATCAAAAAAAGTAGACCCATAACAAGCATATAAAGGGTCAAATATTTAATTAATTTCATTCTAAGGTTTCAAATTTCCCATGAAATAGCTAGAGCTAGCGCTGAGAGCCGAGAGCCAGAGCCAGAGTTGAGAGACGAGAACCAAAGCCAGAGCTAGAGTCGGTTCCAACCATATGTTAGAGTTGGTTCCAACCATATGTTGAGTTTTGGATATGAGTTCATTTGATGTAATTTTTAATTCCTCAAAGTGAATCTTTAGTAGACTATATAAGGGCCATAATAGACCAGTTTATGAAATCCCAAGTTTTGAGGGACTTGGAGAAATTTTTACTTCTCAATGTAAACTAGGGATTTATCCTAGACTCTGAGATGATTTCAATAGTATATTGAAATCCTTATGAAAAATTTTATAAGACCATTTTTTAAGTCCATTTTCAAGACCTTTGGTGGAAATCCACAGGATTGCGAGATTGCATTCATATGACAGTAAGGTGGAAGGTATGTTCATGAGTTTATCGAGACTTTCTGAAGCTCTATTCTTTGAGTTGTGTGAAATATTAGAGTATCCATTTTATAATTTTGAGGGTTAACCATGTACTAAATTTTTAATAAAATAGATCAGTTCATATTATAAATAGACTCAGAGACGTAGGTATTGTTGAACTCTGTTATCAAATGCTTGTCGTGAGTTGATTTTATTTGTACATTTTTTTCACATTTTGATTAATTTTATTGATTAATCATTATTTAATGCATAATTAGTCAAATTAATATAAAATTGAACACTTTCGGGTTTGAGACAAATATGAATTAAAAAGTCAAATTCAGTTTCATTTTCTTGAAAGTTTCAAAAAATTGTGTGATTTGACAAAAGGATCCAAGGTAAACTTTTTGCACAAAAATTAGTGCCAGTTTATAGATCATACACACACACACACACATCCCTAAGGGTCAGTGGAATAAATCCATAAAGACTATAGTATTTATGTGTGTGTGTGTGTGTTTGTGTGTGTGTGTGTGTGTGTGTAAATATATATATTAGTTTTGAGGATTTATACTATCTAATGTTATATTAGGTTTATATATTCTTATATTTGTATATGAGTCTTACCTGAAATTAAAATTTTATTTGATGTACTTTTCTCAAATACCTGTATCTTGGTAGTTATTATATGAGTATTTATAATAGTTACGGCTAAGGATTTATAATGTAAATGGGACTATACATTGCATAATAAATTATAAAGATCTCATGATATATTAATAGACTGTTATGTGTCTATCTAAAAAATAAGAATTTATGTATGTACTTGATTAGTATTTTTATGGATAATCTAAACTTAGTGGAAGTTATATTTTAATCATAAGACCATTATTTAAATGGAGGATTAATTGATTATTATTGTTGTTCATATGTTAAATAAATCAACGATTTTATCTAAAAGATTGTATTTAAAGTTAGTTAGTTGATTTATAACATTTAGATGCATGTGATGAAATGTGTGATATTTAATGGTTTCCTTGTATTAATTTATGTTGTGACATTTTATATGGAAATCTATTACTTAAATATTGTTAGGTTGTGGAGCTAAAAGCTTCAACTATTGCAGACATGGAGGAGGTTGTTGAGTTCTAGGGAGACCAGCATCGGCAGAGTATAGTGTAGAAGGCAACTGACATCGACAGGTGTGAACTAAAGACAACCGGCATCGACAGGAGGTCGGCTGACATCAGTCACCTCCAGGCGGACAGGGACCGACGTCGATCGCCTATGCAGTTCCAGAACTGTTCGTTGCACAAACAGTTAGTTTGTTGAACCAAGTGTTTGCATGTAAAGGCTATTTCGAGTCTTGAGCTGCATGTCTAAATTAGAAGTCTAAGTTATTGTTCAAGTTTGGGATCTATTTATAGACCCATTGGCATGTATTGTAATTAAGGCAAGAAAAGAATTTCTTCCAGTTGTAGGATCTTGGTCAGCAGGTGTGCAAGGCCACGTTTGAAGATCTACATGTGTAAGTAAGGTTTGTTGAGTTGCAGGTTGTTGCAAGCTTATGGGAGATCTACTTGAAGTACTTTGAGTACTTGTGTACTGGCAGGGTTATTACTGACTGGTTGAAGGTGAACACCAATTCTATGTGTGAGTTGTGTGTTGGGACCATTTTTGGTAGGAGAGTGAACTCCTGATTGAGAATTACTAGGAGCCCTTGAGGTGTGGGAAGCCTCTGAGAGGTGAAAGAAGAAGTGGCATCTTCTTTATTGTATTTTCTTTCTGGATGAGTATTGAATACAAGATTGTGTATTGTCTCTCATATTCTATGGTATTTGTGAATTCTAGTTACTTGTTACTTCTGGTTAATTCCGCATGTGTAATTGCTTGTATTTGGTAATCATATTGTGTTCTTTCTGAGGAGCAATATCCTAACAAGTGAGATCAGAACAGGTGTGTTGTTTTGGATTCCCCAACAATTGGTATCAGAGCTTTTGGTTCGAATACTAATAAGTTGTATCAGATCTAGTTAGTGTGTGTTGATTATAGGTTACTCACAGGGGTTTCTATTTGAGTGGGAGTAGAGCAATGGCAGAAGAAAGTAAGCTACGAATGGAGAAGTTTAATGGCAAGAACTATAAATTATGGAGGATGTAGATTAAATATTATCTATATCAGAAAGATTTGTACTTATCGTTGAGTGGGGTTGATTGCAAGCCCCGAGATATGAAGGATGAAGAATGGGAGGTTCTTGATCGAAAGGCTCTGGGATCTATAAGGTTGAGCCTTGCATCGTCTGTGATTTCCAACTTATCACACGCTAAGACAATGGTAGAGTTGATGGAATCTTTGGCAAATTTATATGAAAAACCCTCAACTTTGAATAAGGTATTTCTTATGAAGCAATTATTTAATTTGCAAATGTTAGAAGGTGGATCTGTTCATAGTCATCTTAGTGATTTCCATGATTTGCTAAACTAGTTAAATTCAGTCAATATTGTTTTTGATGATGAAATTAAGGCTCTCTTAATCTTATGTTCATTACTTGAAAGTTAGGAGAGTTTGGTAATGGCAGTTAGTAATACTGCGTCTGCTTCAAAAATCTTAAAAGTGGATGATGTTGTGAGTGTAATCTTGAATGAAGAGATTCACAGGAAAAGCACAGGTGAATCATCAGGAAATGCTTTGAGTGTGGAAAGCAGGGGAAGGCAAAGAGAGAAGATCGAGTGTGGGAGATCAAGGTCAAAGATAGGCAAGAGATCCAAGTCCAGGTATGGCAGAATAACCTGCTGGAAATATGGAAAGCAAGGGCACTTAAAGAGAGATTGTAGGTCGGATGAAGATCAGCATGAAGGACATGAAGAAGCAGGTGTTGCAGGTATTGTTGCAAGTGTTGTTGCACAGGATTTGTAGTGGTTGGTCTTCAAGAGTGATCTTGAAGAGGGATACAAAGCCTAGGGAAAAAACTAGATGATGTACAGGTACAGGTATAATTGCAGCTGTTTATCTCTAAGTGGAAGATTGTTAAATTATGGAGCTAAAAGCTTCAACTATTGCAGACATGGAGGAGGTTGCTGAGTTCTAAGGAGACCAGCGTCGGTAGAGTATAGTGCAGAAGGCAACCGACATCAGCAGGTGTGAACTGAAGACAACCGGCATCGGCAGGAGGTCAGCCAACATCGATCACCTCCAGGCAGATAGGGACTGACATCGGTCGCCTGTGCGGTTCCAAAACTATTCGTTGCACAAACAGTTAGTTTGTTGAACTGAGTGTTTGCATGTAAAGGCTATTTCAAGTCTTAAGCTGCGTGTCTAAATTAGAAGTCTAAGTTATTGTTCAAGTCTGGGATCTATTTATAGACCCATTGGCATGTATTGTAATTAAGGCAAGAAAATAATTTCTTCCAGTTGTAGGATCTTGGTCAGCAGGTGTGCAAGGCCACGTTTGAATATCTACATGTGTAAGTAAGGTATGTTGAGTTGTAAGTTGTTGCAAGCTTATGGGAGATCTACTTGAAGTACTTTGAATACTTGTGTACTGGTAGGGTTATTACTGACTGGTTGGAGGTGAACACCAATTTTGTGTGTGAGTTGTGTGTTGGGACCATTTTTGGTAGGAGAGTGAACTCTTGATTGAGAATTACTGGGAGCCCTTGAGGTGTGGGAAGCCTCTGAGAGGTGGAAGAAGAAGTGGCATCTTCTTTATTGTATTTTCTTTTTGGATGAGTATTGAATACAAGATTGTGTATTGTCTCTCATATTCTGTGTTATTTGTGAATTTTAGTTACTTGTTACTTCTGGTTAATTCCGCATGTTTAATTGCTTGTATTTGGTAATCATATTGTGCTCTTTCTGAGGAGCAAGATCCTAACAAGTGGGATCAGAATAGGTGTGTTGTTCTAGATTCCCCAACAAATATTTTTATTTAAGTATTATTAATAGTTAAACGAATATAGTATTAGTGACTCTAAGCAAGTAGGTGAGATGGACTTCACTACTTAGTGACACTAATAGACATATAGAAGATATCTAAATGAGCTGTGTGTGTGAATTTGATTGATCTTAAGATCTGAAAAAATATATTAAAATTTTGATCAAAGTAATGTTTATGGTTTGAACATTGTCAATTCATCTGTTTGATTTAACTTGCATGATATTATGTTAAAACATATTTTTTATGATATGTTGGATGTGATAGTTATCTTGCAGCACATAGGTTGTAGTTGACATTCTCAATTTTTTCACTATCACTATCTACCCATCCATGAAAGGAGGGTCATTCTCTTGTTGGGAGATTGTATGTGGGATCAATGGTTCATGGTTGATGTGGAAAAGTACTCAGATGATACTCTCCCTCCCTTTCTAGTAGTCAACTGATAGAGGCTTTACTTATGACTGCTTATGAATATTAATAAGTTCATTTAAACTCATATGTTCTATTGAAGATTGTATAATTGTAATCTAATATTTAGATATATAATATTATATACTTATATTATTTAATGTTAATACTATAACATTAGTTGGTTGTTTATATCTGTAACTGATGTGATATTTAAACTTGTAGTGGTTGATTTGTTAATTTATGTATTTTAGTATTATTATATGTTTTACTTGTGAAATTAAATTAGTATTTTTAAATAGTGATAATTAACTAAATGAATCATATGGTTAACATGATGGTTAATAGTATTATATACATAAATGATGTATTTAGTTAAAAATCATTAATACTTGAAATCAGTTAAAGTAGTTTTTTACTGAGTTAAAAAAATAACATAATTTTAATTTAACCCTGAGGGGTTGTTACATTATGGTATCAAAGTTGAGGTTCAAATTTTTAGACTTAATGATTTCATTAATGTATTCTTATTCTATCATCAGAAAAAAAAATGTTGTGTCGAATACCAGCGAATGAGGGTACATTCAATCCTAATAATATTAATCAAGGACTATTTCAGATAATTTGGACTTATTTATAGTCTAACTGAAAAACAAATATCAATAATACACGTACATTATTCAAAATTTTATAATTTTAAATTCTCTCTAATATAATAAATGGGGAATATATCCAAATTATTACCATACCCTATACATGTAACTTGCATAAAACTCAATAACTATTGATTTTCAAATATTATTTCCCATCTAAATTAGGGATACAAATCTAAATTATCCAAAATAGTCCATAACCCTCTAATTGATCAAATCATATTGTCATTGAACAAGCTACAAAGATTGATTAGATTCTCACAGCCATAAATGAAACTAGGGACTAGATAGTTGCCCTTGAATAGGAAGTTCATATCCATATAGAGGAAAATAATTAGAATGAACTTGAAGATCATCTTATTGAGTAAGAAGTTCCTTAAAAATCTAGACAAGAGGAGGTGCCTCAAGATGCGAGAGCACGTGTAACTGCAGAGATTGCATGAGACATGAAGAAAATTAATCCACCTAAGTTCAATGAAACTATTTTAGGAAATGGAACATAAGCATGGATAACTAAGATGGAGAATTATTTCAAGTTATAAAATTACTTTGAAGTCATAAAATTAGTTTGAAAGTTTACTAGTTCGCAGGTGAAACAAAAACGTGGTGGGTAAACAATAAATTGAAGATGAATCTTGATTCTAATACTACCATATGGGAATAGTTTATATCCTTATTTAAATCATGTTGGTTAACCCAAATATATTTTGATCAAAAGATATTAGATTTTTATAATCTAAAACAAGGAGTCCTATCAATGAATGAATATTGGGAGCAATTCACCAAACTCCTAAAGTATGCTCCTTAGTATCAACCATATGAGAGATTTTGCATCAAAAAATTCATTATGGAATTAAAACCTCAAATTGGATGTGAGGTGGATGTGCATGGTTTATTTACCATGGATCAAGTTTTCAAAAAAGTAGTTAAGCAGGATCAAAAATTGATGTCACTTGCTTAGGTCAGAAATAAATTCAAGAAAAAGTTTGGAGGTCCTAAAATAACTTTCAAAAATAAGAATTGAAAAAGGAGTAGAAACTCTAAAAATTAATTTAAGAATTAGAATGCAAAGTTTAGCATTGATTCAGGGAATAAGAAACCACAAAAAGGTTTTAAGAGAGGCTTCAAGGAAAATCAAAAATATGATTGGAAAGGAAAACTTGATGGATGTTTCATTTATGAGGGTGATCATTACGTTAGGAAATGTACTTGAAAGAAATCGGATAATAAGAATAAGGGTTTTGCTTTGTAGCAAGGATATTTTTAGTAGAAAATTCATGCAGCTTTGACAACCATCAAGCTAAGTTTCAGGGCTATCCTATTGAGCTATTAGGTATTTTATTTGGTCATCTAATTTTAATTTTGATTGACACATGAACTATTGAATGTTTATTGCTCTAAAAATGCTTAGTAAGTTGTCTAAAAAAGCTAAAATTATGGTAAATACTTGGTCAGTTCAATACGAGAACAAATCTAAGGTTAAGGTCGATAAATGTTTAGTTAAATTTGAGATCAAACTACCTAAATTCATTATAATAGTGTATTTATTTGTAGTAATAGTAGGTTCATATGATGTGATCCTAGCATTAAACTGGTTAGCTCATAATAAAGCTAAGGCAGATTGTTTTCTTTAAAAAATTGAATGTCTTGATGAATTGGGAAAAAAACACATATCCAGGGAGCTAAAACTTAGATTTCAATAATTCAATTGAAAAAAATATATAAAAAAGGGTGTCAAGCATTTATTGTAAAGATAAATGAGATGGAAGAATCAAAGGAGCCTTCCATCAAATATTTTCTTTTTCTCCAAGAATTTCAAGATGTTTTTTCTAAAGAATTGTTGGGTTTACCCCCTAAAAGAGTTTGATTCCTCAATTGACATCATTTCAGGGTCTGAACCACAATCCAAATCCCCCTATATAATGATAAAAATAGCATTGATAGAGTTGAAGGCTCAACTTCAAGATTTATTATCCAAAGAGTTGATTCGAACAAGTGTCTCACCATGAGGTGCACCAGTTGTGTTCATTAAAAATAAGGATGGAACCCTTCACCTGTGTATTGATTATAAGATTTTAAACAAGACAATAATCAAAAATAGGTATCTTCTACTAAACATTAATGATCTCTTTGATCAAATATGTGGAGTATAAGTTTTATCAAAGATTGATTTTCGATTAGGTTATCATCAATTAAGGATTCGTGAGGAAGACATTTTAAAAATGATTTTCATAACTCGTTATGAGCACTATGAGTTCACAGTTATTCTTTTTGGGCTAACAAATACACCTGTAGCATTCATGAATAGTGTGTTCAGGGATTATGTAGATCATTTTGTATTTATCTTTATAGATGTTATCCTTGTCTATTCAAAATTTGAAGAGGAGCATCAAGAACATTTGAAGTTAGTTTTGAAAAGGTTATGGAAACATAAAAAATTTAGGAAGCTATCAAAGTGTGTCTTCTTTCATAAAAAATTATAGTAATTTGGGCACATTATATCTGTAGAAAGAATATTTATGGATCTTTCAAAGATTAAATCCATTATGGAGTGGCCAGTACCTAAAAATATTCATGAATTTAGGATTTTATGGGTTTGGTTGGATACTACCAAAAATTTGAGTCAAACTTTTCCAAGACAGCAAATCCTATTACCTCTCTTTAGTGGAAAAATCATAAATTTGTGTGGTCAGAAAAGTGAGAGGACGCTTTTTGGGAATTGAAAATAAGGCTTATCTCATCACCAGTGTTAAGAGTTCCCGATTCAAATGGCTAATTCTCAATAATAATTGATGTTTCAAGAGATGGTCTTGGAGGAGTTCTCATGCAAGAAAGTCTTATGAGTCTACAAAGTTGAAGCCATATGAGGTAAACTATGCCTCGCATGATCTAGAATCGACTGAAATAGTTCATGATTTCTAAGTTTGGAGGCATTATCTATTGAACAAATTATTTGAGCTAAAGATTGAAAACTTGGGGCTCAAGTATATCTTCACCCAATCTAACTTGAGTGCATGTTAAAGATGATGGTTAGAGTTCTTATCAAATTATTATTTTGACATTGACTACATAAAAGGGAAATAAAATAGGGTTATAGATGTCTTTAGTCATAAAAGGTATATAGTAGCTTTGGATACCATCAAGAGTACCTTTTATGATCAAGTAGCTAAATTCTCACCAAGAGATGAATTTTATGAATAGGTAAAGTTAGCATTGGCTTAGAATGCTCAAGATCCTAAGTATGAAGGATTTAAGATTGAGGATGATGGTTTTTTTAGGTACAAAGGAAGGATTTATGTACCAAACAAGGAGAATTTGAGGAGTGTAGTATTCAAAGAACTGTAAAATGTTCCTTACTCAAGTCATCCACGTGTGACTAATCTCTTGGTAGAGCTAAGGCCATTATAATTTTGAAATAAAATTAAGAAAGATGTAGAAATTTTTGTTTCATAATGTTTAAAATATCAGTAAGTTAAAGCTGAGTATGTGCATCTAACTGAATTGCTATACTCACATACCATACCAAAATAGAAGTGGCAGGTCATTGGCATAGACTTTGTCCAAGGTTTGTTGATGTCTCAGAATTGACATGACATGATTTTGGTGGTTGTTGATAAACTCACCAAGGTATCTCACTTTATTCATGGTAATATTTTATATGATGCACATATGTTTGCAAAGAGATTAATGAAAGAAGTGTATGGATTACATGAATTTTTAGAAAAAAATATTTTAGATAGGGACCCAAAAAATGACTTCTATATTTTAGTTGAATCTCAATTCAGCTTTGGGTATTCAGTTAAACTTTAGTACAGCATACTATCAAAAAATAGATGGACAAATAGAGAGGGTGAATTAAGTTTTAGAAGATATTCTAAGAATGTAATGCATGGACCAATAGTACATATGATAATAATATCTTCCATTAGTTGAGTTTGCCTACAACAACTCATACCAATCAACTTTAAAAATAGCTCCATTTAAGGCATTGTATGGAAGGTGTAGAACACCAATCAGTTAGGACAGGTTAGAAGACAGAGTAGTCTTTGGTCTAGATATGCTTCTAAAAATGCAATAACAAGTTAAGTTAATAAGGCAAAAGTTGGTTAAATCCAATGATAGACAAAAGAGCTATGTTGATCTAAAATGAATAGTAAGGTAATTTTCAGTGGGAGATAGAGTATTTATGTGGGTTAAATCACAGAAAAACTTGATTAAATTAAAAAAATCAGCCAAGTTATCTCTTAGATATGTGGGACACTTTGTGGTCTTATAAGTTGTCAATCATATGGCATATAAACTTGATTTTCCACCAATTTTTAGCACTCATGCATAATATTTTTCATGTGTCATATCTTAAAAAATATATTGTAGATCCTTCTTATATATTAGATTGGAATGATTTACAGGTTCTAGATGCTGGGGTATTTATAGTAAAACCAGTGAAAATAATTGATATTAGCAAACTTAGTTTGAGTAACATAAAAGTGTCATAGTGCAAGGTTTATTGGGACTAATATTTTAAAGATAATGCCAATTTGGAAGACTATGAAGACTTTCATAAGTTATTTCTATATTTGTTTGCTTAGTGTTTTACTAGATATTATATTTATTTTCTGCTAAACATTATTTTATTTTAGAACTTTTGTTGAAATAAGTGTCATCGGGATGATGACCAGCTTTAAGGAGAAAAGATGTTACATCATGATTTTTTTCTAGACTCATTAATCTATTAATTTTAAGATTTTATGATTAATGATTAGTTAATTTATTGTGTTAAGTGGCTAGATTAGTAATATGTTAATTTGTGGATAATTATTTATTACTTATGATCATGATCGTTAACTTATTGTTAGTTTTTCATATTTTATTATGGTACATTATGGTCATGATTATTCAATTTATTTATTTACAACAGTTTATTATGAGTATTTTATGATATGATCTAACTATTATTTATTGCACTAAGGCGGATACAAGATGGAGTCCACCATCTTGATTATGATTGAATAAGGGTATCATCAGAGAGGATGGGACATATGAAGATGAGTGGGGGATGAGAGAATGAAGTTAAAACCCTGAACACATCACATAGTTAGCATTTTTTATGTATTGTTGATTAGCTAATATTATTATTTGCAACATGCATCATGTTACTAACGTGTTTCCTTGATTAGTATTATTTGATTATCTTTTATATATTTATGTCACTGTACTTGCATTCATAAAATATTATGATGGTTAATATGATTGTATGATTATCTTACTCCATCATCGTGGCACTGATTTAAAACTCACTATAGTTTTAGATGTTGAACACCATATGGGTCGAATGTGTGTCATGTTTATGCAATGGTAATTAAAATGTTTGATGTTTATAGGTGGCATATTTGATGTTTTAAATGAATATCATGGTATAAATCTTTGATATTTATTAATCATAGATGAAAAATGTGTTACATATATATTATATATTCAATAGTTATTGAAATATTTGTTTTATTAAGTCAAATGGCATAATGATTTGTTAGGAGGTTAATTATTAACCTTAGACCATGTTTGAATTGATAAAGGTTATAATTTTTAAAACAAAATGGCAAGATGATTATTTGGAGGTCAAAATAAATTTTTTGAATTATAATGTTAATATGATCATTTGATTTGGTATTTGCTTATAATCTAGGGCTTCGAAATGTTTGTTCTAGACTTTTCGAAGTCAAAATTGAGAATAAAATATAGAATTTTAAGAGTTGCATGTTTTTTATATGATTTAATTTCTATTGGATTAATTGGAATGGAGTAGGGTTATGGTGAGTCGTCCTACGAAAATTGTGTAAAAAAATTATGGAACTAAAAATTTATTTTTCAAATACCCAGTTTTGTGAGAGTTTTTTGTGGCTTTGGCATCCAAATTGTGAAGTAGATGGAGATATATGGACGAAGAGGGTTTGGAGAAGAGGGACGGTAGAAGAGAAGAGGTTGGAAAAGAAAGCATTCAAATTTGCACTACTTGATTAGCATTTTTAGGTAGAGTTTGTTAAAAATTATATTTTGGTTTTATCATTTTGAAATGATATGTGAAATGCTCTAATTTTGGTCGTTGGTTTATTAAAAAGGGTTCTTAAAAAATTGATTAAATATTTCAAAAAAAAGAGATATATGAGGTCAACCCTGAAGATGGGTACGACCCATCTATAGGGCCGAACACATATGATCCCTATCCGTTTCATATATGGTTATGTGTATTTTGCTATATTTTTAATATATAAATGGAACTAGGGGGTTTGAAAAATTAGGTATAGACAAATGGAACTAGGGTTTTAATTTTTTCTTAGTGAAAATAGATTATAAGAGCTAGGTTATAGCTAGTTGTAGGATTGTTTGTTGATGAATATGTATGCTCGAATTTTTCAGTCATACTTTGTAGAAGTTGTTTTAGTAAGATATTAAAAGGGTCAATTTTATTTCTACCCTATCGAATCTTTGTGCATAAAAGTATATTTTTGTACTCTTTTTGTGTTGAAAAATGAGATTTAGGTGTTTTAAGGAATGTTGTATTCAATTATAGTTTTAATCAAACTTAGAATGATTGTGTGTTATTTGTGATTATTATATATATATATATATATTGGGTCATTTGTAAATGACCATGGGGATGGGTTTGACCCATCCACAAGGACAAGTAAAAATGAGCCCAAGATCTCTGTCATTTAATGGTTGTGCTTGTTGAATAGTTGAGTATAGATATATCTTGGTATAATTAATATGGCTGTGTATATTTTTTTATCTTATTTAATACAAATTAAACTAGGGTTTTGTTTAGAATTTAGCTCAAAGGTAAATTTGGAAACTTAGATTAATCACTTGTGGGTTATTAATGGTTGTGTTTTGCTTTAAATATGCAATCAAGCTTTGAATATGTTGTTCAATTGTGGTATTTAAAGGATTTGAACCTGTAACTATGTATTGGTAAAAAAATTATACATAAACGTTTAAATTTTTATACTATGGGATGAATTTGGAAGCAAGGTTTGACTGAGTGTTGATTGAGAAATTTAATTTTATCATCTTTAATATAAAGTCAGACATGAACATTTTGAGTTGTAGCTCAAATATTTTTATAATGAATATGTGATTATGTTTTTACCAAAACAAAATGTACTCTTGAATTAATAAATTCTTATTATTATAGCAATTAAGGGATCAACTTAGATGTAGAAATATTACGTTAATGTGAATCGAGCCTGTAGCTATTATGAGGGTTTTATGAGACGTTTGGAAATTAGTTTTTTAATAGACAATTAATTGAAAATATTGAATTATGATTGTATGTTTATAAATATTTTAAACATTGTTGAAACCTGTAGTCTTGAAAAAATTACTTAAATGGATTGTTCAAACTCAAATTGTGCAATTATATATATATATATATATATATATATATATATATATATATAAAGGGTCAATGGAATAAATCCATAAAGACTGTATTGTGTGTGTCTATATATATGTAAATATATAGTTGTTATATATATTAGTTTTGAGGATTTATGTTATCTAATGTTTTATTGGATTTGTATACGCTTATATTTGTAGATGAATCTTACGTAGAATTATTTTTTTGTTTGATGTATTTTGCTCAAATACTTGTATCTTGGTAGTTATTGTATGAGTATTTAAATAACAGTTATGACTGGAGATTTATAATGTAAAAGGGAGTATTCATTATATAATAAATTATAAGGATCTTGTGATATATTAATAGACCGTAATGTGGCTATTCAATAAATTAAAAAATAATGTACTTGATTAGTATTTTTATGGATAATCTAAACTTACTGGAAGTTTGATTTTAATCATAAGAACATTATTTAAATAGAGGATTAATTGATTATTAATATTGTTTATATGTTACATAAATCAATTGTTTTCTCTAAAAGGTTGTATTAAAGTCAGTTAATTTATAACATTTAGATGTATGTGATGAAATGTATAATATTTAATGATTTACTTATATTAATTTGTACTGTGACATTTTTATATGGAAATCTATTACTTGAATCTTTTGATTTAAGTATTATTTTTTTATGTGATCAAGTAAATAACTTGGTTTTACAAGGATCTAGGAACCATAAAAGTGTTATACAAAAGAGTGGCAGGCCATCAAGATCAAAACAACAAAAACAACAAAAAATAAGATAGTTAACCCTTTAGGTGATGAAACAAAACATAACGAAGAACAAATGAGGGAAGACCCTCCAATTATTCCTTTTCATCTTTAAATATCTTCTTAGGTGCACCCCACTTGTTCTTAGAAATTCTATCCCTCATCTTATTATCGGGTCCTTCAACATCATTTTGGAGAAGGATCATACGTGGTCTTTTCTATATATGTACCTGCAGAGGGGTTTTCTTGGTTGGGATCATGCTAGAGATATTAGGTGAGGGGAAGGGGTTTTCTTTGATTTAAGTATTATTAATAGTTAAATGGATCTGGTATTAATGACTCTAAGCAAGTAGGTGAGATGGACTTCACTACTTGCTTAGTGCCACTAATAGACAAAGGATATCCAAATGAGTTGTGTGTATTAATTTGACTGATCTTGAGATCTAAAAAATTATATTAAAATTTTGGCCAAAGTAATGTTTATAGTTTGAAATTTATCAATTCACTTGTTTGATTTAATTTGCATGTTTTGTATGATATCATGTTAGAATATATTTCTTTATGATATGTTGTATATGATAATTATCTTATAGCACACGGATTCTAGTTGACATTATCGATTTATACACTATCACTTTCTTTCCATCTGTGAAGGGGGGGAGATTTTGTGGGGGATCAATGGCTCATAGTTGGTGTGGAAAATCACTTAAATGATACTCTCCCTCCCCTTCCAGTAATCAACCAATAGAGGTTTTACTCATGACTACTTGTAGATAGTAACAAGTTCAGTTAGACTCGTATGTTATGTGGAACATTATATAATTATAATTTGATATTCAAATATATATTATTGTATACTTGTATTATTTGATGTTAATACTATAATAGCAACAATTGGTTATTTATATTTGTACTTCATGTGATATTTAAACTAGTAGTGGATGATTTGTTATTTTGTGTAATTTATTACTATTTTTATGTTTTGCTTGTGAAATGAATCAATATTTTTAAATAGTGATCATGAGCTAAATGAATCATATGGTTAACTTGATGATTAATAATATAATATACATAAATGATGCATTTAGTTAAATATCATTAATACTTGAAATCAATTAAAGTAATTTGTTATTGAGTTAAAAAAATTAACCAGGGTCTAATTTAACCCTGAATAATACAAATGTGTATCACCTTTATTGTTAGGGATAGGGAGATTTGCTTACACCATAATGGATATGACCACCCTTCTCCACCAATGGCTTCTGGAATACCATTACACAAAAACATCAAAGAAGTGTCCATGCATCGCTACAAACACAGGGTGAAAATGCCTCAAGATCTACACCTTTTGATGATGAGGACTTCCTTGATTAGTCCTCTCAAATATTCTAAAAAAATCTAAAAATTTAGAATCTAAAAATATTTTCAGCATTCACAGGTTTTATTATCTTCTTGGCATCTATGTTATTAGTTCCATGTTAGTGGATAGCATATCATTTCTTTCTATATACACGTGTTCCATACATCTTTCAAGTGTGATTCTAGCATACACATATACATGATTTATGCACTTTTAGATGTTAGGCCTTCCTTCTACTCATGTCATATTAACAATGGGGGCATCCACTTCTTTGATCATGGTACATTTAGGTTACATCATTCTATGGTCACTTTGTATTATCTTGTTTGAGATCATATACTACACATGTATTTATCTATGCTTATATATTTTACAGTGTACTTGATATGATATGTACTTAATATTTTTTGCTAGTGCATATATCCAGAGACAAGTATGATATGTTTATGTGGGTTGTTTATACTTTTCCTTTATGCACTTCCTTGAGTGTCTTGATTCATTTTTTTGAGCATTTAAATATGCTCCATTGTTTACAGCCCTCGTTCCTTTATTTACCTCTTTGACATTTGAATATGTCATTATTTTATGTGGACATTTTAATGTCATTCTTGTTTTTGTGTACATTTGACGGAGTCATGTTATTTAGATTATGCAACATTTGAACATGCCCCTTGTTTGTGGTTTTCTTGGACCATTGTCTTTTGATTTGTTTTTGAGTGTTCTTGTGTGTGTATTTGATTGCTTGTTAAGTTTGTATTGTTATTATCTAGACATTTCCATGATTCACATGCATATTAAGATTTAATGTGATCACATTCTACATGTTTAAATGACATATTTACCTAGACATTTTCTTTCTATACGTTGCATGGGTCATACACAAATTATATAGTTAGCTTATCCTTTTGAGGTAAGGTGACTACTATTTGTTACTTCCCCTCACCTTAAAAGGAGGGGCATAATAGTAGGGGCATGTTATATAGGCATGGCTTTCACTTTCTTCATAGATTCAGATATACAATGGAGGTATGCTTTGGAAACATATTTTTCACACACATATCAGTCTTAGTTTCATATATTCATTGAGAGTATGTTCTTGAAACATTACACCAATTCTTAGTTTTAGATTATCATGGGTCATGTTATGGAAATTTGTTCTCCACACTTGCATAATTTTCAAATTGGTTAAATTACATAGTTATATGATTCAGATACACATTTGTGATAGAATTCTATACATTGATATTATTTTTATACATAGTTTCAACATAAGACATATCTAAGGTGCATATGCTATGCAAAGAGTGTTTAAAATTTACAAAATCAAATAAACTTTTAGATTTCAATATTTCTAAGGACTATCATCACCTACCAGGTTAGACTTTTACAGGCTGTATTGAGTCAATCTACTACAGTAATTAGTTCACTCAGTATGGTTAAAGTGATTAATTCATTCGATCTTACCAAGTTTATAAGTTGGACTTGATTATATCATCTAACCTCATCAATTTTATAATGTGAGTTGACTTTGTTCACTCTTGTTCACCAAGTTATAAGAATGAAAGGGTTTCACGACTAAGCTAATCTCAACTATCGAGTGGCAATTTACATTTCTCTAAAATTAGGAGCATGTGTCCTTCAATTTCTCTCTATCTCTCTAGATATATGCACTTTCCAGATTTTATATTTATTCTAATCACATCTTTGATGATTCATAATGATACATCTTTTCAAATCAAATTGTCAAAATTCAAGGTGGTTGCATCGATACACGTGTACTCTTAAACCTTAGTCTCTTTCAATTTCAATGCTTTCAATTCCAAATTATATGCACTGATTGTACACTGTAACATGCTCTTGGATTCATGTCAATTATTAAAAAAATCACTCAAGTAAGGTTCAAGAAAAGGCAAGGTGTGTTATACACACCCAGGTACATTTTTTTTTTTTTAAACTAGCAATTTCATTACTAGATTAAAAAGGGGGATGTAGACACTATTTTTTGAATTATATAACACCTCAATCTTTTACACTTGGAAAATACGTATCATGGATGTGACAGGTCAAATTTCATATGGAATTACAATAAAATTTTTATTTCACGATTCAATGAAAAAGAGAGCAAACATTACAATAAATAGACTAACAAAAGACTATTTATTTCACATTCTCAATGACTCTTCCTATTCCTACGGGAATATAAAGCTTATTGAATAAAACAAAATGTAAGACACCTAAGCTAGACACCTAGAATTAATAACCAATATATACAATATTGTCACATCCCCCCTTATTCTATATGGGTCTTTGTTAGACCAAGCATTCCTCTAAACTTTTCATTTTTTTATTGTCCAAGCGCTTTTATCAAGATGTTTGTTGGTTGCTCTACTGTCAAGCAATGTTGCAACTTGACACTACCATCTTTCACATAGTGTCGAATAAAATAAAATTTGGTATTGATGTACTTGCTTCGGTCATGAAAAACTAGATTTTTTTCCATATGAATTGCAAAAGTGTTATCAACCATGAGAGGTGTTGATGAAACCTATTGCTCCTGTAAATCTAAAAAAACTCTTCTGAGCCACAAGATCTCTCTAGTTGCCTTTGAAGTGGCCATATATTTTGCTTCTACTGAAGAAATTATCAAGACTGATTGCTTCTTGGATTTTCAACTAACAATTGTTATTCCTAAATTCATTAGAAAACCCAAGGTGGACTTTTCATCTTCATGATCACCAGCATAGTCAGAATTTGAATACCCAACCAGTTTGAAGTCTCCTACCCTAGAGTATTTAAGCCCAAAATGTTGTGTGCTTTTGAGATATCTTAGAACCCTTTTTATTGCTACCCAATGACTCTCCCTAGGTTGTTGCGTGAATCTTGAGAGGACACCAACTGCATATGATATATCTGGTTGAGTGGTAATCACATAAATCAAAATTCTAATGAGTTATCTATATTTAGTGGCATCAACCAAATATGTTGAATCTTCATATATCAATTTGAGATTATGTTCCATAGACGTGGTGAAAGGCTTACAATATTCTATTTCTAACTTGCTCAGAATGTCACCAACGTAATTCTTCTGAGTGATGAAAACATACTTTGGTTTATAAATTACTTCAATACCCAAATAGTAATGAAGATAACCCAAATCAGTCATTTAAAAGTTTTTCATCAACTCTGATTTGAATTTTACAGTGTACCATTCATTGTTCCCTATGATGATCAAATTATCAACATACACCACCACAAATATAACTATTTTGTCACCTATTTTGATGAAAAGAGTTGCATCTTCAAACTCAAAACGTTTGAATTTCATGTTCATGAGGTGCTTAGCTAGTTTTTCGTACCATGCTCGAGGAGCTTGTAGCAATTTTTCCAATTTACACACCTTGTGCTCTTGTCCCTTTACTGTAAAACTATCAGGTTGTGTCATGTACATAGTTTCTTTGAGGTATCCATTTACAAATACAGTTTTGACATCTATTTGGTGAACTTTCCATTTGTTATGATCTGTCAAAGCCAATATGGTCCAAATGGCAGTGCATTTTGTTGTAGGTGCAAAGGTTTCATTGTAGTCAATTCCTTCCTTTTGAGCATACCCCTTTGTGACAAGCCTTGCTTTGTGATTGTCAAGTGAATCGTATACCTTGTATTTATTGTGATAGACCCACTTGCAGACAATTAGTTTGCAACCATATGGTGGATCAACCAGATTCTAAGTCCCATTTTTCACTAATGAATTATACTCATCTTTCATTATTTTTCTCTAAGAGTCAAGCTTCTTAGCTTGTTTGAAATTGGTTGGTTATGAATTAAATGCAACATTGAGTTCCTCTTGAAAATCATCCAATGTGAGTTTTCTAATCATGTCCTAAATTTTATCAATATACTTATTCGGTTTAGAGGAGGTTGCATGTGCACTTCAAGTGCCTATTTTCCCAACTTCATCAGGCCTCACATCTTTTAGTATTTGAGTGGCCCACTAAGGCATCTTGTTTTGTGTTGCAAGTGCTTCGGGTTCATCCTCTAAAGTTCCTTCATTGTCTGCCCCCTGTTTTGTTGGTCCTTGTTCAATATCTAATGAATTTTCACTCTCTCCTTCAGGAGGAGTTTCAAGCTCATGTATAAGAGACAATAGAAAATCAATAGATTCCCAACTCTGTGTCCCCTAATCATTTTCTGGGACATTCAAATCACTCTCTTTGTAGATATAAAACTTGGCATATTTGTCCAGTCAACTCAGTTGTCAATCAATATGCACTTTGTCCTTTGCAATTTCACAAAAGACAACTTCTCTTACGACAAGAAACTTCTTCTCTTTCTCATTGTATACCCTGGATGCCTTGGAGGAATCAAAATATTCCAAGTAGATGCATTTTTTACTCATGTGATCCAATTTGTTTCTCTTCTCCTTTGGAATCAATGCATAACAAGTGGATCCAAAGATGTCACACTGAATGGAGGTGACCACACATCTCATACAGAGTCTTTGATTCAAGAGTTGTTGATGATGATCTGTTACGAAGGTATACTATTGTTTTAGCTTCTTCAGCCCAAAAGTACAGATTTACCCCTTTGAAATACAACATTGCATGAACCATATTCATCATAGTTTTATTCATTCTTTCAACTACTCCATTTTGTTGTGGAGTGTGAGGAACTATGAGATGGTGTTTGTTCTTGTTTTGCTCAAGATAGGATTCAAACTTCTTTGATGTGAATTCACCATCATTATCTGTCATGAGTGTCTCGATGCAGGTTTGTGTTTCATTTTCAATCATTGTTTGAAACTTTTTGAAAGTATCGTAGGCTTCTTATTTATTTTTCATAAAGTATATCCATGTTATCCTATTGTAGTGATCAATGAACAACATGAAGTACTTATGACCACCAATGGAGAGGATTGGAAGAGAACACAAGTCTGAATAAACAAGCTACAATTTTCTATCTACTTTTCACTATGACTTCAAAAATGGTTCTCTTGCGTGTTTAACCAAGATGCAGGGTTCACACTTCTCATTTGATTTTGCAGGCAATGTAGGCATGCCAACAACACTATTCTTTTGCAATACATAAATGTTGTTATAGTGAGTGTGCCCAAATCGAGCATGCCACAACATGTTTGGAGACATTTCATCTTCCACAAGATGAGCATAATTCCTTGAATTTTATGGCTCACCTTTCAGTTTGAGTAGATTCCCTTCCTCATATCCAATCAAGATGACTGCATTGTCACTTTTTTTTTATTGTGACATCACCATTATCCAATAGAATGGAATGGCCTTGTTGCCTTATGAGCACTAGGGACAACAAGTTTCGTTTCAATTGAGGAAGGTAGAGAACACTCTCAAGTTTGTAGTCTGAAAGCCCTAGACACTTGAGTTGAATTGTACCTCTTCTCTGTGGTTGTAGACTTGATCTATCTATGAGGTATACTAAGCCACAACTTTCTTCAGTGTACTCAAAGAAGTCTTTTCAAAAAGTCATAAGTTGAGTGGCACAGTATCAAGAACCCAAGCATCAAACCTTGAGGAACTAATTGATACATTATTTGCTTCATCATCTGTACTAAAAACCCACATTCATTAGTGAATTGGGATAAGTTTGACTCTTTTGATTGTTTCTTTGAATTTCCCTCTTTCTTTTTATGGTATGCTTCAATTTTCTTCCATGGAGTCCTGCATTCGTAAGTCTCATGGCTACCTTTTCTGTCACACCGTTCACAATAGAGGTTTTGTTTATCATTCTATTTTTTATTTTGACCACCATGATTTTCATTTTTTCCACCTTTTTCTTTGTACTTGTTATTGCCTTTATTTTTGGAAGAGGTGGCTTTGTTTGATGGTTTCAAATAATTTGCTTTGACATAGCACACACTTTCACCTATTGTGGTTTTAGTTTTCCTTCCAAAGGCCTTTTCTCTTTCTACCATCTTTTCAACCAACCGGTCAAATGTGAGTCTTCAACTGATTGTTTGCTTGTAGAGGCTCCAAATAGGTTGAATAGTTGGGAAGAAGGGATTTTATGAATGTGGTCATGTATATATCAATTTTGACATGTGTTGCTTCAACATCATGTGTGATAGCTCATATCTCTGAAACCAATCACATCACATCACCATCTTTCAACTCTAGGTTGACCAGTTTCAACTGCAACTGAATGAATTCTAATTCTGAATGGGAACCATATATGTCCTCCGATTTATGATATGCTTCCCATGGTGTATTGCACCCTTGTATATGATAAAACACATCTCTGTCCATTGATGCTCTCATTAATGCCAAAGCCTTATGGTTTTTCTACTTCCATGTTTGAGTATCCTTTACATTTCTTGTCGATTCAGCGAATTGCTTTGCCCCATCACAAATATCGAACCATATATCATTGAAGATGAGTGTGTTCTCCACTTGCGAAGACCATTTTAGTCAACTGTCTTTGCCAATCAAGTTAGTTCTAACAATGGATTTGATGGAATGCATGGTTTTGAGTTTTGTTTGAGTTTTTGGAGGTTTTAAGTTTTTGTTTAATCCCAATTAGTTCTTTATCAATCTAAAATGGTCCCCTTTTCTTTATATGCAAAGGTACTGAAAAGGATTTGTTTTGTCATTAACACCAACTTAAAAAGAAAACCTCATACATTAACATACTCAATTTTTCTTGATTTCTAGATTTATGTTTTTCGACATACATGAATGGGTAAAAGAGTAGCTCTCCTTATTTCTCTTTAAATTGCGAAAATTAGTTGTTGTTTACCAATTTTGCTTAGAGTAGCTTGCTCAAGGCAATTAAAAAATTGTTCTACAATTCAATTTTTAAAATGCTTCAAATTTGAAAAAGCGCTTAAAATTGAAATTTTCTTTTTTGAATTAAAAAACTTAAAAATTACCTTCTCCTTTTATTTTATTTTCAGATTTGATTCCAATATTGGAATCAATTGAAAAAATCAGCCTCCTCCACATAGTAGTATATTAGAAATATAAATTATGAAATCTCCAAAAAAAAATCAAATTTCTGTGCTACCAGCTGTCACAGAGAATTTGAAACGCCTTGCTGAAAATGGTTCTTCCACGCAGGTTTGAGGGTCTTTTACATATTCCAATGGCACAGCGCCTTCCACACAGTTCTGAAGGCGTAATGAATGTTGGTAGGAAAATGTCAACTCCTTCCACACAACACCTTGCATGCAGGGCTTGTTTAGAGCACCAATTCCAATTTACAAATCTCAGCGAAAACTTCTCCAAACACCATCAAACTTTTTGTGGGCTTTCGAAAAGCGAAGTGAGATGGGAAACCAAATACACAATGATAGAATTCAATTTAGTTCAACTACGAAAAAAACTATCTTCATTATGTCGAGGGTTTGTCAAGTGAACTGCATGCTCAACATAATAGCTATCACTTGCAAGCAACTAAAAATTGCCAATAATGTTGTTGTAGCATATGTTCTGCATCATAGGGCAGCGCCAACATGAAAAATATAAAAACTGTAATCTACAAACCATAGTCCTCCTCACTAATTGATACACTGCCATTGTCTCAGTCAAAAACAAATAATTGAAAGAGAATAATTAATTGTAAGATTATACAACTGAGAAAGAGGAGAAGAAACTAAAATGACTGAATAAAAAATTTCAGGCTCTGATACCAATGACAGGTCAGATTTCATACAGAGTGACAATGAAATTTGTATTTCACGATTCAATGAAAAAGATAACAAACATTACAATAAATAGACTAACAAAAGACTATTCATTTCATATTTTCAATGACTCTTCCTATTCCTACGAGAATGAAAAGCTTATTGAATAAGACAAAATGCAAGACACCTAAGCTAGACACCTAAGATTAAGAACCAATATGTACAATATTATTATAAGATGTACCTTCAGTTTTTAAACATTTTCGTTGTCAAAAGTCTCACATACACTATCTTTATATGCTTATTGTGTATCTCTTAGTCCGACCAATGTTATTTTGATGACTTGAATCTTCTATCATGCTCAGAATATTATAAACTATTTATCATCTATCTTTACAAGTTTTAGACTTGTGCTTGTTTTTCAAATACCTGAACACTTGCATCCTAATTACACGTCTACATCGATGCAAGTGTCATACCCCAACACAAGTGTCCAATGCCCTAAAGTCATCTAATTTACAAATGAAACGTATTCCTATGGTCAGTCTAAGTGCTTTAATGTGAGATGCTTTCCAAAAGGATTGGTATAAATACATGATCAATCATCATTCATTCTTCACCTAGTAGGGACCAAACAACTCACAAGGCAACTTACAAAATATATTTTATCAAACATTCAAGTAAGCAAAAGCTTCCCTATTTTTTCCTATTTCAATATCAATCATAGGGACAACATATATATATAGGTATGAAGTATTGAAGGAACATCTTATGAGCCACATTTTTCAAGTTACAAACTAAGTCACTTTATGTACTTATTTATCACATATTACATGATACACACGCAAGCCAACACGTGGGGTTGAACTATATAAGTTTAAGACCCTCTTTAGAGTATTGGCTTTGTAGGCAATGTTCAATGACAAAGGGGTCTTTTGAGGAGCTCGAAATCGTGTGCCCACTAACCCCTTTTTTTTCACAACCACTATGAAGATGAAAAACTAGGGTTTTACTATTTGACGAGAGACAATCTAAGTCTCGAATCTGAATGCACCAAAGTGAAGATGACATAGAACCCAGAAGTATCCAAGTAATCGTATCTAGTTTTCGCTAGTATTCCATACTGAACACATGCATCCAAATCAGATAGAAGCATCGACACAACTGTCCTAGGTCGATGCAACTATCTGCAGCTACAAAGGTACAGTTTCCAGAATCAAAGGATTGGTCTAGAATTTAGATCCAATATACTTTCTTTATGTTTGAGATCCAAATTTGTATTAGCATCAAAACCAAATAAGTATCTTGTTTTCATTATCATTGCAATATCTAGCATAGTTACATTTTCTATATTTACCATATCTTAGCATAATATATTCAATATATGTTTATTTGAAGATTACAATTAATTGACCTGCTTTAGAGATAATCTACCATAATTGTACCTTAGGCCATCTCTATCCCTTTAACCCTAGATTCCATAAACTAGATTTTAGGGCTAAACACATCTTAACATAAGTTTCCATCGTGTGTTGCAAAAGGAATAATAAAATGCAATGTTAGCTCACTTGAGCACCCTCTTGAGGAGTTGTAGTTATATATGTTACATGCTTAGAATTAGAGTCAATATTATTAAGTGTAATGTCAAACCAAGTGCAATAAAGGATTTCTCTCTCTCCCTAGATAATCAAGTGCAATGGCATAAGCATTTGCCTGGACCTTTTGATACAAGTATGCAACTAATTCACCCTAAACTCCTTTGAAAAGTTTTATAAAGCATAAATATAGAATTTATAGTGTGTCTAACACTTGCTTCCACTTGATACTTGTTATTGAAATGCCTATAGGAGGGATGCATAAAATTTCTTAAATTTGAATCAAAGAACTATTGGCACACAAGCCAACCAAAAAAAAAATGAAAGAACTGACAATCATGGGTCCAAACATCAAAAAGAGATGAAGAGCATGACCTAGAGAACAAAAAGAGAAACAATTGGCAAGGTGTCAACTATGTCCATGACAAAATTGGCAGACTATCAATTTCGTCCCAATAGAAAAGAACATAGAGGATGAAGAGAGAAAAAACAAAGGCCTTCAAGCACAAACAAAACAGATATGAGAGAGAAAATAGAGGAAACATAATAACATGAAACTACACAAGAAAAAAGAAGAGAAAGACACGAAAAATGCCAATAAGAGCAATTCAAACCAATGATCCATATGCACAAAACAACACTAAAAATATTTCAATAATAAACCTTGTACCAAAATTAGGAGTCTGCAAAGCCTATATGCTCTTATGAGAAATTCATATTCCAAGAAGTTTGTGGTTTGGAGAACTTCTCATAAACACAGAAGAATCCTTCGACCCCTCAAGGCCCTTTAAGAGGATATCCTCTTGTCAAGAATTTTATTATTGAGGAAGATGAAAGCAATAATATGAGTCGAAGAGACTTCTTATATTTAGTTGAAGAAATATGCTTGTGGAAGAACTTTAGAAAGAGAATGTACTCTAAAATGAAATTTCCAATAAGGCAAGTATGTTCCAAACTCATCTTACCTTGATAGAACAAAAGAAAATCTTAAGAGATTTAACATAATTCTAAGGACCACTGTACACAGCAAAAATGTGAAGTCCTAACTATTTGTTAATACTTAACCACAAGGGAAATATATGAAAATACTCTTTGTGCTCAACTATGGATATCCCAAAAAGCTTTTGTTGGTGCATTCTGATATTCATACAAGGATGATAATTTTACAAAAGATGGACAACAATTTCATAATAATAAGCATAGGAACTTGAAGGAATATAAAGCTTGCTTATTCTTTTTCTCATTTGCATATGTTTGACCAAGTATGTTTTCAAACTAATATCGTGGAGCTTCTTACTTTTAAAAAGTAGTTATTTTTCCCTCCCAAACAACCTATGCCTCATACTGAAGCAATGTCTTCCCTAGAAAGCCCAATGCGGTGTATGCATTAGTGAAATGTCAAAGTGACCATAGCATTGGATAATAGGGGACATAATTTGGAAGGGATCAAGAACTAAATTATAGATTATTCTCTCAAGGCTCGTTGGTCTAAATCCATTTATACTAAAGATGAAAAACCACACACTTATCCCAATTTAACTAGTGTGGATCTCCCTTCTAGAAAAACTCGAGGTGGGAGTTGTCAATTTTAGTTGATTATCAAGTACTTCAATCACTGAGAATTGGATTCACATTTCAAGAACAATCTAAAGGACACTCTCCTCACTGCATATGACTCTTTGCATGTTCTATTAGAAACAAATGGACAAGGGTCAACCCCATCTTTATAGTTATAGGTGTTGTGATGAACCTTATCATCACAATCAAACTCCTCAAAATCTAAAGGAGAACAAAGGTGAGTGTAAGAGAGACTTCTTTCACCTTATTCTTTGGCCTAGGGAGAGGACTACAATTCCTAGGCAAGAATGATAGTGGAACAAGAGTGGAACCAGGGAAAATGATTGGCAACAACAATAGATATATCGTTGCCCCAAACATCAACCACGAAGGTTCTCAATCGAGTGGCTCTTCGAACATCTTTTCTCCTATTATGTTCTTGGGGACATTGGTAGAAACCAATAAACCCCTCTCCTTTGGGCCCATAGGACACTAGATGCAGTGGAAGGGTGTTCTTTCTAATATGGTAAGTGGTTAATATTCTTCTCAATTGTTAGTGACAATGTTTTTATTTAATTTATGTATTTGTTTCCCTTAAAAAAAAGAACAAGAGGCCATTGTTAATTTATTATATTTAGAAATAGTTAGTCATTGCAGCTACTTGATTTTTTCCATAGCTATGCGGAGGCCAAACAGCATACTTATCTTAATTTTTCCCAAAATATTGTTATTAGTAAAAATATTACAAGTCGTCAGATTTTAAGCTACTCACAAAGTTTCATCAAAATGTCCTACCATAAACATGGCAGATGCTCAAGCAGAACAATTATAAAGGAGGGGATTCCCGAGTGCATTTCTAATAAAATAGAAAATAATACAATGGATTGATAAGGGATGAAAGGAAATAATTATTAAAATTCAAGAGAGCCATTATCTTTATAAAAGCTAATGATAATATTTTTCCCTACAATAGAATATATCTATTAGATTATTCTTCTTATTTTAGTCACTAATTGTCTAGGTTGGAAATTTCATTAAACGGTATCCTCACAGCGAGCATCGCCCTTCTTTGAAGTAATCGCTGCAATTGCAATGTGTGAGCAAAGTTAGATAAAGCCAAGAAAATGAGGATATGGAAAAAATCAAACATCCAAGATTCCCAGCTATTTATTCTCTTGATATTTTAGAGTGAAGAGAGAAATTGGCACCTTACATTAGCTTACATGAACTCTATAACTACTGCAGATGCACCACCGCCGCCATTGCAGACTCCTGCAACTCCATATTTTCCCTTTCTATGCCTCAATACCTGTCAGAATACTTTTCCATTAGCTTGCAACATGTCAGAACAGGAACGGAACAAATAAATGTAGGGGATCTTGGGCACTTGTGTCCCACAAACAAGCAACAAGCATCATGCGTTCTAACACATGAATCATCAACAAAGTTATGTAAGATACAAACCCCTAAAAGTGTAACCATGATGCGGGCACCACTGCACCCAAGTGGATGTCCCAGAGATACGGCTCCTCCATGTACATTTACTGTTTCCTGTATGTGACATAATATAATATGTCAATTTACCAGGACAGGCTAGATAGCCTTAACAGTTATATTCACATATTGCAGAGTTACTATTCAGATACACAAAACACATGAACTGAGCATCAGCATTCTGGGAAGTGTTTGTATGATAAACACAAAAAATACATAATTATCTTTCATCACCGTAGTTATCCTGTAAAGTCTATTGATGCAGTTTGCACCAAAGTTTTTAAGGATACAAGTTATTTGAAAAAAGAACGTACCGGCTTGAGCCCAAGTATCTTCTGATTGGCAAGAGCTACGACCTGCAAAAAATGAACTCGATTAGAAATTTTATACAGAGTTTTCTTCTTTTCGTAATTTTCGACACGGATTTAACTCTCTTCAGTGCAGTTGTGCCCACTGTAACAATAAAGCAAATGTAAACAGGGCATGATAACATTTCAAACTTTAAAACATAGTTAATTGACTGTGAATGCAGAAAATTTGGGTGAATTGCAGCGTGTTCATCTTCCACCTAACATCTCAGGTTTAAACTGACAGAATAGCTAATTAAAGACATTTACAGAGAAATTCATCAAATATTAAATTTCTTGATGCCAATATTCACCAAGGTTTTCACTGGAACGTTGTAGAAAACAATACATGTCTAGCAATTAAACTTACAGAGAATGCTTCGTTTATCTCATAATAGTCTATCTGTGAAGCCTCCAGGCCTGCCTTAGAAATAGCTTTTGGGATAGCTAGAGCTGGTGCAGTTGTGAATAGTTCAGGGGCCTGGAGTATAAATCTATGCTCAGTCAACATATTTCAAGGTACATCTTTGAAATGAGATTGCAAACAAGATAACCAATTTTGAATGAGAAACACCTGTGCAGCATCAGCGTATCCTACTATCTTTGCAATTACTTGTAAACCCAGCTCCAGTGCCTTTTCCCCACTCACTAAAACCAGAGCAGCTGCTCCATCACTGCAAAAGGGGCAATTAAAAAGCGTAAGGTTAGTAAGTCCAAACACTCAAATTGTTTAAACCCTTCCATTATCTTTTTCCAACCAAACTACCCAAAATTAAGCACGTGCATAGCTTGGAAATGAGTCCTATTAGGGTAAGAACTTACGCCAAGCTTTTATCAGTATAATCTCAATTACTTTTTGAACGGCACCAACAATACAAACAAGGGCCAGATTGGAAAACAATGTGGTTAAAAATATAAGGACTAGAATTCCTACAGTTTGATACAAGATATTTGGTGTCGCAGTCAGCAACTACAGTTTCATGCAAAAGGATGAATCAAAACTTTAAAAGGGCCAGCAATTGCACACAGCATGCTCCGCATTTTTTTATTGAAGTTGCAATCCAATTTAGCCTTCCAATAGGCATTCCTTGTAGAGATGATTTGGGGCAGTACGAATTTCCTAGGAAAGATAATATCTAACGTAGAAAGGTTGGATTTTACCTGTTAGTACTTTGAAATATATACATGAATCTGTGTAATTTTGGAAGCCTTGTTAAGAATGCTTATCATACAAAATGATTGTGCCTAAAGTTAAACCATAAAGAACAAGGCTTAACTTCTGCATCTTGACTGTCTTACTTTTATACCATATTCTGAATGATCCCTGCTTATCTTGGCAGCTACCCAATTAGTACAACTGGACAAGCATCATGTAAATAAAAATTAGAAATATCCTTACCTTCTCGATAAGACTGAACAAATTACAGCTAGTTCTTTATTGATAGGCAACTTGTAAACCAGATAAAGGGATATAAAAGCTTTAGTTATGGCACATGATAGTGATTACAACTAGCACAAATACCTTAAATACATCTATCTAAAATATGCCAAGAGATATCATTCTCAAGGTTCTATTTTTCACATACTACATTGATTAATAATTCCTTTACCTTCTTCACCAATTTTCCATTGACTAGTGACAAATGGCATCAATCTAGCTACACCACTGTGTCGGGCTCGAAAAATCTTTCTGGGAAAAAACAAAATGGGCTCCAAACTCCACCATATGGACAAGATATTACGATTTTCAATTGACTTCTCCAAGGAAAAAGAAAAAAGTTCTAAGTGACAGTCAAATGGACATCAAATTTTAACGTTAAAATTTCCCTGTTACAATCAAATAGACATCAAATTTAAGCTCAAACATATTTGTGAACAACTCACTCCATTACACTTCCTTGCTGCTATTGTAGAGTGCCTATCGGCATAATGAAAGCACATGTTTTGAGCTTTTGCACTTGTAAAATTTATTGTTTAGTTGATTGATACTACAATTTTTGAACACCACAGAAGTAGGGCAGCAACAGTGACGAGATTCCTAGACATCAAACTTAGTCTATATATGTCAATGTTCACTAAGACGACAGTGATAAGTGTAGATAATATCTTGTTCCGATACCATGGCACGTCATTGTTCTCAAATGCTTCTCAACCTTTAATCCTGGGTCTTCAATAACTGGGTATGATCCTCTGTATGAATTCTTTTTCACAAATTAAAAGTGACAACTTAAGATTTTGTACTTAAAATTTTGTGCCCACATGTTTGCAACTTCAGGGGCCAAAAAATTTTGCATGAACTAATGAGTTCAGCCATAGTCAAACATATAGACTGCTATCTTCCTTCTGTAACCTCGAATCAAGTTCTCCCTGTTGCTTGGTAAGTTTACTTGCAACTTTAATCCATATTCAATTGAACTTTATTGACTTGCTCTATTGTTAATTCGTTACTCATAAAGGGACCATGTCTGACTTAATTGACTCGAGCACTTGCAGTTTAGGATTTGTTACAGCCTTAGAAAATCAATTCTGAACAAGGCTGTGAAGAGCAATCAAGAGCTAAGCAAATTGTATGAAGAGAATGTGAATACAGCCACCTAGTCTGTAATCTCTGCTTTGCCATTTTTTAGTTACTAGAAATGACACTTCTTCAATTTTTCAAGACATATTTTAGATTTAAGAAGATCTGGATGATCTCACTTATAATTGTTCCTGCTATTGCAGAAATAAATCAGTGGGTTGCTTCTTTTTATTTGAACTATAGCCTCTAACTTCCATGCTTATTTCCACTACATTGCTAAGAAGTTCTCACATAATGTATCTCCCAGAAATTATTATCAAATTCCAAGCATTTCAACTACTGTAAGCTTCTAGTCAAATAGCTAAGTGTATAAAGTGATCAATAGCAGTCAAACATTAATAAATGCCACCAAAAAGATAATGTAAATGATGTTAGAAGAAACTTAATATGTTAGGATCCTACCTGCAAAACAAAATTAGATTTTTAAACCTTAAAGCATCTCAACACTACCTTTAGGCTTTAACCTTGTCACATATCAACCATCCAACATCTCATCTTACAAAGCTACAATATAACATGAAGTCTGGACTCTGTTCATATGACTAATTCTCTCAAGGTTTGTTCTATCCCTTATCTTATGCGCTACCAGGAAATTATGGAATGCAAAACAGTTTAAATTCTTTAGTACTGCAATGATCCTGAAGGTTGTCTGCTGCTCTTATCATCCTCTACTGTGCATCTAAGTTAAGAATGTATAACCTTACAAAGTACACATTGATAGGTTGATTAATTCTGTATGCATGCATAACATGTTTCTGTGGATAAATAGATAATAAAATACACTTGGGGGGCGGGGGCGAGGTTGGGGGGGAGGGGTGAGAGAGAGAGAGAGAGAGAGAGAGAATCAACCTAATAGTTGAAGCGTTACCGGCAGTCACGGTTCCAGCTTCTTTAAAAGCTGGTCTAAGTTTCCTTAGCTTTGCTGCATCAAACTGGCACAAAAGAAGTTCAGAATAAAAAAGAAAAATTTATGTAGATGTATTAAATTTAAATCAATTCAATTAATATATATATTTTATTGTTTGATGAATCAATTGCATAAATTCCCTTCTGAATACATCTTAAGAAGCCTAACCTTCCCTAGACCTTCATCTTTGTCAACAATTGCAGATGGCTTTCCCCTTACTCCTGAAACCTCAACCTGCATATCAGATTCAGAAAAAACAACAAGCTTTAACATAATAGAAATACAGGGGACGCTGCTGCTATAGGTTTGAAGCTATTGTCAATAGTTATTGCATTCACAAATCCAGTCATACCGGCACTATTTCCCATTCAAAAGCACCACCATTCAGGGCAGAAATTCCACGTTCAAAGCTCTGAATTGCATGATTATCCTGATGCCAATATCAAGCAATTAGTTGACATAATACTATATATATAAGTAGAGCACAAAAAGAGGTAGCACAAGAAAGTTGCTGACAAATCCACAGCTCAGTCCTCTATAGTGAACACTGCATTAAAACCTATATTCTCGCAGGCATTCCACATGTAGCTACAAAAGCTACAACATGCATGATCAAAGCAAAACAGGAACACATGTCATAAGCTGCTTGGCTTGAACCACAAAATTTCCAATATGCAATTTTTTGCTTAAATTTTTTCTTTATTCCACAAAATGAGGAGCAGTACGTAAAGACTCCAGGGCAATAATGTATCAAGTGCTAGAGATGTTGCATGCAATTGAAAACCCAATACAATGAGGATCAGATACATACTGGACAACAACAAAGAATAGTTCCAGGTTATGTAAATTAACCAAAGATACAGCATATGAAAGGGCTGTAAAAATCTGTTTTGTGGAATATTAACTAAAAGGGTGAAGACATAAATTCCAAAATTCTCCCAAAATTACATCCAAGGCCATTTCTTCAAGAACACAGAAACACTTAAACTATACCAAACTCACAAAGAAGTACCCATAGTATAAAGATTAAAAGAAAATTAAGAAAACATATAGAAATTCTATTTATATCCACAAATGATAAGGGTGTGTGTGCCTAGTCGATACATGAATTTTAAAAACAAAGGACAGATTATGCTGAATGTTTTCTTATCCTGTTAACAACATATATAGTCATATCTAGTGAAGCAATATAACTACTTTCTTCCCACCTTACATCTGGCCCTGGAATTGGCTGCAAATAATTGGGCATAAGAGAAATAAAGAAGATGATTTCCACAGTTAGTTTCCATTTTGTATAGAATATTTGGTCAAATTTCAGTAAAATTGGCACCTATGGAACACTTTGTAAACTGGAACCTATGAAAGAAATGAAAGGATTGTCATATTATGCTGAATGTATTCTTATTCCATTGACGCCATGGATAGTCATATCTAGTGAAGCAATATAAGTACTTTCTTCCCACCTTATATCTGGTCCAGGAATTGACTGCAGATAATTGGGCATGAGAGAAATGCAACAGATGATTTCCACAGTTAGTTTCCATTTTATATAGAATATCTGGTCAGATTAGTTTCCATTTTATATAGAATATTTGGTCAAATTTCAGATAAAATGGGCACCTATGAAACACTTTGTTAACCGGAACCTATGAAAGAACTGAAAGGATATGCAGAAATAGGAACCCATTTGCTTAGAAAATGAGTAAAGTGGCATATGCCTGCCAATGTTGCCTATTTGTTAACAAAGAACATGAAAGAGATGGTAACCATCATATGTACATCTCACAACAGTAAGAAAGACAGCATTTCCATCTACCTGCTCAATCACAATTAGGACTGAAACTGATTTCTAGACTGACGGAAGATTGCTTTAAAGTTTAAATGAGCACAACTAACGGTAATAAATAATTTCTCCAAAAGAGTCTAAAAAAATAATTTATTATTCATTGCAAAATGAAAATATACTTGGGACCAACACCAAATGTTCATTGGTGACTTGCAAATTCACAAATTAAAAGAACTGTAAAAATTCCTTTAATTTTACTAAATAGATTTAGATGGGAAATACCTGATCTTCTCTTGATATAGTATATTTATCTGCACATAACTCCCCACATACCCCCATGCCAAAGTCATTGTAAACATCCCAGAGTCCATCCTTTAACATTCCATCAACAATATTTCCATGTCCAAGTCGATACCCCTTTCTATTCAAAGTTAACAAGAACTCCAAAAATAAGATTATTCTTATTGTATTAGCAGTATATTAAGCATTATAAGAGAAGCAGATTAACTCAAGTTATCCAGTCAGCCCACAGATCAATAGGATATAACACAAAAACATACCATAAGGCTTTCAAAATCATATACCTGGCATCAGGGAGGTAATAAGGGGCATTTGACATGCTTTCCATGCCTCCAGCCACGACAATGTCATTGCTGCCTGACTGGATACTCTGAGCGGCAAACATTGTTGCTAAAAACAAATCAAATTTTTCTTTGTAAGCCTAATCTTCCATCCAGATAACCTTAATAGAAGTGAAGATTTAGAAAATATAAATTTATTTGTATTTTTATTTAAGTTCGCAAAGATGTACAAAGTCAAGATAAGAAAGATACACTTCGAATGCACAAAGAATCTTCCAAAGCATTTTCCAATTATATTTAAAGTCAAAACATGGCATACCCTTCATTCCTGATGCACAAACTTTGTTGATTGTAGTGCATATAACAGAATTAGGTATCCCTGCACCTAGTGCTGCCTGTCTAGCAGGGGCTTGACCCAGGTTGGCGCTCAAAACATTTCCAAAAAATACTTCTTGAACCATTCCAGGTTCGACACCTGATCTTCTAAGAGCAGCTGCAAAGCATTAGATAAAGCTGTGTTAGTGCATCAACCACCACTTCAACTACAACTTGCAAAAAAATAAAACAGTCCATAACTTGCAAACAAAGAAACAATCCATAAACTGAGAATTAAAAAGAACTATGTTGAAAGAATATGTTGAAAGAATTTTATAAAATTCTTCAAAAATAAAATAAGTTTTAACCCTGAATCTGCATACTGAATCATCGACTTATTACATGAATATATTCTGACCTCATTTTAAATGGAACTTACCCTCAATGGCGATTGATCCCAATTTGGTTGCAGATAGGGCTGAAAGAGAACCACTCAGTCCCCCAATAGGCGTACGTGCAACACCAACAATGCACACATCTAATTAACAGTCTCAATTAGTTTTTGAGGCATATATAAGTAAAATTGTAGCCACACAGTATAGATAAAAATACAGAATAATCTAAACTCTGTATTATTGTAAAAATCTAAATAAGAGTTAAATAGCTGCACAAACTTTGACATTTTGGGTAAAAATTAGTGAGTTTCCCTGTTGTTTGCCTGTGTCCAGGAAAGCTCCTTGATCTCTCATTTATGCTTGGAAAAAGAATAACAGTATTTATTACTTAACAGGAAGTAGAATTTCAAAGCCCGTTCTATTCTTCAGTCTTCAATCTTAACATGCTATGCACTCTTATTTGTGTACTTCATTATTTAACAAATAGTAAATACAAATATCAAAAATACATTTTTCAAGACATAGTTAACATCAAATATGCATTGGTTTCAAAAAAGCTTATTCACTACATCTTTTTTTTACTGATTGGCTACTCAAGTAAATTTATATCTAAACGATGGCAAGCAACATAGGAGCAGCACTTTGGCGGATAGCAGAAGAGCAAGCAGAAGACAGGCAAGCACTTCACTGCAAGCTGGGTTCATCTGTGCAGCAGCTGAGGAGGACCTGCTTCTGGATATTCCAGATCAAAACATTCTTCCCAGAGTTAACTTGTTATAAACACCCACCCGAATTTGCAAAATTTTGGGTCTATGGCCACCCATTGATTCCTTATCGCAGTGGATGCAATCCAAATGGAAATCAAAAGAAAGGGTCACGATCAAATGTTTATTTATGGCGATTTTCGGATCAGAAGAAAACGGGAAAGAGATCTTTGGGGGGGCTGGGCGCGGGGGTAGGAGGAGAATGGTTTTATTAGAACATAAATCTGTACTATAGAAATTGGTTTCCTCATTTCTACCTGCCTTCTGAACTCTTTACCCTAACCCCCACATTGGTTAGGCTATATGGCCTTCCACCAGAATTCTGGCACGTCACATGCTTAAACAGATCACCAAGCAAATTGGAGAATTTGCATGTCTAACAAAGGCCGCTGAAGCAAATCTGTTGTCTTAATATGCTCGTGTATGTGTAAGACTGGATTTATCCAAGCTCCTGCCCACACCGATTCAGCTAAGGTCTTCCCTGAGGCTATGGAAACAGCCTCTAGACTTGAGAGCATTCCTTTCTGCTGCTACATTTGTCATGACGACTGCCACATTGGAGAGACTGCCTCAGAACAGTAAAGACAGAGTTTATGCACAGATCATTGAGGCCCCAGAAGCCAAATACCCGGCAAGTCTGAAGGCCAAATTCACTCCCCCCTGAGCAGAGAGCAGCTCTGAAAGAATGGAACCACACCCCTTTTTTGTCTATGAAGAACATCTCTTTGTGACTTCCCTAGAAGAGAATTTTCCTAACCCTGAATCAAGTACCAGCCAACAAATAACTTTGACCCACAATCAGTTCCTCTGATTTCAAATGATGATTTAGGGCCCCTAGGCCCCTCACTCAACCTGATTTTTACGTTGAAGCTTAGGCCAATATCGCCACCACAGATACACTGCCCACTGAACAGCAAAAGAATGAATCCCGACCTTCAATTTCTATGCTCACAATGGACTTGGAATTGGAAAATTGCATTGCCTTCACAAGGAAAATGCTCAATTGCACAAACAGAACTACAATAAAAGGCTCAAATGATGACAGAAAAGGACCGAGCAGAAAGACTTCAAGATGCAGTGTAGGAAGCAGCTGATTCTAGTTCACAGCTTCAGATCACAGGAGTTCTGGAAAATGGGAGGGTGAGAGTCCCTCTATGTAAAGATTGAGAGGCCTCTCCTGGAATGTTAGGGGCATCAATGTCCTTAACAAGGGGAAACTAGTAACGACTTACTTTACATTCATTCAAGAAACTAAGCTATCTGAATAAAAGGTAGATAATCTCAGGGAAAAACCCGTCAAGAACACATCCCGTAGAAAACTATTAGTGTTGTCAAGAATCTTGGAAGTTTGTGTTGACTGCCACACTGCAACCAAGTTTATTCAAGATGTCTTCAAGAGAAAATGTTGAGAGATGCGAATAGGTTCCATCCTTTCAAACATAAACAATATTTCTTATGGAGAGTCTAGGTGATGCTAAGTGAAGCAAGCTATAAACAGAGCTTTGCACTGTAACAAAGGTGTACAAGCATCAGACTTGTATAGGGAAGCCTGTGTGGATCTGAAATGAACAGTTGGAAGAGGTAGCGAAAGAATGAGAAATGCATAGGAAAAGAATGCCTGAAGAAAAGGGTGTCTTCTTATCCGGTGGGAAATGTGAGTGAAGAGATTACAATCAATTCAATGGTTGGAAACTATTAAGAAACTTCTCTTAACAGTTCTTTCCACCTACTTTTGTCATTGTCTATGGTCTTTTGATGGTTTAACTCTATCATCTTGAGCCTATGTCAGGTCTTCCATTTGTTTTACCAAATTATATAAGCAAGATCACAAGTAGAGGTTTGGAACAGGTTGTATAGATCCATCTATAATAAATATGTATGCAAAATGAGTCAGAAAACAGCAGGCACACAAATTGATTGACAAAACACCGCTATGAGGTCAAAGCAAGGGAGACTTGCAAATCATTGGCCTCAGCTCCTAGACCATTTGTGCTTTCTAACAACTTGAGTCAATTTTGCAGCTTCAGATCGGCATATTTAAGGCACTGACAATTTGGCTAAACATGAAATGCTTTTTTTTCTGAAATGCTTAAAGTGAGATTTTTAATGTGTATTGCCACTGCAGGAGGAAAAATTAGAAATTTAGACCTTTTGACAGTCATCACAGATCATCCCTTCAGTTGTTATAATCTAATTTGTCATACTTAGGTTTGGCAATAGCTAAGTGGGAGTTGCATTTTGCCCAGCTCTATGCTGACGTAATGTTTGCTGATTTGAAATTTTGATGCAAGGTTTGTCGATTTGGGTCATTTCTCTAACAAGCATTCTATCCTTGAATTTTGCAGTGCACAACATGCTGTGGTCTGATGGTCTGCAATATTTGCTGGAATGCACAAAATCGGAATGCTGATAAAGACTTGATATTTTTTAGCAATTACAATTTGAAGGGGAATGCCATTAAATTTGATGGAGTGCCTGGATTTAATGGCATTCCTGATGAGGATTCAGGTCTTTTCGATGTACTGCCTAATGAATCGTTGAATTGTGACCATGAGGTCTGCGATCATTGCTGCTTTTAAATTTGATGGAGTGGGTTCAATGGTGTTCCTGATGAGAATTCAGTCTTTTCAATGTGCTTCCTAACGAAATGTGGTCTCATGGTCTGCAATCATTGCTGTATATGTGCTAATTTGGCTGGTTAATTAAGCCATGGAGATTTTTTAGAAATTTTCTGACAAGTGTAATCCCAGGCTAATCATCCTTTGCCAGCTTGTGTCAATCTTTGAGCTCTGGAATTAATTTGCCCAAGGCACACAAATTGCTTGTCAAAATGCCTCAGCCATATGTGGTTTCATGACTGGAATCATTGTTGGATATGCACAAATTTTGCGTGTTTATAAAGCCTTGGATATTTTAAGAATTCAGGTTAAAAGCCAGTATATTAACTATTATCCACATCCTCGTGCTTAGGCCAAGCTTGGAACTTTTAGCAGGATAATATAAGCTAAAGGTAAGAGAAGAGGAAGCTGGTAATTGGAGAAGTTTCAAGTTTGTTCTTTAAGAAAATGAACTCTATTAGCCTTTACCCGGATATTTGCTATGTTGTTTGGGTACGGGTACGGGTACGGATACGGGGATGTCTCGGGTACGCGGGTACGTCATTTTTCAAAAACCTTGATTTGGATACGTCGTGGGTACGTCTGTGTGTGTGTGTGTGTGTGTGTATATATATATTGTATATTACTCATTTTTTTAGTAAAACACTTGAAACTACATTGTGAAAATATTTATCTATATATGATAAAACACTTAAAAATATATAATATTCATTCATTCATTACTTCAAAGACAAGATGTGCATTCAAATCTAGAATAAATCATCTCGATTGTCCACAAAATCATGAATGCCACTCCCATTATTTTTCAACTTTGTCATTTACTGACACTTTCTCTCACAAGGGCTCATCGGTGCATTGAATCTCACGAGTGCATGCCTTAAGGAGGTGCACAGGGAATGGGGTGGGATCAGCTTGTGGCACTTTGCGAGAGATATTCTCATACTATTCTATCACGCATACATCCCTTCATGCAGCCTTCATACCTCCTATGATGTCTCCTTGAAATCTTGAAACCCTGAAATATGGCTAAGTTTGAAACCCTGAAACCCTGGAATCTGACTAACTCTGAAATATGATAGGATCCTCCAAAACCTAGAATTTGCATTATAGCTCCTAGCAGTCCGAAACCCCTCTCAAACATCTTGAAAGTATATAAATAAAATATAACTTAAAGTATAAAAAACTAGATGTCCATATCTAAATGTAAATTATTTTATTTATATACTGTTGGGTTCGGACTAGATTTACATTTAGGGTTGCTTAGTTTTTAGGGTTCCTTTTTTAGGGATTTTCCAAGGTTTTTTTTTTTTTTTTAAATCGCCATTTTTCTGCCGGAATCCCTTGGGCACGCCCAGAGACGTCCCGGGTACTCCCGGAGGCGTCCGTGGCCATGCCGGATGTTTCCGGTATGTCCACGGACACCTCCGGGAGTACCCGGGACATCCCCGTGCCGGAGGCGTCTCCGAACAGGGGGCACCGGGGGGGAGGGCGTACCCCTGCAACATAGGATATTTGATGATGATGACAATCTTGAAATGCATGAAGCTGATTTTAGCTCTGTGTGGGATGCAATAATGTTGTTGCAGGGTTCTTGGAATTGAAGTGCTTTATTTCTATTTTTAATTTTAGTGGGTGGGAATGGCCACTGAACTATCATAAATACAGATTAATCGCTACTAATTTGTAAAGAACTGATTGAAATATACCTCTCTGCTTCAATGAATCTGAAGCTGTTGTTGACTCCATTGTTCAGTCTTTGTATGTTGAAGGCAAGAATGGATAGGAACGGAGCTGCATAAAATAAGCAGAGAAAATTCAATGATTGGCATCAAAATAAGCTAAATGTTAATGAGAAATCTATTTTTCATTTTTTTTTTCTACCTGTCTAAATAGTTTAGCTTTGAACATAGGATAGATCTCAACAAAACAAAACAAAACTGGCTCAAGAAAACTTGGTAATATAACCAACAGAGAATGCAAATTGCCACAAACCCAGCTCTTAAGCTCAATTCCTTGATACATCTGTCCAAGTCAAACGGTTTTGCAGCAGTGCAGAGTAAGGCCATGGAGGATATACAAGCCAAAATGAAAATATTCTTCAATAATGCAAGGCACAAGGAGAACTCAAAACCAATCAGATAAAAGGACAGATTCACTCAAACGATCTATTCATAGATTGGGATTGATGGGACCACGATATATTTACAAAAACAGAAATGAGAAACAAAATAAGAAACACTATACATGTGAATGTTTTCATCTTTCTATGTAGCCAATCCTACCTCATGAAGATGAGCTTGGGGATTGTACATCAATTATATTACTAAACTTTATGGGACTTCCAACGCAGCTTAGGCACATAGAATTATCAAACAAAAAACAGATATTGCTTCTTCGTGACACTATAACTGATGTCAGATAAATAGAGGACCTAAGGTACTAGTTCTATCTAAAGCTGTCCTGACATCAAGAAGTCACAACTTCATTTACAGTCAGAGGGGTAAAGACATAAAGATTTCTTTTTTGTTTAATTGACTTTGAGCTGGTGGGGCTCAGGGCTCAAATGCTAACCAATGCTTATTAGAACATGCCCAACTTTAAGTTCGGTTATAAAGAATTTATCCTAACAGGGGATGTGCACACCAGTTGCAGGAGTTTGGCAATCCCAACGACCTGAGGATTGCCCCTAATCACTGCATGTATGGTAAAAGCCCAATACTCTCAGCTAAAGGTACCCAGCAAGAGGTTTTGCCCTGGCAAATTGTGTGTTGCCTTCAAAAAGCTGACTGTAAATTGCTGTTATAAAATTTAAAAAATATCAATTCAAATGTCCATATATGAACTCAATTCCTTACATTTTATTGTACTCGCGCAGTTATTGTATTCACACAGTTACTCTCCTGAAAGCAATTGGACTGAGCTAGTTTACAACTCAAATCCCCAGGCACTCGCAACATTTACATCAGATGACTACAAAAGGGCACCTTTTGAGAGCAAAGAAGGATTGCACATCCATCTTACTCGATAATTATAGAGTTTTTTGGAAAAGAGAAAAAGCTTTTCATGTCTTTTGAGTCACTCTTTCCTGCATCTACTTGATTATAGCCTATATAATCAACTGGATCTCATTAGAGCCTATGGAATCAAATGGATCTTATTACAGGCTATAAGATCGGGTTGATCTGCAAGATTTTGTATATTTGAAAATATAAACAAAATATTTATTTGGTTTTCAGTGGATACAAAGTATTTAGTTCATGTAGACGGGATAAAAGTGTTTAGTTGACGTCCAACGGATTGTAGTGTAATATTAACTGGGAACGCATATAATTCAGGTTCAAATCCCCAACCCGAAGTAAGTCAGGTAAATTTGTGGCAAAGATTATGGGGTCCATTCCAGAATGCTTTATGTTTATATATATTAAGACTGCTTACAAATCTTAAGAATGCAATCCAAGCATATCCCAAAGATACAGAGCTAGCCCCAAAAACCCATTAAAGGAAGGCCATAACCTTCCACCTCACCCAAGATAACGAAACAAAAAGTGAACTGACCGTCTTGAAAATATAGAACCAACAGTTACTTTGCTGATTTGATCAATAGTTCAAGAGATCAATTCCCACTAACAGGCTTGTTAAAAATAAGAACAATTAGAACAACCACTGCAAATCAAAAAACCTAATCCAATACTCGTTCCATTTATCCAATAAAAAAAACAGTTCAAAATATCGAATTCCTCTGATTTATAACTTGTACTTAGAATTAAATCAAATACAATTTATTTGTTTTTAAAAAAAAAGCAGCTCCATCAAAATGAAACTCTAAAATTTAAACTATCATAAAAAAAATCACAACTGAAAATTAAATTTTAACACCTTTCGCTGTGGAAGGTTGTTGCGGTCGAAGCGAATGATGCAAATAAAAATTCAGATAAGTATACGATGTTCTATAAAGAGGGAATACTCCAGATTTGCGATTTGCTTGTTGCGGTCGAAGGCAATCATAAAAATTCAGATAAGCATCCAATGTTGCATAAATAGAGAATAAAACGTGTTTATTTTTGGAGGGGTTAACAGTTTTGCAGGTGCGCCTACCGACATAATAAGTGACGGAGTCAAAGAACGTGCAAGGACGCTAACGCAGTGGTCTAGGGCAAGGGCAAGCATCTAAGCTTCTTGTTTTTAATGGGGGCGGCGAAAGAGGAGGGAATCTTAAGTCAAAGTTTGAGCAACTGGGAGTGTATAAAAACGGCTTTCAAGTTTTATATCTAACAAATTTTGTTTGAAAATTTTTTCTTCTACATAAGAAATTATGAATATTTAATCACGCGCCCGCTACATCAAAAAAAATTATTAAATGACATATATGAATATTTAATCACACACCCACTACATCAAAAAAAAAAAAACAATTTATTAAATGAAATATATAAATACAAGTTTGAATTAAGTTTCAAATGTTTTATGCTTTTTTAAGTTTACAAGGAGACACACAAGTAAATAAATATTGTTTGAATTGAGTATTGCAATATCCAAATCTAAATAATGTAATACATTATTTTGATAATACAATTCATTTAAATATGTGTTGAATTAAATATGTGTATTAAATATAGTAATGATTGTATAATTACAAGAGTAAAAGATGAGAGAGTATATCTTGTTTAATGTTTTATTTTGAAATATGGTAATTATTAAATATCATTACACGATTATATTAGAAGTTTAGATTTTGTTCATTCTATGTTTCAATTGTCTTTAATCCTTAAACACTTACGTCCATTATGGACACCTATGTCGACGCTAGCGCCTTGATCTTGATGAAAATGTTCAGACCAAAATATACATCCTTTCTCAAATCCATCAGTTAGGTTTTTTGGGGTTTTTTATCACCTTTTTGTTGATGTATTCAAATCATGTGCATAAGTTATTGCTATCAGTATATTAATCAAAACCCTAGGTTCACTCTTCTTTGTCTTTGAATGGTGCCTAGGAAAAAATGGGTTAGTGGGCACATGGCATCATGCTGCCCCAAAGACCTTTTTATCAATGAATGTTGCCTACATAGCTAATACTCTGAAGAGGGCCTCAAACTTATATAGTTCTCCTCTACGTGTTGGCTTGTGTATGAATCATTTAATATGATAAACAAGTACTTCAGTGACCTAGCTTATAACTTGATAAATATTGCTCTTGGGCTACTCCTTCAGTACTTCAAACCTATGTATGCGTTATTCCTATGACTAATATGAGAATATGATAAAATAGGAAAGTTTTTGCTTTATTGAGTGCTTGATTGAATGCTTTTGAGAAATTGTCTTGGTTTGTGTTAAGGAATGAGTGAGGCCGACCTTATTAAAGTATAACTTGTATTAAAGTACTTAGGCTAACCATTAGGATGCATTTCATTTGTAAATTGGATGACTTCATGATACTTGCATCAGATCAAGACACCTGTGTCGACGTAGATGTTTATCTGAGACACAAGTATCCAAGGTGCAAAAAAGTAGATACATGTTTAAAATTTGTAGAGGATTAAGATAATCAAGTTGTAAGCATTATGGGCAAGATAGAAAGCATGGGTCATCAATATAAGACTAGTCAAACTAAGAGATAGGCCAAGGGGCACAAGAGAGAGTAGAGTCGAGACTTGCGGAAGTGGAAAAGGTCTAGAACTGAGAGGAACAACCGAAGTCTGAGTTTGCCAAGTGTACAAGACTAGAGTGCTATATAATTCAAAAATAGTGTCTACATTTGCCCCCTCTTTAATCTAGTAATAAAATTTCTAGTTTAAATAAAAGGAATGTGTATCTGGGTGTGTATAACACACCTTATTTTTGCTTGAGTCCAACTTGAATGCTTTGTTGGTGATTGACTTGTAACTAAGAGTATGTTACAATATTAAATCAATGCATATAATCTGAAATTGAAATCATTTGAAATTATTGAAATTGAAAGAGCAAGGTTTAGGATTACACATGTGTATTGATGCAACCATCTTGCCTATTAGCAACTTGATTTGAAAGATGTATCATTATGAATCACTAAAAATTGAGATTAGGACAAATATATAAATCTAAAAAATGCATATATCTAAGGAGATAGATAGATAGAGAGAGAGAGAGAGAGAGAGAGAGAGAGAGAGAGAGAGGAGGGCATATGATCCAAACCTTAGAGGAAAGATGAATTGCCAACTGGCAGTTGAGACTAGCTCAACTGTGCAACCCAATCATATTTATAATCTGATGAGTGTGAGTGAACCAAGTCAACTCACACTATCATACTAGTGAGGCTGGATGATACAATCAAGTCTAATGTAAAAACTTGGCAATATGGAGTGATTTAATCATCTCAACCATACCCAAAAGTGAACTAGATACTGTAGTAGATTGGCTTAATATAATTCATAAAAGTTCAATTTGGTAGGTGGTAACAGTCACTAAAAATGTTTAGAATATGAAATTGATTTAGAATTTGTAATATTAGGCACACATTGCATAACATATGCACCTTAGATATGTTGCATGCCTAAATTATGAATAATAATGGTACAGATGTATAGAATTCTACCACAAATATGTATCTAAATCATATAAATATGTAATCTAACCAATCTAGAAATTTGAATAAGTGTGGAGAACATGTTTTCTAAGCATGCTCCCACTATATATGGAGAAATTTAAAAATTGATATAAGTTCCAATGTGGAGGACATGTTTCCAAAACATGACCCCACTATAATCTAAGTATGTTGAATATTGAATAAGTAAACATGTTTCCAAAACATGCCCCCACTATATATCTAAAATTGTGAATGTGTGAAAGTTATGTCTAATTGACAAGCACCCACTGAATCTATAACTGCAAACATGTGGAAGCCATGCCTCTATGACATGCCCCCATTGATATGGCCCCCTCCTTTAAGATAAGGGAAGATTAGAAATTGGTAGTTACATCACCTCGAAAGGATAAGATAACCATATAACTGTGAATGAACCATGTAACATATAGGAAAACATGTCTAGGTAAATGTATCATTGAAACACATAAAAAATGTGATCACATCAAGGCCTAAGATGCATGATAAAGATCATGGTAACATCTAGATAGTAACAGTACAAGATCAACAAGCAAATCAAGCACACACACAAGGGCACTCAAAAGCAAGTCAAAAGGCAATGGTCTAAGGAGATTGCAAACAAAGGGCATGTTCAAATGTTGCACAAATGTTCATAAAAGTAAGAAAGATATATTCAAATGTTCGTACAACAATCAATGACATATCATATGTCAAAGAAGCAAACAAAGGCATGAGGGTCATAAATAATGGAGCATATTCAAATGCTCAATAAACAAGACAAGGGTAAGGTGAGACACTCAATGAAGTGCATAAATGAAAGCATAAGAAACCAATATCAACTTATCATACTAGTCCCTAGATATATGTATTATCAATAAATGTCAAGTACATAACATATCAAGTATGATGTGAAATATACAAGCATGGATAAAGTTATGTGTAAATACATATATGAACTCAAACATGATAATGTAAAGTGTCCATAGAATGATATAACATATCTATATCATGATCAAAGAGATGGATGCCCCCAATGTCTTAGTGACGTGAGTAGAGGGAAAGCCCAACATTTAAAAGTGCATAGATTTTGTATTTATGTATGACTAAATCACATTCAAAAGATGCGTGAAACACGTGTATATATAAAATATTCATATGTCATCTACTAACATGGAACTAACAACATATATGCCATGGAGCTAATAAAACATGTAAATATTGAAAATATTTTTAGATTTTGGAAGTTTTTAATTTTAATTTTTTGGTATTTTTGAAATATATGCAAAGAAATAACTACCCTATGATCTCATCCAATGGATGTTCGTAGGTATCTCCCCAATGGAAACCTAATGCATTAAATTGGTGGTACTATCAAGGAACATGTATAGGTTTGATATTTACCACCATATAATCTATCATGCTTTGTGGTTTCTATTATCTACTACACTTGCACCCTTATGAAGGTAGTTTCAAGCCTTCACAATCTGAAGTAACATGGAGACAATCCTAGGCTGTGGGTAGCCTAATATATGGATTGAATCTCTAGATTTTAAGGGCTAGTTCCCCTTGATGCATTATTTAAGCTCTCTACTCTACACTACCAACTACCAAAGAAAAGGGAAGAAGATAAACTGAAAGAAAACCCGTCTAACTGAGGTGATATACCAAAATGTGTCCTTCACTTATTTAATATACACTAAGAAAGATGAATAGAAACATGGACCTAATTGCACTTCTCAAATTAAATTCTCCAAACATCAATGATTCACACAAAGGCTCAGCTTGATGCATGATCTAAGGCAGTTGATCAATGATTCTCTCAAAGACACTAAGGAAAGATTGCACTTGCCATACATACAAGATTGTTCAAGTAAACTATGTAACCTATAAGTATGAACTAACACCTTCAAATAAGTAAAGAGGAGAGGACAAAATGAAAGGAAGCATACAATATCACTATCATTCATCAACTAACCATGAGCATACACTAGTTACAAGCTTTGAGGAGGCATGAATTCAGTCTTATTTATTATAAAGAGGCAAGTACAAGTGTTTTTCTGAGCAAGACTCTACCACAACTCAGGGTAAGGATTCTTTTCAATGCCAAAAATAAGCTTACATATAGAGAGAATGAAAAAAGAGAGAGAGAGACAAAGTAAAAGCCTAAAAATTAGGAGATTAGACATTCACTAGGTCCTTCCCCAACTTCAATGTAGTAGTTCCTTGATTATCTCTCCTCTTCTTTCACAAAGTGGCATAGAGGTAGAAATGAGACTTGTCTTGAAGGTTCAAATAAGTCATTAACATTCATTTATAGTCTTTGACCCATATAATCCCCTAGATCTTTGCTTGCATATACTTATATTCTTGGTGAAGAAGTCACCTCCTTTAAAATAGACCTTAAAGGCTTAGTCAAGTCTTCATTACTCTCTCTATTGAAACCTTATCCAATGATTTATGAGGTCTCTCCATCTTTCTTGGGCTATTAGAAGGCTTCTTCAATTGTTTTGACTTTGTCCTCTTGAATTGTTGTTGGAAGGAAGGAAGGTCTTGTTAGGAGTCTTTGAGACCTTTTAAACCCCTTGAATGTCTTTTGAATCCTTATTTCAACTAAAATTGACTTCTTCATACTTGATTATGCGTATGAGGGAGAGAATAACATCAATAAAGTCTCTTGAAGAGCTTTTATGCATCAATTTGATGCTTTGATCACTTAACTCCTCCTTATGCAAAAGTGGCATAGGATAGAGAGAATTGAGTTTTGCATTGAATTAGATAATATTCCACCATTTATGGCTCCTCAACATGACATTAAACCTGAAACAAGGCATTTGGAGCCATCAAACCCTCCAGAAGATGTAATTTTTCTCCTATAGCATGTTTTTTCACTCATTCTTTGTATCCCTAAAAACTAGTAAAGGTCCTTATATAGAAGAAATTATGGATTACCTTGTAAAAATAAGAATATTTTTGAGTGACCTATATCCCCTTACAATTTCATACAAAATTTTGTGAGCCAATTCCAAGTGTAAGTACCCATTTTCTGTCACTTCTCTCTTCAATTAGGCCTAATTAGGCCTCCTAGGCTTACAAAGAGAAATTTGGCCCAAATGACCACCCAAACATGTGAAAAATAAAAAAATCATTGATTAACTTTAATTGGCATAAAAAAATCATCTATGTCAAATTTGGGCTTCTACAACCTTGTGCAAGTATTCAAACCATGAAATGGAAAAAAAATTAGCCCTTCCTTAACCCTGTTTTGGACTACCCTAAAAAATAAAGTTTGTTTGAACACTTTTAGGTTAAATTGTAATTTTTTTTTTTTGACTTTGATAGGTGAAATACATCCCAATTCACCTCTTCCAATTGTTTTCATTCATCTACATGCTTCAACACCCCCCTTTTGCCTCAAAATCTTGCAAAAGTATAGTTTTCCTTAATTTTTTACAGGTGTAGGTACAAGAAAGTACCATGGTGAGAATATATTTGGAATCTATAACAATTTTTAGGAGGTTTCATAATCATTTCATGTAATTTTATGTTATTTGAAGATCAATTTCTATAAATTGGTCAAAACTAGCCGTTCTAGCAGCCTGTGAGTGACTCAACTTCTTAACGATGGTTCATAAAGGCTGGAGCCTTAACCAAAAAAAAAATCCATGAGTTGTAACTGAAAAAGGTTTGTTAACACCTCCAAATATCTTAGGATCCCATGCAAGGTGTTCATACTATTATGAGCATAAGAAGGTACCTCCCTGACTAGGCATACTACATTCTATGAGGTTGAGGAGATAAATGAGGTTTGAAGGTGATATTTTTGAGTTTGATTTTGAGTGTTAATGCCTCAATAAGGTCTGAAACATATCTAATGATGATCATCATCATTTATACCCCCAAGATCCACTATAACCTCTCTCCATCGTGCCTAGGGTTTATAGACATACTAGTGTTATTGACCCTAGGACTATATTTTCTCCTTTCCATCATTGTTTTAGAGTTCAATACCTTATATAACACTTATTTGAAGTTATCATAACCCTAAAAAATTACCTATGTCCTTATCTCATCCACAACCAATTCTCCTTTTCATAGTTTTACACACACAACCTGTGTGTTTCATTTAGGCTTATTCAACATAATCAACCTTTAGGCTTGTATGGGGTTTCTAGTTCTTCCTTTCCTCATTATCAGTAGAGTCTCAGATTATATATAAAGTATCTTGAACTCCTCAAAACTCCTCTCTCTACTCATACTTCCTTATGCTTTGTAGTACACAACTGACTGTGTCTTTCCTTGCTTGATTGTAGGTTTCAAAGGCTGAGAGTGAATTCATGAGAGATCATCTGCTTTCAAAGACTCCTTGTGATTTTAGATCCAACTTCACCCTCAAAGATATGAATTATCAACAAAACTTTCAACCATGTGTTTCATACTTATGTTATTGACCTTAGAGCTTAGTTAGGCTCAATTAGTTGGCTCTAGGTGTCTATTTTGGAGTTTGTACGACTTGAGGGAAGAAGGTGAAAAATATTGAAGCCTTGAGCATCCATATTATCTTTAAACATCACATTCACCTCATGCAACCTTGCATATCCCTCACAAAATTTTACCTTTCATAACAAACTTGACTGACCGTGCAATTACATCATGGCTATAGGTTCACTTTTACTATTTAGTTGACTGTAGATTGCACAAAAAACCCACCTTGCCTACCTTATGCTCTCAAGATGATAGAATATCAAATTCCTATAATTGAGAACCTTAAACTTGACAACAAACTACTTTCATAAGTCAACAAGATTATTCTTGAAATAGCCTAATTGACTGCTATAGATGGTGATTTTTTCCCTTTCAGGCCTCTATACAGAGTGTGGGTTGCATATGTGACATGGTTGGCAATTGAAAAATATGATGCCAAAAGTGCTTCTTAACTGAAAATTACCCTTCATCAACTTGAAGAAACATTCAAGGAGCTTGATAATCACATAAATAAACATTTGATAATACCTTAAAAAATGCTAAAAAACCTTAATTTCTACTAAATTAGGCTTTAATGAGGTTTTATTGTATGAATTTGATGTAACTTGGTGACACTTGGACCATACTAGTTCATTTAAGGGGCCTATATCACCTTTAAAATTCATCTTGACACTTCATTAACACATTCATAAAGACACCAAGTCCTTTGGAGGTCTCTCAAGATGGTAACACGATCATACACAATTTTGATTGTGTTATTTAAGTATTTAAGGCTTCTAAATAGATCCACTTACTCTCTTGAAATCATGAAACTAGTCACCTTGAATAACTTAAGAACAATGAGAAACAACTTCCTTCTCTAAAAAAATCTTCGACCTTATAACTCCTCATAGCTTCTATTGACTACCATGATGTCCATCTAACCTGCTCATTAGGCCTACAAGTGCTTAGTTGAGCTTTGAGAGAGAGCATAGTCTTAAGAGAGTATGGTTTATAAGACATAACATAAGCTTTACACTTGAGATTAATAAACCATTCTTCTTCATTAATAATATGATAATATCATGTTGATCTCACTGAGATATTCCTACCCATTAGAAGCTCCTTAAACCTACAACTATTCATTGTGGAAGGACCCATCTCACACAAGCTACCTCAAGAAAGACCCTCTTAAATATGAAGGCACCTAAACATTTTTATTGGATGAAAGAGGTGTATTTTACCTAAAACATGAACTTGAAAACTTCTAAAAATTAATACACTTAGCTTATATATCAAACATGCTTGAAAACTGCCAAATCTCAAGTTCAAAATAGGTAACCAATTTCCTATCAAAAGAATAATTATCAATGCAAAGTAGTTGATGATTCTAGCATGAAAAGAGTCTTATTTGACCCTAAAATATTCCCCTAATAACCTTTTTTCTCCATCAAGATCTAAAGTGAAGGAACACAGACAAATCTAGACCCTATTTGGATGATCAGGTCATAGTGACCCCCTTAAACTCTTAGCAATTATTTATAAAGATGGGGGAATGAATCTAAAAACCAATTCCATTACTTAAAGGTCATCCTATCATTTCCAAAGATATTTTGACTTGACTTTCTCTCTCCTACCTATACTAAGAAAAAATTGATGGCCTTACTAGAGCTGCCAAGGAGGTCGATATGAGAGATAAGTCATTTTTTTGTATTTTGACACCTTAAACTCCTTCCAAACCATGGATTTGACCTTGTAATGAATAAATAAGGTTTTGAAGATGCATGAAGGTCAATTTTACCTTGAATATCTATATAGATGGACTCAAAATAGGCCTTTTTGGCACTAAAATTGCCACAAATCACTTGAGAAGCCTGATGAAACTGTTATAAAAGGTATTTATTAGATCTTTTCATGCTTAAACAGGTACACCATGTCCTTATTTTGATATTATACTACCATTAACATGCACAACCTACTCTAAGTGACCCAAAATGCAATCAACTAGGTCATGAAGTTAGTCAAACATGTCACCAACCAGTTTGATCAATTATTATTCATATCATGACCTTGACACAAGGCATGAAGCCTATTAAGATGTTTTAGACTCCTTTCATTTCTTGAAATAGGTCAAGAGGTGGCTAGATAATCACATGGCCATGATGGTCAAAACTTTAAACTCATCAAATTTACCTTAAACTATGCTAATCAAGGTTTTGGATGACCATTTCAAGGACAATACAAGAACAACATAATAGTAAATAGGGAAAACAACATGACAAACAAAGTTTTGACTAATAGGGGTGATATTTTGACATGTGAGGTTAAAATTATCAATAGTTTCTTTGAATTAGTAGTAATAAGAACATGTTTAGGTGTTCTTGATATCTGAATATGGTGTGTAGTAGAATTAGGAATTGTATCATGATCTTTTAGTGAGTTTGTATTTGGTATCCTTGCTTCACGTGAAAATGTATTTTTAGTTCTTTATTCATTATGCATACATTACTTGCATTAATTTCCATAACGTATGTTTGGATATGGTAAATTATATAAAAAATATTTCTATGTAATGAAATGCTTGTATTATAATGGTAATAAATAAATCACCATATGCAATAAAATCTAAATGGAAATAAGAAAGCTCGATTATAATGATCATGTGGTAATGAAATTGCTAGTTTGGTTTTTGCTATTAACTCTGAAGTATTTGTATAAATATCATGTGAATTTGTATATATATGTTTAGGTACCCATATCTATTGTGTAGGTTCACCTTCTCCACGTGTCTCTTTATGAAGGATGCGATCAACTAATAGTTCTTTGGTGGGATTAGTGTGAGAGAGATTAGTATTGGGAGATGGTGCACTAGGAGAAGAACTTATACTAGTGGTCACCATCTTTGAAGTTCGATGGACCACATGATTCTCAAAAGGAGCAGCATGAGATGTCTCAACCCTCTTAGAATAATTGTTATCTACTAGACTTGTACCCTTGTGAAGGTAGTTTGAAGCCTTCATAGTCTAAAGTAACATGGAGATAATCCTAGGCTATGGGTGGCCTAATAGATGGATTGAATCTCTAAATTATAAGGGCTAGCTCCCCTTGATGTATCGGTTAGGATCTCTACTCTATACTACCAACTTGCAAAGGAAAAGAGAAAAAGGTAAACTGAAAGGAATACCTATCTAATTGAGGTGATACACCAAAATGTGTCCTCCACTTGTCTAATATGCACTAAGAAGGATGAATAGAGGCATGGACCTGATTGCACTTCTCAAATGAAAGATTTAAAACATCAACATCTCACATAGAGGCTTAACTTTATGCATGATCTAAGGTAGCTTGTTCAATGGGTCTCTCAAAGACACTATGGAAAGATCACACTTATCATACATACAAGATTGTTCAAGTACATTATGCAACTTGTAAATATGATCTAACACATGCAAATAGGTAAAGAGGAGAAGACAAAATAAAAGGAAACATGTGTTATCACTGTCATCCATCAACTAACCATGAACTAACACTAGTTATAAGCTTCGAGGAGGCCAAAATTAAGTCTTATTCATTTAAAATAGGCAAGTACAAGTGTTTTTCTGAGCATGGTCTTGCCACAACTCAGGTTTAAGATTTTTTCAAATGCCAAACATAGTCTACATATAGAGAAATGAGAAAGAATGGAGAGAGATAAAGTAAAATTCTAAAAATTAGGAGATGAGACATTCAGTAAGTCCTTCCCCCACTCCAACATATTAATTCCTTGATTATCTCTCATCCAAGCTTTGAAAAATGGTGTAGAGGTTGAGGGAGACTTTTTTGGAAGGTTGAGGGAGTCATAACATACATTTATGGTATTTAACCCATACAATCTCCTAGATGTTTGCTTGCATATGCCTATATTCTTGGTGAAGAAGTCACCTCCTTGAAAATAGGCCTTAAAGGCTTAGTAAATTCTTCATTACTCTCTCCATTTAAATCTTATCCAATGATTTATGATGTCTCTCCATCTTTATTGGGCTGTTAGAAGACTTCTTAAATTGCTTTTGACTTTGTCTTTTTTGACTAGGCATTGGAAGGAAGGAAGGTCTTCTTAGGAGTGTTTGAGACCTTTTCAAACTTGAATCCTTATCCCAATGAAAATATGACTTCTTCATACTTTAGTAGGTGTAGTAAGGAATTAGAAACCTCAATAAAGTCTCTTTAAGAGCATTTATGCACCAATTTAATACTTTTGATCACTTGACTCCTTCATGGGAAAATAGGCGTAGGAAAGAGAAAATGGGTTTTGCATTGAACTAGAAAAAATTCCTCTATGGATGGATTCTCATAATAAATTAAAACATAAAACAAGGAAGTTAGAGCCATCAATCCTTCCAAAATATACCATTTTGTTCCATTTTCTTGCTAAAACACCCATCCTTGTAGCCTTAAAAACTGGTAAAACTCTTTGTCTAAAAGAATTTACAAACCAACTTAGAAAAATGAGCCCATTTTTAGTACCATATATTCTCTTATAACTCCATACCGAATTTCATGATCCAACTCTAAGTGAAAGTATCTTTGTTTTATCATTTCTCTCTCTAATTAGACTTAACCAGGCCTCTTAATCCTAGAAAGAGAAATTTGGCCCAAATGACCACCCACACATGTGAAACTTGACAAAAGTGTTTGATTCACTTTACCTATCATAATAACATACTCCATGATAAATTTTGGCTTCAATAACCTTGTGCAAGTAGTCAAACCATGATATGGCAAAAAAACCAACCCTTCCTTAGCCCTAGTTTGGACTGCCCTAAAAAATAAAGTTTGTTTGAGCACTTACAAGTTAGATTGTATAGTTTTTTGAACTTAGAAATGTTAATTACATCCCAATTCACATCTTCTAATGGTTTGCATTCATCTACACACTTCAACACCCCCTTTTTACCTCAAAATCTTGCAAAAGTATAGTTTTCCTTGAATTTGTATAGGTGCAGGGACATGAAAGTACCATAGTGAGATCCTATTTGGAGTCTAGAAATTTTTTTAGAGGTTTCATAAGCATCTCAGGTCATTTTATGTGCTTTGGAGATCAAAATCTACAAATTAGTAAAAATTGGGTTTTCTGGCAGCTTGTGAGTGATTCAACTTCTTAATGATAGTTCATAAAGGCTAGGGAATTAACCAAAAAAAAATTCCATAAGTTTTAAGATAAAAAATCCCCCTACCACTACAAAATATATTAGGATTCCATGCAAAGTGTCTTTACCATTATGAGCATAAGAAGGTACTTGCTTGGCTAGTTTGACTGCATTATGTGAGGTTAAAGAGATAAATGAGCTTGTTCTATCATATCAGAGTTTGTTTTTTGAGTTTTAAGACCTTAGGGAGATCTGAAACATCCATTTTGACCTTATCCAATTATTTTTTTCATCATTCACCTTCAAAAACATTCTATAATATCTTTATCTTAAGCTTGGGGTTTGCAAGCAAAACCATGCTATTGACCCTAGCTGATAGATTTGGAATTTTACACTCTAAATGAGACTTTATTAGAAATTTGTGACATTATTGAGTGTGTAACACACTTCCTCAGTCCCCTTGATCACAATTATTCTCCATGAGAAGTCCATTTGACCTCATTTAGACACTATGCATTGAGAAGAGCATGGTCAAAGACTAGTTGTAGGTGTTCTCCTTGGTTTCATGGCCTTCAATGGAGTAGAGTAAGTGGAAGAAATATATTGAATAGGTATGCACATTATTTTTAAGTTTTCAACACTTCAAATTCTATCCCTAAGCAAACTTCATGCATTTGGTGCACAGGCCAACTATAAGTTTGATAAAATGTAGGTGTGCACTTCTGCTCCTAGGATTATATGGAGGAAAGTGACTTTAACAAGACCTTAAATGGGTCCTTAACACCATTCATAACTCCATAGCATCTTGTGAAAGCATCCACAAACCCCTCATTGCATATTTCAAATAATATATCTCATAGACTTAACATAAGTTGACTTTGTGTTCACTAGGCCTGAATGTAGTTCTTTAAGGCCTATGAGTAACTTCATGATAGATATCTTACTCTATAAGTCTCTATGTAACCTTATGTTAACTTTAAAAACTCCTAAGAATTGACTGATGTTCTTTGAAAGTTCAACTTCTCATTATTTCACTCTTTCATCCTTTTATCCTTAGAACTCAACTATCTTTCTTTAAGCTGACTGTAGGTGGATTTTTGAAGCTAAAAACCTCTTGAACTGATAAGGTGAATAACACAAGTCTTTTAATAGGTATACATAGACCTATTTCATCTCATGACATATTTGTGAAAATGTGACACATCATCTTCTTCTTCTTGTCTACCCATGTTCATGAGTCCTTTTGGTCTTCAATGAGGAACATTCAAAACATTCTCTACATTCTATTCACCAATCACAACCATATTCTCCTTACTTTCATTCAAACTATAATCACTATCCATGTTCATTCTTTATCAAGACTGGTTATAGGTGTGTATTGGCTATCTCCTTGGCCTATTTGGAGAAGTTAAGTGCAATAAGACCTTGAGTAGGTCTGTAACATTGACCAAAGGTCTTTAATACCTTGTGAAGGTACACCAAACTCTTCAAACCTCCTCTATCACACAAACTTCCTCATGCATTGAATAGGTAGGCTGACTGTGTCTTTCCTTTTTGACTGTGGCTTTATAACTTGAATATAGCTAATGACTTGACTATAGCTTTATGACTTGTGAATATTATTTGAGAGAACTCCTTATGATCTTATGTTTAAACTCACACACTAAGAGACACTCCAAGACATAACTAATCATTCTCACTTTCAACCTCATCACTTATGCTTCAAATTCATGTTATTGACCTTGGAGACAATTAAACTCAGTTAGACTGACCAATTTGACCTGTAGGTGGTGATTTTGTAGTTCTTAGGCTTTAATAGGGAAGGTGAAAGCATTTAAGATTATTAAATAGGTTTGCAACACTTGAACCTCTTCACTTCATGGAACTATTGTGGCATATAATTTCACCCTTATAGAAAAAAATTTCAAGCCCTCCCACTCCCAACCATAATATTGGAGCAACCTCAAGCTGTGGGTATCCTGTAGTGAGGTCAAACCTCTAGAGAAGGCCAACTTCCTCTTGGTGGATCACCTAGACTAATGTTTATGCTTGGAAAAGGGATAGAGAGGGGGTATAGGGTTACTAAGAGAGCTAAAAAGGTGATTCACCAAATTAAATGAGAACTCACATAAGCATGAAATAAACATTGATTCAACATAAGAAAATCCTTGCTCACACAATCTCATAAACTAGTTAATTTGCATAAGTGTTTCATAAACTAGGTTCACTAAATAATGAATTAAGGAAAGAGGAATTCTAAGATTCACACCAAGCATCCATTAATGGTAGTGTTGTCACCAAATATCACACCCTAAAAGAGGGTGTTCAGGCCTTTTCCAGATTTGGGAAACATAGGAACACTTCCAGATATGTGGGTGTACCTATAATGGAATTGAGCCTCTAGATTTAAGGGTTAACTCCCTAAATGTATCTTGAAATGCTTACACCTGCTTAACCAATTGCTTATGAGGAAAAGAGTTAGAATTTGCATTAAATGAACCTAATATAGGGGGTGATGCACCAAGATGTCTTTCATGTGACCATCATACCTTCTTACACTAAGAAAAAAGGCACACAAACTAACTTCCAAGTCCTATGGATTCTAACATGAGTATTTCAATACGAAGCGAGATGCATGAGAGTGATTTAACCATTTTGGGAATATTGTAGTCCTATTCATAATTTAGTTAAAGGTCTGAGTTAGTTAAATTAGTAAATAATATTGTAATAATTAAACTATTGATTTGTATAATTTAATTGAAATTTAAACTTTTCTAAAAATAATAATAAATGTGGAGAAAATAAGACTTAGCTATAAATAGACTGAGATAGGGTCTAAAATTTGCTATGCAGGACTGGGACAGTGTCAAAAAGTAGGATCTGGATTTCATTTTGTGAAAGGATAGGAAAACCAAAATAAAACACCTTGGGGTTCAGTGTTATAGTCCTCTTCTACCATTATTGTCCAAGAGACCTGAGCTTTTTGGGTTTTGTTCATTGCCCCTGTGTGAGCCTGCATATGAAATTTTAGATGTTGAATGTCTATGGAACTCCCAATACTCTGAAGATGGATCAAGCCATATGTAGTTCTCTCACTTGATGTGCTTTATGCAATAGTATGTATGAAGATGTAAAATGCTAAAACTAGGTGTGTTTGAGGTGGCTAGGGACTAGTGTGAGGGTTTTGAATAAGCTTGTAGTTATATTGGCTAGATGTATGCAAAGAATAGAGAAATATGCTTGAGTAGTATTTCTTGTATTCTTTCTTGTTTTTTGATGTTTTCCAACCCCTTCTAAATGAATTTTGAATGGGCCTTTATAGAGATTTGTTGGTCATGGGTTGAATGTATTCACATTAGGCTGATAAGAAGAAGGATAGGAACCGAAAAGAAGTGACTATTGGAGCCCAAAATGTAATTGGATAGGAGTGCCAAAAATAGACACCCTAGGGTATGGTGTTATAGTCCAAGTTGGGCATTATTGTCCTGAAGGTATGGGACTCGGGGGGATGGAATTATCATAGGAAAAGTAGCCTAGAGGAGGTGGAATCACTGTCTGGAAGGCTACAAATGACTGGGAATCAGTGAAAAGGTGCTTATAAGGGTCATGAGAGCAAGCAAGAGGGACATATGGGTTGGGTGTCACAAGCCACACTCAAGTTACCAATTTTCACATTTTATATGACTACATTTACCCCCCCTTTTATTCTAGTAATACAACAAATAAAAATACTATGATAAAAGAAAAATAGAAAGCGTACCTAAACTTAATTGTAAGGGTGAATCTCATGAAGCTGTATGATGATAGGTGTGTGTAGAGAGAGCACATCATAAAGTGTAAATCTGTAAGAGAAAACAAAAAGCAAACCAGTTCTTACTAGATACACTATATCTAAAATAAGAACATACAAAGCTATGTAAGAGAGAGAGAGAGAGCGGAAAATAAAGGAACAAATAGACCTCACTAGGTACGTGAACCAATACAAAACCTATTGTGATGCTGAGTGATGCTAAGTAATGTTGGGTATGTGCTATACCAAGAGTAATATCATGAACAGAGATAAGTGCTCAGTTCTTTGAGAGTGGTTCAAGAATACAAAGGTTGACCCTTTGGCTCCATCATTGCCCACTAAGTGAATCTAGGTGATCATGCATGTGCTAATCAATGTTTGGATTGTGTGTCCAATTCCTTTGAGTAAGTGGCTCAAGAATATAAAGGCTAAGTAGTTCTTTGGCTCCGTCATTGCCCCGTGAAGTAAAGTTATGAACTGATACTAATATGAAATGTGTGTTGTATGATATAGCTCCTGAAGCCCATAAATGTTCTATAATCTAACAATGTGATGTGGATAGCTAAATGTGTGCTAGAAATTAGGCCAATCTTAGCCAACTCAAAAAAGGTAGAGATTAGGCTTGTATGAAAGCCACTTCAAAACTAGGCAATAGGCTTAAGTAGAAGTCACTCAAAAATATAGAGGTTAGGCTTGTATGAAAACCACTCTTCAAATGATGCCAACCACTTGTAGATAGAGTAAGGCATGCAAATATTGAGAATGCCTAGGTAATGTACTAAAATCAAAAAGAAAAGAATTCAAATGTGTCGCACACATTGCCCCTAATCATTGGTGTCTGAAACATAGATTATGATCTAGAAGTTATACAAATTACCTAATCTAAAACTAGAAGTGAGAGCCATCATGCCATGCATGATACCCCTTATGTTTGGATTCTCTGAGAAAAACTATACTAAAACTACTGATTCTAAATTGAACTGTAGCTAACAAAATTGTAATTATACTTACTTTTCTATCTATTTTAGAAAATATGGTTTTTTTGTTGTTTGGATAAGAACACCAAAAATAGACATCCTACTATCTGGCATTGTAGTCCAATCCAGGTGCTATTATCTTGAGCTGATTCTGATGACTATTTTGTAATTTTCACTATCTATCTAGTTTATTCTACTTGGTTTGATGTCTAGATACTATTCTAGGTGTTCTAAAAGCTGATTTTTTTGACTAGTAGGAGCTCTAATCTCTATGACAAAACCCTTATTTGTTACCCCCTCTTCTGAGGTTAGAAATGAAGACCTTGCACTGACTATCCTTAGAATAAAGAGCCTTGCAAGTCTATTATGCTATGAGGATACATGATATAGCAATGATAATCGATAAGATATCTCAAGATATAGCATGGTTTGTAATGGAGATTGTTAGATCAACAGGGGTATGCCTAGATAGATATAATAATGTAATAGCATGTGCAATATACTAAATTGGAACTAAAATTGTTAGTTTTTAGTTATCAATTTCTAGTTGTCAAGGAGGGACGAAGCATGATGTCCATCATGGCATCCAAGAAATCAAGATAATGCATGGTGTGGATCTTGGCATTGCAAACAATGAGAAGCAAATAAGTAACAAGCATGCAAGGTAAGAAGCAATAAGCATACAAGAGTGGCCAAGGGGCCAAAAAAATAAGGGACATGGGCACATGTCACTTAAACTAGAAAGAAAGCATACAAGGCATGCTCAAATGCCACATACACATATAATTTAGAACAAGTAAGATTGACATTAGGGCCACAAGCACATATAAGAGTACAGGCAAAGGGCATTGGTAAATGTCCTAATTCATACATAAGAATAGAAGCAAAGGACATTGACAAATGTCCTAAAGCACATATAGGAGACAACATAAGAATTAAGAAAATGCAATCATATCTAGCTACACAAAGCAAGAATGGAAATCATGTAATATGTTATAAATACGATCACATCTAACTAATTAAAGCAAGAAGTGAAAGTATGCAAGACATGTAGTATAAGACTAGGTATATGCTAAGAAATATATAGGTGCTATATACCAGTGAGTGTTGATAGGGTAGTCTATGTAAGCTAGTAATAAATGTATATCAACATGATAACTAGAGTGTGTGGTGTAGGAATGACATAACCTGGATAGTGTAGTCATGTAGAAGACGCCCCCAGTGGGTAGATATATCGATGTATGTCTCAAATGTAGAAGTAGGATGCCCCCTCAATGGGTAGAGTGAAGCAATCAAGGATTTAAATGTCACTGCACACACTTAAAGAAGATCAAGTGAAGTATGGAAATGTAGATAAATCAACAAACAATAGCATAAAATAGCAAATATAAGTCTAGCATGATAGTAGAAATGTAAAGCATGGAGAATGCATACAATTGAAATGTTTTTGTGTTTTTGAATTATTTGAATGTTTTTGGATTTTGAAATTTTGTATTATTTTTGGTATTTTGACATATTCGAATGTTTTTGATATTTTGGAATATTTAAATGTTTTTGATATTTTTAATATAAGCTATGTACAATTAATCATGAGAAGACTATGTACAATAAATACTGAGAAACTATGTACAAGTAAGCAAAAAGAAACTATGTACAAGTGAGCAAAAAGAAACTATGTACAAGTAATTTAAAATAAGCAATATGTACACAATGATGTAAAAGACTAGGTTGGAGGGGGTAAATGGTCCAAGGATGGAGCTCATTGGGGATGAAGATGGAGGAAGGGATCATGGCCATCATCAAATGCCTCAAGATCATCAACATAAGTATCATCATATGCCACATATTCTATATGCATGGTGGTTATCTCCTTAGGTATCAGTAAGATCTGTGCTCTTTGTGTAGTCAGAGATATATCACTCATAATAATGTCATCCTATCGATAGTGAATTGAAGGTTAATCTAGTGGTGAAGATGAATGTAAGCTTTGATAAAGAGTGCATGATAATCTAAATCATCCTTAACTATCTCTTGCTCTAAGAAGGAGATTGAAGGTCTAGCTAGAACTCTGGGAAAGGATCTGAAAATATTTTTAAAGCTTTATCCCATGTTTGCTTTGCCTGAAGAGGCTCAACAGAAGTGCCAAGATTAATAACATTGTCATCTATCAAGTCTTGTATCTTGTGTTTCAAAATTATGCATCTTTTTGTTGTGTGGCTTAGTGTCTTGTGAAAATTACAAAATGCATTCAGATCATATCCCCATGGAAGAGGCTTTGTTGGATCAAATTCCTAAATAGGAGGTAGAGATATAATATTACATTCCAAAATTTGCTATAAAACTCTGGCTAGATATACTAGTAGATTGGAAAAAATTTGTTGAGGAGGTGAAAATAAAATCACTCACCGAGGGGGCTTTGAAGCCACATTGATTGTAGGTTGATTTTGACTCTTGCTATCATTTACCTTTACTTTGTATGGGACTTTGTTGTTACTCTTGTTTGTTGTTTCTAATATACTTGTGTACTTGAGTTTGCCCATTGAAATTAATTTGACTTCCCTTTCCTTTAGTGTATGACATAACTCAATGAAAGAAGAGAATATTTTGAACATTATTGACTCATGCAAAGCTAGTATAAGACTCTGTTTGAAGAGATTTTGTAACTCTAGTTGGGCTACTATAGGGGTAGTTGCCCCCATAGTGTTAGTTACAACTGGATGCTTTGAAGGAATGGAAGACTCAACTTGTTTAGCCTTTTTGATTTTTATGATAGATTGTAAGATAAGAGTATGATCTCAGGGTTGTTCTCTGAGTCTTTCTCAAAAACTTTGTAGGATCAAATCTTTGTTGAGGACAACTTCATTATCAATAATAGGTGGAAGTGGATCAAGAGTTTGATGTGGTGGGTCATGAACATTGATGTTTGTATCATCATTGTTATTCTTATACTATTCATTGTTGAAATTATCCTCATGGAAATTGGTGTAATCTAGATGTGTAGGATATATAACAGGAACTTGAACTAGTTGTTTATACATGGCATATGGTCAGGTTGACGGAATGTGAGTGAGTTCAAGAGGGTTACCACTAAGTCTTGCACTTCATCTCAAAGGAAGAGATGCAAGGAGCTTAGGTGACATAAGGAAAATAACTTGAATAATGGAAGAAAAGATTAAACAAATGTAATCTAAATAATGAACTAAAATATGCATGAAAAGGATACAAAGCTCACAAACATGTAAGGTGATACCTCAAAAGCGATGGGACCTAGTATATGCAGCTAGGATTTTGAAAATGATTATTTTTTAAAATTTACTATGGAATTTTAAAAATTAAAGTGAATTTTTTATTTAAATATGTAGGTAAAAATCAAAAAATTATTGGAAAATTCTTGATTTGAAAGGACCTAGTATATCAAATAGGGTTTGGAAGAATATATATATATATATATATATATATATATATACTATGAATTTTTTAAAATTTAAAGTGAATTTCTGATTTAAATATGCAAGTAAAAAAAATAAAATAAAATTGGAAAATTCTTGATTTGAAAGGACCTAGTGTATGCAACTAGAGTTTAGAAGGTTTTTTTTAAAAAAATTACTATGAAATTTTAAAATTTAAATCAAATTTGTGATTTAAATATACAGGTAAAAAATTATAAAATTATTGATTTGAAAGGACCTAGTATATGCAACTAGGGTTTGGAAGAAATATTTTTTAAAAAATTACTATGGAATTTTTAAAAATTAATGCTAATTTTTTATTTAAATATGCAGGTAAAAAATCAAAAAATTATTGGAAAAATCAACAAGGAATTTACCCTAGGGTTCTAGGGTTTTTATGTGCAAACAAAGTAAGTCGAGTTCACCAAATGATTTAACTGTTTTGGGAATATTGGAGTCATATTCCTAATTTAGTTAAGGATTTGAGTTAATTAAATCAGTAAACAATATTTTAATAATTAAGCTACTAATTTGTATAATTTAATTGTAATTAAAACCTTTTTAAAAATAGTAATAAATGTGGAGAAAATAGGACTTAGCTGGAAAAAGACTGAGATGGCTAAGACAGGGTCTAAAATTTGTTGTGCAGGATTGGGATAGTGTCACAAATTAGGATCCAGCTTTTATTTCATGAAAGGATAGGAGTGCCGAAATAAGTCGCCCTAGGGTCCAGTGCTATAGTCCTCTTCTACCACTATTGTTCAGGAGACCTGAGCTTTCTGGGTTTTGTTCGATGCCCCTGTGTGAACCTACCTATGAATTGTGGATGCTGGATGTCTATGGAAATCCCAATACTATGAAGAGGGATTAAGCCATATTTAGTTCTCCCACTTGATGTGCTTTGTGTAATAGTGTGTATGAAGATTAAAATGCTAAAACTGGGTGTACTTGAGGTGGTTAGGTATTGGTGTGAGAGTTTGAATAAGCTTGTAGTTGTATTGGTTGGTTGTATGTAGAGAATAGGGAAATATTACTGAATAGTCTTGCTTGTATTCTTACTTGTTTTTTAATATTTGCCAACCCCTTCTAAATTAACTTTGAATGAGCTTTTATAGAGATCTGTTGGTTATGGGTCACATGAATTCACATTAAGTTGGCAAGAAGAAGGATAGGAATCGAAAGGAAGTGATCATTGGAGCTACAAATGAAATTGGGATGGGAGTACCAGAAATAGATACCCTAGGGTCTGATTTTATAGTCCAAGTTGGGTGTTATTATCCTAAAGGTACGGGACCTAGAGGGATGGAATTGTCACAAAAAAAACAACCTGAAAGAGGTGGAATCACTATCTGGAAGGCTACAAATGACTAGGAATTAGTGAAAAGGTGCTTAGAAGGGTCATGAGAGCAAGTAGGAGGGACCTATGGGTTGGGTGTCACAAGCCACACTCACATTACCAATTTTCACATTTTATATGACTATAGAGAGTTATCCAAGGTAAGTGAACCATAGGCTAGTTGCAGATGCTAAGGCTCATTGTACACTTAAAAGATATGCCCATACACTTGATAGAAATTCATATGACCTATTATAACAGGAACTCTTGCACAAACATGAAAGGATAAGGGAAGAAAGGATAGATAATTATCACTTTGCATCACCATACATCACTTGCATGATTAGACAATTATTTAAAAATTCAAAATTAGATTTGTATTAATGTTCAAAGGTAGAATATGACATCATTCCAGCAAGGCTCCACCATACGTGGAGTGGAATTATTTACAAAGGACAAAATGGTAAATACTTATAACATTTTAGAGAGAAGGGTGTAAAGAGAAGTTCAAAAGGGAATCAAAATGAGTCTAACTTTGTTTGAATCATAGTTATAATTTTTTTTGTAAATATACTCATTCAAGCCTTTTGATTGATCTAGGTCATCTCAAGCAGTTGCAATAGTTCATTATTCCTTCACTGAAGCTCTATATGGTTGTAATGATGGGATCAAGTGGTTATGAGCTATGTTTTAGCATTAATACACTTATAATAATAGGATCCATCTGTTATAATTTTGTCTTGTTGCTAAACTAATCCTAACTAGTTTATCATGACATGCAAAAGTGGAGAGAAGGGTCCTTTTCATGTATTTGGTCCTGGAGATGAAACCATTAGAGCCTATGTGTATGCCTTCATGGCATACTTTGGAATGCTAGCTCTTGTTCCAAGTGGATCATGCTCGAGCTTGTCCCCATGTTGATAGGTCCACTATAGTCAAAAAACTAATCTCAGACTATTAGTTTTCCTATAGTCATTGTGTTGATGGGACCTATAGACCACATAACTCCCTTCTTAATCTGAATAGGTCCAAAATATACCCATTCTACTTTTTTTAGGATCGATAATTCATGTATGCATGGACCCTTCTTTAAATAAAGAAAACCCAGTCATAAAACACTACTGCAACCCTCAAATCTTTGAACCAAAGGTCTATATTAAGCTTTGATGGTGGTCCTTTATGTTTTTTATACTTGACTACATCACTATGTCCATTTCATGGTGTTTGATCTAGCTTCAATGGCAGGATATCCCCTTTAGAAAGCTTACCCTAGTTTGACCTTGGTCATGTGTTTGATCTTCAAGAAGTCCTCTAACTTTTTGACCTTTAATTTCATTGGTCGTTGATATCTGACTCAACTTGTTGACATATTGACCCATATTGCACCATTAATATTATTTGGTATGAATGATCACAAGTCATTGATCTTTCCCTTGACTTGTCAACTCTATCTTAGCTTACACTATGTGGTAGCCCTGCATTTGATTTTAGGATCCACTATCAGTCTGTCAGCCTCACACACTTACACCATGTGTCTATATCTCAAGCTTATTGACTGTTTGACTCTTCTCACACCATTGGATCAAGATGTATGATGCAACATGAACCATTATATCTACTAGGACCCACTATTTAAAAACCAATGGTTATGAGCTTAAATTTGATTTCCTCATTCCTATCAAATGATGTTAGTGTGATTATCATTGATGTTCACACAACCATCAAATTTAAGATAAAAAAGGTTTGCTTTGCTTGGTCTTTATTTTGATGTTAGCACATATGTCTTACTCTATTAGTTTGACTTTGAAGCTTCATAACTTGAGCCAGAAATCTCACACAAACTTGAAACTTCATAGCATGTTCTTGGCATGAAAAACTACCTAACACTACAATCCTTTATCTCATGGGCACTTCCTAAGTGACAATAAAAAAATACATAAATGAGTTGGTTCATTCATTTCTAGATGATGTCCTAGATGACCTGGCTCTGTAGACTCGATGAGCTAAACTTGGAAGGCTTAGATCTCAAAATAGAAGACTCATTGAGATATAAAACTAGTAGAGTATGATCTTGGTATGTAGAACATTGATCATGCATGGTTTGATGGTCGCACAAGGCTTTTTGAGTACATTTAAAAATGATAGAAGCAAGCTACTCCACTCTGATTTCCATGTGACATCTTGGTGATGGTCTAGCTTCACAAAGCTTGTTCTTGAGCTAATACTTAATCTTTGAAAGCTCAGATGAATTCTTCGAGGCATAAGAAAACTTGTTCCATGATATAACTGCATTGATCACCATGAAGACCTATCACTTGCATATTGACCCTAAAATAACCCCTAAGACACTAAATGACATAAGGATTAAGCTAGACTATGACCAGAGCTAGAATGACATATGAAATGATATCAAAAGAGATATAACATACACCATAACATTATAAAAATCCCTTATACAAAATTTTTACTATAGGGGGTTGACCCATTTTGGTCTGTGGTAAAAATGGTCAACATTCTTGGTGATTTCTTAGGGGTGGCATGCTTGCTATGCCATGACCATTTGCCTAATCCTATCCATTAGGCTATGGAGTCACATGTACAACTAGTTTGACATACAAATAGCCTTGAACAACACATAAAACACAAGGAGAGATAAAGAAGAAGCAACACACATGACAAGAAACATAAATGTGCTTCATGAGCACTTATGAGACACAACACACTCAAGGAAGGAAACACACACCTAAATAAATTGAATCAAGCACTAACTAACCTAAGATGAAAACTTCTTCTAGGATCAAAGGGGAACTTTGAAATCTCTCTTGCTTTATGGCATAAAGGAATGAATGAGGCATGTAGTCTTTTGATCCTTGATATTGATGCCTCCATCTTATTCATGTTGTTTGCCAACTTCATTAGCATGATGTTCAATGAGAACCAATCTACCCCAAATATGCTGGCTATGGAAATGAATTCTACTTGTATCTAAATAGACTCAAATTTCTCATATCGTTCCTCAGCTATGACCTTCAATAGTGGTTGAACAAGACATATATTTTTGTTTTCCATGTTATTCTCAATGAGGTTGGCATTTTTCTTAGCTACAAGTTCTTCAAGCTCATCAAGGAGATTTGTGTAGTCCACCCAGTCTTAGTCACTGTCCTCCATCAGAAACTCTTTTTCCACCTTATCATGTACTTGGCTCTTAATTTGCAAATTTGAAGATATGAAAGTCCTTTTAGCCTTTATTTTTTCCTTGATAGATTATACTCGATGTTTGGAAGCATCAAGCTCTTCTTCTTCATGTTCCAATACCTTTGGATAAGGCTCAATACTAGGTGGGTCTCTTGACTATTATTGAGGTGCAATAACTTCCACCTTGCCCTCACTTTCCATGTCTAAAATCTCTTAGACACAAACATCATCATATTGCTTTATGAAAATAGATTCTTGATCAATAGAATGACCTTCATCCTTATGCTTGATGGAATACTTGTCAATATGATTATTAATATCGTTAGCAAACCTATAATTAGATATAGAATCTCTTGGAGAAAAAGAGACTTATCCAACTTGCCAAACTCTTTGCATATGGCATTGAGATTTTTCCATAGTTAATCTCCATTCACAACATGAGACCTTTCTCCATGCTTATTGAGACAATTATCAACATGCTTGTTAGAGGAATTATCCAAATCAGATGTAGACTTCTTGGGAGGAGGACTAACCTTATCGAGCTGATCAAACTCATGACACATGAAATTAGACTTTTGCCACAAGTCATTTTCATCCACCTCATGAGTGTCATCTTTGAGAGTCATTTCATCTATCTTGGTCTTATGAGACTCTCTTAGGACTAAAACTTCTTGAGGAGTGACTTGACCTTCTTATTTGATAGTAAACTTCACTTCATACTTGAGATGGTCACCCACAACTTTATGATTAGACATGGGGTCTTCTTCAAATGACTCTCTCTTCAAGTCTTCGCCACATTATTCATGAATAGCTACAAAAGAGTCTTCAATATGTTTTTATTCCATATCAAACTCTACACTAGTAGCCATGGTAGGATCTTCAATGTGCTTTTATTCATCCAAGAAGATAGAGTTACACTTGTGGTCACCAAGGGGAGTCCCTATGGTGATTTCCTCCTCATAGTCACTCATGACCTCTTTTTGGTCAGCCTTGGCTTGGATTTTCTCCCCTTCATTTGCTTCCCTCAAGATGGGCTCATGTGAAGGAGTTGGAATATGATATTGTAGTGGAAGGATGAGATGTGATTAGGGGCTGATGAATTGGGGATGGAGTGTGAGGTGAAGGAGAAGGCTTATTAGTGGATTCAGGAAAGAGAAAAGCACTAGTAAGCTCATAGGGAAGTGACTTCTTGGGTTGATTAAAACGAAAAACACCTACATAAGTAGGATTTACTTCTTTCCAATAGTCTCCTTGAGTTTATTCAATAGTAGCATGTTCATTTTTGAGCTCTTTATCCTCCCACATACTCAATCTCTCTATTGAACATTGAAGGCACTTCTTTGCCATGTCCATTTGTTCCTTGATCTCCCATTGAGTTCCTTTTATTTCTTCAAATGTCTCCAACTTTTGTATATGATCTTGGGTAGCACCTCTTAACCAATCCATGAGAATATCAGGGAGCAAATCATACTCATCATCCCATGTACTAATTTCTTCTTCAAGATCTATTAATTGTGGTATGGATGCCAACAGGGACTTTATATAGGATGGAAAGAGTGAAGGAGGAGGAGGGTAATGATAAAGATCAAGACCACCTTCATTTTGTTGCACTTTATTTTTTAGGAATTTATATCTTACCTTGTAATACCTTTGTGTATAATTCATGTAAATTTTTGATTCCTCATGGCAAGACTCATAGGAGTATTCTCTAGGTTTATAAGTATCATGGTATGGATGATAAGGCTCATATTGGGACTAATAGGGAGGCATTTATTGATAGGTATCTTAGTATCCTTCCTCATAGAGTTGCCCAATAACCTAGTGTTTGTATGGGGGGGGGGAAATAGAGGATTATAGGGATGCCATGGCTCATAGGATTGATAGCCATTTTGATAGGATTGTTGGGGGGTATACTATGGTTCATAGCAAGGATAATAAGGAGGTCCATGGTAGGAGTACTTACCATAGCTATTCATGTTAACCTCATGATAAAAAATTCAACTAAAGATACTTGGATTGCTTATGACCTAAAGTTATCATTTGGAATCACCATTGGTACTAAGTTGCTTGCTTCCAAAAGCTGATAGAGGAAAGACACACCAATAATCTCTCCACTCTCTTGGACATTGGTCCCACCAGGCATGCCATAACTATTAATACCAAATATAACACCCTAGAAGAGGGTGTTTAGGCCTCTTCAAAATTTGGGAAACATGGGAACACTTCCAGGTATGTGGGTGTACCTATAATCGAAGTGAGCCTCTAGATTTAAGGGCTAGCTCCCTGAATGTATTTTGGAATGCTCATACCTGATTAACCATTTGATTATGGGGAAAAGAGTTAGAAGTTGCATGAAATGAACCTAATTAATGGGGGTGATGTACCAAGATGTATTCTATATGACCATCATACCTTCCTACACTAAGAAACAAGGCACACAAACTAACTTCCAAGTCCTATGGATTCAAACATGAGTATTTCAATATGAAGGATAGATTCATGAGAGATATCCAATGTAAGTGAACCATAGGCAAATTGCAAACACTAAAGCTCATTTTACACTTAAAATATAGGCCCATATACTTGACAACACTTCATATGACCTGTTAGAATATGAATTCTTGCACAAACATGAAATGATAAGGGAAGGAAGGATATATAATTATCACTTTGCATCATCATACATCACTTACACACTTAGATAATTATTTAATAACTCAAAAGAAAATTTGCATTAATGTTCAAAGGTAGAATATGACATCATTCCAATAGGGCTCTGCCATACATGGAATGAAATTGTTTACAAAAGCCAAAATGGCAGCTACTTATAGAATTCTAGAGAGAAGGGAGCAAAGAGAAGTCCAAAGGGGAATTAAAATGAGTCTAACTTCATTTGAACTATTGTTACAAATGCTTCTAGAAATATGCTCATTCAAGCCTTCTAATTGATCCAGCTCATCTCAAGTAGTTTCAACAATTCATTATTCTTTCATTGATGCTCCATATGGTTGTAATGATGGGATCAAGTGGTTATGAGCTAAGTTCTAGCATTAATGTAGTTATAATAATAAGATCCATATATTATAATTTTGTCTTATTTCTAAACTACTCTTGACTGGTTTATCATGGCATGAAAAAGTGGAGAGAAGGGTTTTTTTCATGTAGTTGGTCCTAGAGATGAAACCATTGGAGCCTACATGTATGCCTTTGTGGCATCCTTTGGAATGCTCTCTTATTCCAAATGGATCATGCTCGAGATAATCCCCATGCTCATAGGTCCACTATAGCTAGAAAACTAATATCAAACTATTAGTTTTCTTATAGTCATTATGTTTATGGGACCTATAGATCACATAGCTCCCTTCTTGATCTGAATATGTCCAAAATAGACCCATTTTGCCTTTGCTAGGACCAAGAATTCATATATGCATGGACCCTTTTAAAAAAAAAGAAAACATAGTCATAAAATGATATTTCAAACCTCAAATCTTTAAACTAGAATTCCATATTAAGCTTTGACAGTGGTCTTTTATGTTCTTTATACTTGACTACATCACTGTGTCCACTTCATGGCATTTGATTGAGATTTAATGGTAGAATATCCCCTTTGGAAAACTTACCTAGTTCGACATTGGTAACGTGTTCAATCTCCATGAAGTCCCCTAGCTTCTTGACCTTTAATTTCATTGGTCATCAATGTCTAACTCAACTTGTTGACATATTGACCCATCTCGCATCATTAATCATGCTCAGTACAAATGATCGTGAGTCATTGATCTTGCCCTTGACTTGTCAACTTTGTCCAAGCTTATGCCACATAGTAGCCTTGGATTTGATTTTAGGATTCATTAGTAGTTTGATAGCCTCATGTGCTTACACCACATGTCAATCTCTTGAGCTCCTTGATTGTTTGACTCTTCTCACACCATTGGATCAAGATGTACGATGCAATGTGGATTGTTAGATCTGCTGGGACCCACTATTTAAAAACCAATGGCTATTTCATGAGCTTAAATTTTACATCCTCACTCTCATAAATTTATGTTTGCATGACCATCATTGATGTTCATATAACCATCAAATTTAAGCTCAAAAGGGTTTGCTTTGCTTGAGCTTTATTTTGATGTTAGTGCAGATGTCTTACTCTATTGGTTCAACTTTGAAGCTTCATAACTTGAGTCAGAAAGCTCATACAGACTTGAAACATTGAAAACATGTTCTTGGCATGAAGAAATACCTAGTGCTACAATCATTTGGCTCATGGGGGATCCCTAAGTGAAGATAAAAAATGCACAAGTGAGCTAGTTCCTTCATTTTTGGATGATGTCCTGGATAACTTGGCTCCTTAGACTCGTCGAGCTAAACTTAGAAGGCTTAGATCCTAAGATAGAAGACTCATCAAGATATGAAACTTACAAACCATGATATTGGTATGTAGAACATTGATTGTGCATGTTTTGATGGTCATGCAAGGCTTTGTGAGCATGTTTAAAAATTGCACAAGCAAGCTGCTCTATTCTAGTTTCTATGTGATGTCTTGATGATGGTTTGGCTTCAAAAGCTTGTTCTTGAGCTACTACTTGATCTTTGAAAGCCCAGATGAATTCCTTGAGGCATAATCAAATCTGTTCCATGCTTTAACTACATTGATCATCGTAAAGACCTAACTTTTGCATATATGACCCTAAAATGACCCCTAAGACACTGAATGATAAAAGGACTAGGCTAGACTATAATTAGAGCTAGAATGACACATGAAACATCATCAAAAGAGCTATAACATACACCATGACATTATAAGAAGCCCCTATACAAGATTTTGACTATAAGGGGTTGACCCATTTTGGTCTATGGTAAAAATGGTTAATAGGTAGCAAAAACATAATTTCAAACCTATAAATAGCTTGAAAATACCTAAAAGAATCAAGAAAGAAGGATAATGGACATGGAAGAATACTTCTTCATAAAGCCATCATGTAAAAGCTTACTAAACACAAGTTAAAGGGTAAGAGATAGGTAAAAATTATCTTATTTCTTCAAGAGGTTTTTCATACAAATTTTGACAAGGTTTAAACTTATCAAATGAGAGTCTCCTCCCTCTACAATATATGAGAGTTCTTTTTTAATGGGGGAGAAAAGGGAGATATAGGAGAAAGGGGGAAGAGAGAGAGGAGAAGCTTGCAATCAAAAATCAATAAATGAGTTGCAATCACCCTCCATAAATTCTTAACCAAATTTTGATCAATTGGCACTAATTTTTGCTTAACAAATTAACCTTCATTAGCCCAAATAGTCTTCAAGTCCCCTCATTGGCTAATAAATATATTAGAAGACAAGAATTTGTTGAGGATGATGATGTCATGATCAACTGAAAGGGAAAAGTCTCCAAAGACTTTGAAACTTGAATTGAATGCTTCACCTACCTTCTCAACCTCTAAACTCTCCATCTTCTTAATGAGCGTATAACACCGTGATTTATCTTGATGTGTTCTTTATGTTATCAGAAAATCACTTAAACTCATCCATCTGGTGTCCCTTCTGACACTCCTTTCATAATCACCACTCTGCCTTTACTCCAAACCTTGAACATAGGTCCACTATAGATGAAATCAATCCCACTTATTAGTTTTCATATAGTCATCATCTCAATGAAGATCCATAGACACTGAGCTTTAATGGCAGACAAGACATAAATTCAAAACCCAAGATAGACTTCATAACCTACCTGAGTAGACCTTTGCATAGAATTGAGCTTCAATGGAGGCATATGAATTTGCAAGGTTTGCTTATATGGCACCCAAATCACATTTTGGCCTTGTGTTTATGCATTCACATGCTTGGGTCCATGAAATCTTTCATTCTGACATCTCTACCTATGTGGCATCTCCTTACCATGTTGTTGTTTAAAATATATGACCATTGTCACTTTAGATGCATGCCTTCATCCTGTGCCCCCTTGAATCTTGATCAAATTTTCTCCATCAATCTCCTAGAGAGTCTATTGGATTTAACCTTCCATATTAGCCATTGATTTGATCTAAGCTTCCTAGATTATAACACTTGGTAGCCCCACATTCCTTTTATGAACCTTGATATCAATTCCATCTAGTTAATATGCTTTCACCACATGGTGGCCTCATGTGCAATCTGGGCTCATTGACTTGTTGACTTCATATGCACTATCGATCTCCCTGACATGATTGAACACATGCTATTGAGCTTTGATCTATGTGATCAAACATGCATTATCGATCTACTAATTCATCATGATCATGACACTTATTATCAATGCATTTAATCTTAGGATTTACTGACCTTTTGACCTTGTACTTGTCGTTAGATATTCATTTGCATGATTGAACATGCATTGTTGATATATCTTGACTTATTGACTTGGGTGAGCACTTGTGTGCCATTGATATTTGTTTTGATTGAATGAGGTTTTGACACTTGGCATCCCTACATGCCTTTTTAGGATCCTATTGAAGATTTTTAAATCCAAATGACTATTTCCTATGGATTTAATTTGACATCACCAGGCATGTCCCATAATGCTAGATCATCTTTGAAGGCTTATATCTTTAAATAGGAAACACATCAAGATACCAAACTTACAGGGGATTTTCATGGCCATAATTTTAATGTAATCCTTTAGTTTTGATTTACTTCTTGTTAGGGTGTGGAGCTAAAAGCTTCACCTAAGGCAAACAGGGAGGCTTTCGGAGCTTGACAGTCGCCGACGTCGGCAAGCCACAATCGACGTCGATCAGGGGATAGTGTAAGGGAAACTGGCATCGGCAGGAGATCGGCTGGCATCAGTCACCTCCAGTCAGGTAGGGACTGACGTTGATCACCTGTGGCAGTCAGAACTGCTGTTGATGAATAGTCAGTTAAGTGAACGCATAGTTTGTATGATAAAGACCAGTTCGAGTCTTTGAGCCACTTGTCTAAATTAGTGTATGCATGAGATCTATATAATAGACTCATGGGTTGTATTGTTAAGTGTTAAACTTGTATAACCCAAGTGTAGAGCTTGGAGAGTTCTTCCCATGGTGGAGTCAAGTAGGATTCCCCATGTATGTAAGATCATGTTTGATATGCAGGGTGTTGCAGGATCATGGTGGAGATCTACATGTGATAAGTAAGATCAGGTTGGTCGCAGGGATGTGTGTATGTGAGGGTCAGAACAAGATCGGTGGGGGAGCAAGATCAAGGTGACAGTAATACATCAGGAGCAGGATCATGGTGAGATCTACTTGGAGTACCAGTTTGTACTTGATTGCACTGGATGTACAATGAGGTGAACAACAACTTGTGTTAGTTGTTAGTTGTGACCTATGAGAGAAGATTACTCAGGTGGGAAGATTACTTGGAGCCCTTGAGGAGGAAGCCTCACAGAGGTGGAACAAGAGTGTGATCTCTTTATTGTAATTTCCTTTGTAATGAGTTGAATACAATTGTGTGTTGCCTCTCATATTCTGTGTGTTTTCTCATTGATAGTTATTTGTTCTTCTGGTTATTTCTGCAATCTTAAGTTGCTTATACAATGGTAATCATGTGTGCTCTTAATTTTGACAAGTTGTGTCAGAGCTTTGGGGAACTTAGGTCCTATCAAATGGTATCAGAGTGAGGTTGGATGTTCTCAGAGCGAGTTTGACTAACAGATGCCCAGATCTGGTTAGTGGTTTGTTGATTATAGATCATTCACAGGGTTTCTGATTGAGTGGGAGTATAACAACGACAAAAGAAGGTAAGCTGAGAATGAAGAAATTCAGGCACAGGATTAACACCACAAGGAGTGTGGTGGGTTGTCTTCAAGTGGGAGCTTGAAGAGGAATACAAGCCAGGATGCAGATTAGACAGAGTACTGGTATGGGTACAGGTGTAGCTATTTATCTCCAAGTGGGAGATTGTTAGGGTGTGGAGCTAAAAGCTTCACCTAAGGCAAACAGGGAGGCTTTCGAAGCTTGACAGTCACTGGCATCGGTAGGCCACCACTGACGTCGGTCAGGGGACACTGCAAGGGAAACCGGCATCGGCAGGAGATCGGCCGGTGTCGGTCACCTCCAGTCAGGCAGGGATCGACGTCGGTTGCCTTTGGTGGTCAAAACTTCTGTTGACGAATACTCAGTTAAGTGAATGCATAGTTTGCATGATAAAGACTAGTTTGAGTCTTTGATAGGACCTAATTTCCCCAAAGCTCTGACACAACTTGTCAAAATTAAGAGCACACATGATTACCATTGTATAAGCAACTTAAGATTGTAGAAATAACCAGAAGAACAAATAACTATCAATGAGAAAACACACAGAATATGAGAGGTAACACACAATTGTATTCAACTCATTACAAAGGAAATTACAATAAAGAGATCACACTCTTCTTCCACCTTTGTGAGGCTTCCTCCTCAAGGGCTCCAAGTAATCTTCCCACCTAAGTAATCTTCTCTCATAGGTCACAACTAACAACTAACACAAGTTGTTATTCACCTCATTATACATCCAGTACAATTGAGTACGAACCGGTACTCCAAGTAGATCTCACCATGATCCTGCTCCTGATGTATTGCTGTCACCTTGATCTTGCTCCCCCACCAATCTTGTTCTGACCCTCGCATACACACATCCCTGCAGACCAACCTGATCTTACTTATCACATGTAGATCTCCACCATGATCCTGTAACACCCTGCATATCAAACTTGATCTTACATACATGGGGAATCCTACTTGATTCCACCATGGGAAGAACTCTCCAAGCTCTACACTTGGGTTCTACAAGTTCAACACTTAACAATACAGCCCATGAGTCTATTATATAGATCTCATGCATACACTAATTTAGACAAGCAGCTCAAAGACTCAAACTGGTCTTTATCATGCAAACTACGCGTTCACTTAACTGACTATTCATCAACAACAGTTTTGACTACCACAGGTGATCGACGTCGGTCCCTGCCTGACTGGAGGTGACCGACGCCGATCGATCTCCTGCCGATGTCAGTTTCCCTTGCACTGTCCCCTGACCGATGTTGGTTGTGGCCTACTGACACCGGCGACTGTCAAGCTCCGAAAGCCTCCCTGTTTGCCTTAGGTGAAGTTTTTGGCTCCACACCCTAACAATCTCCCTCTTGGAGATAAATAGTTGCACCTGTCCCATACCAGTACTCTGTCTAATCTACATCCTGGATTGTATTCCTCTTCAAGCTCCCACTTGAAGATAACCCACCACACTCCTTGTGGTGTTAATCTTGTGCCTAAATTTCTTCATTCTCAGCTTACCTTCTTCTACTGTTGCTATACTCCCACTCAATCAGAAACCCTATGAATGACCTGTAATCAACAAACCACTAACCAGATCTGGGCATCTGTTAGTCAAACTCGCTCTGACAACATCCAACCTTGCTCTGATACCAGTTGTTAGGGAATCCAAGAACAAACACACCTATTCTGATCCCACTTGTTAGGATCTTGCTCCTCAGAAAGAGCACAATATGATTACCAAACTTAAGCAATTAAACATGCAAAAATATACCAGAAACACAAGTAACTAGAATTCACCAATAACACAGAATATGAGAGACAATACACTATCTTGTATTAACATTTGTATAGAAAAGAATACAATAAAGAGCCGCCACACTCTTCCACCTTTCAGAGGCTTCCCACACCTCAAGTGTACAGTAATTCTTCTTCAAAACACTCTCCTACCAAAAACGATCGCAACAACCAACTCACACACAGAATTGGTGTTCACCTCTCCAACCAGTCAGTAATAACCCTGCCAGTACACCAAGCACTCTATAGTACTTCAAGTTGATCTCCCATGAACTTATAACCTGAAATTCAATAGACCATACTTACAATGGAAGGATCTTCCTTGCCTTCCTTTCTAGCTCATCTGTGGAACTAGGAGAAACACACACTTTGTTCTCTTCACTAGCACACTTTACAATACATGCCAATGGGTCTATAAATAGATCCCAGACTTGAACAATAGCTTAGACTCTTAGTTTACTATAATTATCCATGCAACTCAAGACTCAAAATAGCCTTTACATGCAAACACTCCGTTCACTAAACTAACTGTTTGTGCAACGAACAGTTCTAGAACACACAGGCGACCGATGCCGGTCCTTGCTTGCCTAGTGCTGCCGACGTCGGCCGACTTCCTGCCAATGCCAGTTGCCTTTTGCTTCATCTTGACCGACGTCGGTCATGCTACCGATGCTGGTTCCCATAGAACTTCAGCAACCTCCTTTTCGTTGTCTACAATAAGTTGAAGCTTTTAGCTCCACACCCTAACACTTCTCAAGTACACTTATCAAATGCACAACCAAATTGATATGTTCATTCCTGGATGAACCATGATCTTCTCCATAGCACCTATAGGTGCTCATTCATGGCATATGATTGTGCATGGAAATGTAAGAAATGAGGGTTCAAGAGAGTGGCCTGATCCATCTAGGCAAGAGTTTTGTATATAGGCCAATTTTGGCCAACAATACTTCCATTATAGGTTGGACCAACACATATATCCACTTAGTTCTTAGTCGTACCTAATGTAGACATGTTTGAAATGTTATTAGGTAGGCCATGGTTATAACAATCATGAGTCATCCCATTCATAGTACAAAAATGCCTAAGATACATACACAAAATTAGGTAGTCAAAGTTGAGGGTCTCCCATATGAATATCCTCTACCTATCCCATAGGCAGTTACAACATAGTCACCAGTTATAGTTATGGCACCTTTTACTAAATATAGCATAGTTATCCATTACATCTCAAAGTACAATTTCTATGTATACTATTATTTCCTTTTGGTGTCTTTGTTGTGAGTGAAGGTTGTTATAGTCCTAGGGGGTTTCATAATGTATTGGTCTAGTTATCATTTCAAGTAAAGTAGTAATTTTAGGTCATGTTGTCATGAGATAACTAGTTCTCTTGGCCAATCGGCTGGTCAACCCCTATGAGCCACCAAGAATGTTGATAATTTGGCCTCCCAAGACAAATTTCAAACCTTAAAATTCAAAAATTTAGTTTTCACGACTCATGAGCTTGTGTATGGTCATCAAATGCCTTGTAAAATCCTTAAAATGGTCTTTTCAATCCCTTTTTAGTATTGGTTAAGGTTGTTTTGATGATATTAAGGTAAATGCTATTCTTGACCTTATCACCTTATGGTCATTTATAACATAATCAAGTTAGTCAAAGGGGGTTAAGTGGTCTAAGGGGTCTTGTTGAAACACGTGAATAGGTTCAAGGTTAATTACTCCCCCTTTAGTCTGTACCATGCTTAGAAAGATGGTAAATTAACTTTATAACATTTTGTCTCCCTCTCAAAGTGTTTTATTACCCATCTTATAATGTCTAAAGGAGGTTTTATGATAAAAGGACAAGTGTAAAATATAAGGGAGAGATGAATACACCAGTATAGGTTTGTATCAAAATGTCCAAGCTTTAGAGACACCTGAAATATCATATCCATCAGTCTTCAAGAAGATTAGATAGTTTCTCTAGTAGAAAAGGAGGATTTTTAGTTGGTCTATATAGGTGTGTCAAGTCAATATCTTGTTTTGGCATGTATATGGATTAATTTATGCCTCCTAGGACTAGATCCATTATGTGGAGGGAGTTTAAAGTCAAAATAGGCCAAAAACTGACCCCCTTCCTCCATCGAGCTCTTTGGCAACCTTGTAGAGCTAGTTAGGTTTATGAATAGTACAAATAGGAGAGAGAAGATGAGGGTATAATATTTTGGGTAGAGGAGGGGACCTTATCTATATTCCATATTATGGAATTTTTTATCAAATTTAATTCCCCTCCTTTATTAATAGTCATTAATAAGGTGAAGGGCTCATAGTGTCTTCTCTATCCAAGCAAGCTACCAATTTACTCCATTTTCTCCTTTTCTGAGTATGATGACAAAGGAATGGAAATTTGGGGGGATTCTTAGGGGTCTTTACACCAATCTCAAGACCCAATTCACATGTGTGAGGCACTAGGAGGTAGTAAATATTTAGTTTGAGCAGTTTGTAGGTCGACAACAGTAGGGTTCTTGAAACTTCAAGGTTTCCAATAGATGCAAAGTGTTAGTGAGATATACAAACTCTTCCAAACCCCCCTTGAGTCTCTATAATAATGGATTTTCAATGAATACATGGACCAAATACCTATGAAGTGGTGGTGACCTATAGTCTCCATGTACAGTCAGATGGTTTGGACAAACCATTTTCAGACCTCATGAAAAGTGTTGCCATTATTCAGACATTTTGAAAGGTGTGTAACATAGTCTATTAGCTATGAATATTATCTCATATAAGTTGAAAACACTATCTAGTATATAGGTCATGATGTATCCCCTCTAGGTCAACTCAAGAAGGCTGGTGAACATCTCAAGTGTGGTCTATTTTGTGGGGACCCATTCAAGGGCTTGACTACTCTCACCTTCTCTCTCTCAAGTTGAAACACAATCCTAAACACATACAACTATGATGTACTATGTTTTTGATGGTAGAGTGTAGAGTATGTAGTTAAGTGACTCTCTCAAGCCATCAAAGATAGATATAGGGTCCAACATTGTAATCTTCATACCCACAAGAAGGGGTTTATTCAACATGATTGGATTCCAACTCATAAGGCATTCAAAGACCTATTTTTAAAAGGCTCAAAGCCCTACATGAGGAACCTCACCTCTCTCATAGTCTAAATAATGACATGCATCTATGGCTTTTTTATGAATATTGACACATATATGGTGAAGGTAGGGGTAGAGAATGTGAAGACAAAGAAGTGCCAAGTGATGAAGAAGGTCTGAGTAGACCTAATCTAGGTTTGATTATTCTTACCTTCTCTAGCCATGGTTGAGACTCAGTCCAAAAAACATCTATAATAAGATTACACCTCCAACAAGTGTTATGGATTGTTATAGGTGTCAGGCAGGTTAGTGTCATAAGGTTTCACTCTAAAGATAACTAGGCCAAGATACTAGATGAACATTGATAGCCCCCTTACATTCAGTCAAGATAATGGTCAAGCACACATAAGATTAGCTGGAAAAATTGAAGGACATCAATTCTATGGTGGTCGTATAAGGTTCAGAGGTATGGAGAAGACCAAGAGAAGCCTAACATGCTAAACCATTCAAGTAAGCATTGAAAGAGCTTTCAAGGAAGCACTCACTGTTACATCCTGATTTCTCTCTAGGCTAAATAACCTATTTGATATGTGGATTTTTTTGATTATTAGTTGATTGATTATTGTATAATTAAGTTTTATGTCATATGTTATTTATGGGACAATAATAGTCACTTAGATTACATGACTAAATTGCTATGAGTTAGTTGTACTTTTATATTATGTACAAAATGATCATGTTGTTAGTTTATACAATAGTATTTTATGAATATAATTATGTTTCTGGCTAACTACCTTTATTATTGTGAATTGGATACAAGATAGATCCCTCCCTCACATTGAGATGGAGGGAGAGCATCATCAGAGAGGGTGGCATAGATGGAGATGTTGGGGGATGATAGAAGAAAAGTTAGATACCTATGCACACACCATATTAGAATAACATGTTGTATGATTATTACTTGTTTTGTGATAGTTGTAGTATGTCATTTGTGTTATTTGCATTTAGATGACTATTAGTAAACTTCTATTGTGATCTTGTTACGATTTTATGCTTACATTAATCTTATTGCATGATTTCATTTATGGTTGCAGTACATAGGTAATGTTTTTATATGATTATGTTATTTGATGCTTATTGTGATGTTGTACTTACTGCTATCTATGGAGTTACTAGAATGCCTTTAAAATGTCTTAATTAATTGGGTGGTTTAAATGATATTGATAAAAATCATTATTTTGATTTATAATCAATATGTATAAGAGTTATTTGAAGGCATTAGTAATAACCTATGTAAATGTAATGTTAACCACAACATCATTGTGTTTGATTAAGGTTATAACATGTTATAGTCTGCTACTTTGATTTTAATACGTGTCACATTGCCATTCCCAGTCATAATGTTTGATAACCCTTATCAAGCTATGTAAATAGGTATTTTTGAAATCCTATCAATCTAACCTTATCTAGAGGATAGAATACATTGGCATTAGTCATATGATTTTGTAGACTTGTTAATTTATTGACATCATTATTTTATGATAATGTTTTTAGACTTTTGTTAAGTTGATGTATAGGCTTTAGGGGAGTTAACAACCATGCATATTTAGAATGATTATTAAATGGTATTTTTGTAGTCTTGAGTTAATTAAGGTTCTTTCTTGGCCTTTGATATGAGTTTTAATCATTTTGGCAAATCATTTCTATGGATTTAGGGGTTTACATGAGGAGAATAATGGCAGACTAGAAGTTTTGTTAGCCCCATATTTCATGTAAAGACCCAGTCATAATATTAGAGAAAAGGAATAATATTGCATTATGCAAAGAAGAACAACATGATGAGGGAATGACATGGCATGGAATAAGAAAGAAAAATAAATAAAAGAGGTGAAAAGTTTTTATGGAAGGAATAGAATAATTTTTGAAGGTCATATGCAGGTTGGTGATGTAATTCCATTTCTTGGTTGTTTGAGCATAAGAAGTTCCATGTATGTTTGTCGTATAAATGTTTTTGGGTAATTTCCTTACTATGTGTATTATAGATAAATATTCATTCTTGTGGATGGCTTGACCATCCATAAAACTAAATATTTATCCCCAAAACCATTAAAGTTTGTTGGTTAGGACCATGTGAAGTTATTATGGGTGAAATAGTGTTTGACTTTGGTGTGATTACTTTAAAAATCAATCCATGAAATTATGATTACTATAGTCAGGTTATAATATATATAAAATGGACTATGTATATTTGTTTTTGAAACCCTAAGCTCATATAAAATGGACTATGTATATTTGTTTTCAAAACCATAAGCTCATATAAAATGGACTGTGTATATTTTTTTTGAAACCCTAAACTTATATATAAAGGACTATGTAAAGTTTTTTGCATGGATGGAATGGTCTTGAAATTCTATGTTCTTCTAGAAATAAAATACTAGTCCAGCCATGAAATTTACAATCTTACTATTGGGTTTTAGTGTATATGGGGGATAGTGTTATAAATATTTTCAAAACCCTTTATGGAAGGATTGTTAGGCTTTCTATTTGAAATATTAGGTTGAGATTAGTTTTGACTATGCAATTAAGTCATTTTGTAAATAAAATGGAATTAGGGTTGATATATACATACAAGTGTATAGGGATATAAATATGCAAATTATTAAACATGCAACTTGTAGCTTAAGACTATGGAGGTGTTTTAAACATGCAACTTGTAGCTTGGTATAAGGATCTTATAATGTTTTCATTTCATATCATAATTTAGTCGACTGAGTCGAACATTAAATTGTGCACGAGATATTTATTTTAATATGAATATATATAGTTGGTTGTGTATAGACTATTTGAAGGTAATCATTATGTTTGGTTGTGAATTGGATTTCTTTGTTACACAGTTCTCTTAAATTTGAGTTGATGGTTAACTTGGTAACTTTGTTTTTCAAAAATCATGGAATGGTATACCTATTTTAAATAAACCCAAATTTATGGGTGAATGGATTTTGAATAGTTTTAATTAATGATGGACTATGTCTTGCAAGTTAGTATAAAGGAAAAGAGAAAAGTAGGTTTTTATGAATTAGATGTGTACATATACACATATATAATATATATTTGTATGAACGAGATGTGTGCTTATAAATATGGTATATATTTATGAATTTTAATTGAGTTATAAATCTATGATGTGGTATACCATGAATATATGCATATAACTCATTAAATGTACAATAAGTTAATATGGAAGTTAGATTATTATTCAATGTGAGTGAAGGACTTAAATATAAGGTATTTGATCCTTGAAATTATTTATGACTAGCTTATTATTATTTGAGAAATATGTACAATGAAATAAGTTGTGATAAATGTTAATTGTCATAGATGGTACTACATTTGAGTTACTTTTGAGATTTAACAACTTGTAGACTATGTATGAAATATACATTGATAGAATGTTCTATTAAGGACTGTACTTGTTTTTATTTATTATTTATTTAATAAAAAATTATGATTTGAGATTCATTGCATAACATATGACATACTAAATGTATGTATTTTTATTATTTTTGTACTTAGCATGTTTTATGGCTGTTAATAAGAAATAATCGAATTGAATCTGTTGGTTATGTTTTACTTAACCAAATATTCCATTAATGGCACTAAATAAGCACTGAGACAAACTTCACTATCTTAGTTAGCATCATCAATGTAAGATGAGGGTAATCTGATCAAGTAGTGTGTATGAGTTTGACTGATACTAGAGATCGATAATTATTTGAAAACTTTGGCCAAAATAACTATTTAGTTAAACATTGTCATTTCATGTGTTTGATATAGTTTACATGTTTGTGCAATATCATGTTAGAATGGATTTTATTGATAATACACATCATGTATTAGTTATCTTATAACACATAGGTACTATTTTATCTCTTTATATTCCCACACCATCCCTATCTACCCATCCATGAAGGAAGGGCCATTTCCTAGATGGCAGATCATCTGAGGGATCAGTGGTCCATGGTTGGTTTGGAAAAGTGCTTAGATGATGCTCTCCCTCCCCAAAACAATACTTCATTAGAGAATAGACTTGAGATTACCATAGGATACTTGATTTAGTTGAGACTCATGCTCCATGGATATTTGTAGCTTGCATTATTTATTATTGTGACACTATTCTTATTGAAATTGTATTATTTATTAATCTGTACCTTGACAATAATGGCTATAATATTGTATTATCCATGGCTAAAATTGTGTAATTACCTTTTTGATAAATTCAATTTAATTGGGTTAATCAACATTATACTTATTTTATTTAATCATTATCATGGTGATCCTCAGCTAATATGGATTGCTACATGTCTATTTTTGGTTAACATATTTAGTGCATTTAATTATGGATCACTAGTTACATTTCTTGTGGTAAAGTTTGATGTTTGAATATGTGTAAGTAATTTAAAAAAAATTACTCTATTCTAGTAAAACCTAGTGGGGTTGTTACATTGTGGTATTAGAGATGAGGCTCAAACTTTAGGACTTAATGAGTCTCTTAACATATTATTATCCTTCTATTTAAATAAAAATAAGAATGGTGTAAGGTATAAGATCTAGTGAGAGTCCTTTGAATGCCAATAAAAATAACCCTCCATTTGATCCTAATCAGTTTGCCACTGAGCAAGCAACGATGTTGGATTAGATTCTCATAGTCATGAATGAAACTAGGGACCAAATTACATACATAAAATAGGAAGTTCATGGCCATGAAGAAGAATCCCACTAAGATATACCTAAAGAGAATCCTGATAAACATGAAATTCTTCAAGAGTGGAGGCATGAGGAAGTGCCTCAGAACGTGAGAGATCATGTAGTTGTAGAATTGGCTAGGAATATGAAAAAGGTGAATCCATCCAAGTTTAATGGAATCATTTTGGGAGATAAATCTGAAGCATGGATGATAGAGATGAATAATTATTTCAAGATTCTAAACTACTCTGAAGTCACTAAATCAGTTTGTGGAGAATACCAGTTGTCCAGTGAAGTAGCTTCATGGTGGGCCAACAAAAAGTTGTAAATGAATCTCAACTCTATCACCACCACTTGAGAGAAATTTGTGACATTGTTTATATCATGGTGGCTTCCATAGTTGTAATTTGATAAAAAACTTATATATTTTCAAAATCTTATGCAAAGAGACCTATCAGTGAATGAATATTGGGGCAATTCACCAAACTTTTGAAGTATATAATTTAGTATTAGGTAGATGAGAGGTTTAAAATTAGGAAGTTCTTTTTGAGATTAAAAACCCAAATTAGTTGTGAGGTGGATGTGCATGGGCCATCTTCCATGGATCAGGTCTTTGAGAAGGTAGTCAAGAAAGAGAAAAAGCTAAACTCTTTTGCTCAGGTTAGAGATAAGTTCAATAAAAGATTTGAAATTTCTAATCTAACTTTAAAAAAAAATTGAAAGTAGAAGAGTGGAGACTCTAAGAGTTAGTTCAAGAACTAGAATGCTCGATTTAACAATGACTCAGTTAATAGGCAACCTACTAATGGTTTCAAGGGTGGTTTCAAGGGAAACCAACAATCTAACAATAAAGGACCACCTGGAGGTTGCTTCATTTTTGGAGGTGACCATTTTTCTTATGAGTGTCCCCAGGATAAGTTGAAGAACAAGGGTTCATATTTGAAATAGGGAACTTTTTAACAACAAATTCATGCAATAGTTGATAATCATTAGGTTGAATTCTAAGCCTCACCCATAAAAATGTCAGGTATTTTGTTTGATCATCTAGTTTCTATTTTGATTGACACGGGGGATGAAAAATGTTTTATTGCTCATAGAATGCTTAATAAGTTATCAAGAAAAGCTAGAATTATGGAAAATGCATGGTCAATACAGTATGGAAATGAGTCAAAGGTCAAATTTTAAAAGTGTTTAGTCAAAGCTAAGATCAGGTTTCCCTAATTCACAATAATAGTGGATCTTTATTCAAAACCACTAGGTCATATGATGTAATCCTATGAGTCAATTAGCTTTCAAAGCATAAATATAAGGTTGACTAATATCTGAATAAGGTTCAATGCCAAAATGATTTTGGAAATTAGACACAAATTTAGGGTGAGAAAAGAGAGTTGAAGGTTAGGCAAATTTTTATAATGCAAGTTAAGAAGGCTCTAAGGAAAGGGTACTGAGCATTTATTGTTAAGATAAATGAGATGGAAGACTATAAGGAACCATCCATAAAAGATTTTACTTTTCTTAAGAATTTTCATGATGTGTTTCTAGAGGAATTTATAGGATTTCCACCCAAATGTGAGTTTGATTTTTTGATTGATATCATACATAGATCAAAGCCACAGTCTAAAGCACCATATAGGATGACAACCACCTAATTGGTTGAGTTGGATAAAATTCAAGAGTTGTTATTGTCGACACCTAAATTTCATTTAGTGTCAAAATGCACCTTAATTTATTTAATCATTCTTCTTAAGTTAATTTTTTATCCTTATTAATTTAATAATTAACATTTCTTCTTAAAATCAATTAATTGATTAAGTCAAATACTTTTGAAATTTTCAATTTTACACCTTTTATTCTTTATTTTAATTATTTAACCCCTTAATTTACCAATTCAAACTTCTCCCACTTTTCTCTCCCTCATCCCAACCAAATCCATGAAAACCTCCACTTCTTATGACTCCTCCACTAAGTTGTCAATCCATTTTGATTAAGTCTACTAACCAACCCCTCTTTTTTCTCACCTGGTCGAAATAGTCTCCATCCTCATGGATGAGGAATCATCCTCAATCGTTGATAATTTAGAACCTTGAAAAAGTCTAATTGATCCTCTATCATTGGATCATAATCCAAGGTTCTATAAATAAACTTGAGAATCCTCATTTTTAGGAGACATAAATCTTGAGAAATCACAATCAGGATCTAGCAAATCATAATCAAATCTTGCATCCAAAGTGAATTAAAGTCAATATTTTGCATACAAACCCTACCTATTTCACCTTTACATTGGAGGAGTGAGCACCACATTTTAATAGAGCAAATTGGATCTGCATCACAATGGACGATTCTTGTGTCTAAACTATGAAGGTTTTTGATTGTTGTTTCCTACATTTGTTGCTCTAACATTGGTAGAATTTAGCTTAGAATAGACTTGTTTTTTATCTTTGGAATTTTTAATACATACATATTTGGCATGTTCGATAAGACTTACCCATGTCTCTGAATCTTTTTATTTTCTTTTTGTCTATCTTTTGCATTTAATCTTATTTGTTCTTGAGTTGGTATGGACTATAGGTTGTTATCTCAGATTTTGTGTTTGGTTGTACATTCTTATTATGTAACAACAATTTTAGAGCACATTTCAGTGATTTTATTGGCCTTTTTTAATCTTTTTTAGGTGAACAATGATTTTATAATAGAATAATGATTTCGTCAGATAGTAGTGACATCATCCTACCTTGTAGTGATTTTATCTTTTTCTATAGTGATTTCACCTTTTTGTGCAATGATTTTGTGTCCTACAATGATTTCATTTTGTTTTGCAATGATTTTGTCTTTCTCTGCAATGATTTTGTTGTTCTACAATGATTTCATTTAGCATAATAGTGATATTATTTCTATAAGCTTTTTCTATTTATCTTTTTCCTACATGTTCATTTTGCAATTTCACCTTTCGGAATTGACTATGTAATAATGATTTCATCACAGAGGCTTGTTTTTGTGTGTTCTTCATGGTTTTTCATTTTTTTATAGGTTATCTCATTCATCAGCCCAAGCAAAACAAACTAATACCTTGTTTGTATGATACTGGTCAAAGACAATTGTAAAAAAAGCAAAGAATTAAGCTAATTTTCTTCATTTGTTTTCATTAACATTTTTTATTTTTAGTATTTTGCATTCCAAGTAAATAAATTACACTTTATTTTCTATTAAGTAAATTTATCTATTTGTTTGTCTTCTTGTTTGGTTGTAAAGGTTGTATATGATTTTTCCTTGGTGTCACATTGGTGACGATACCTAGAAATCAAAAGCAATCTTGTAACTTATCTAATACCCTAGTTGATCTTACATATGTTCTTTTCTTGGTGTCACACTGGTGACGATACCTTGAAATTAGAAACAAGTATTAACTCTTTATTTTTTTTCTTTTATTAAGGGCTCTATTGACCATGGATTTCACCACCACATAATAGGCCAAATCCCATTTTTTGGTGGGGTATATAAATTGAGACCCAATTGTTTCAATTGCCAAATTAGTTATGTGTTTTAAGCACACCATGATGTGAGGGGCTTTCATGCTCCAATACCCAAGGTTTCAATAACTAACTCAAGATTTGATATCATTGATTAACACACTAAGACCCCTATGGTTATGTTGGGAACTTTAAGACAAGAGCTAATAGTGTGCGTCTACATATTAATCTCTTTCATAGTTTTATTTCCCCTTAGATAAGCTCGTGTATACCTTAATCCTAAGATTTCCTCTTTGTTGTTCAACTTTGGTGCATTGGTTAGTGGTTAACATCAACAAGTTACTTTCCTCAGACCCTCAAAACTAAATTCAGTGGGCCATGGGCATGGTATGATCCTCCATGATTAGTACCTTGAAACATTAAGTTGTAGCTAAGAGCATGGATGAGTAGGTGACAACATATAGCCCAATAGTTGTTCAACACCTTTTTTGCCTAGCTTTTATTTTTATTTTTTTGTGCAAGTTATCTATATTTATTATTTCTTTGGTGTGTCTTAGATCTTCTTCAGAAAATCTTTGTCAATATTTTTTCCATTGTAAAAAAGAATCATGGCTTCTTGGAACAATAATAATCCCAATTCCTTTCCAAATCACAATTTCAATAGCCTGTTTTATGATCTAGAGTTCAATTTTCCTAACTTTGATTCAAGTTTACCTTTGAATCAAGTATGCTATCAAGTTAGCCAAAGCCCAAGTCTGAATATGCATTCAAAATCCAATTTTAACCAATTGAGCTACAACATGGATGGATATTTAAACTCTCTAAATTCCTTATTTAATCCTCATCAACAAACTATCTCTTATTCACATTTGCCCTTGGGATAAAATTATCATGTGGGGATAGGATTAAACCGTTCCCCTGATTACAGTGGCCATTTTTTTTGAATAGTCCCATGTCACCTCCTTACCAAACATCACCTAACCAAAATCAAACTATGCATATAAATCCATATGGCTCAAACCTTTGGTGTTGCCATGAACTAATCTTATAGTCCACCTTCATCACCATTTTCTAATACCCATATCTACAAAATTACTTTCACTAGCCAAATCCAAATCAAGCAAGCCCAAACACATTTTATTCAAATTCACCTTCCAACATCCATCAAAACCAATCTTTCCATAATAGTCAAAATCAACTATTTGGTTTTACATTCACTTTATCCCAAGGTTTAAATCCCCAATTTTATGCAAATCCAACCAATCACTTTTCCCAAAGCCAAGCCACTTTTTCCATTCCATTCATTACAAATGGAAATTAGAACACTTCATGACAATACCCTTATGCCACTAGTATACCCAAATTTCAACCAAATCATTATTCATCTACTGAATACGAGGCTCATATCTATCAGGAAATTTCAGATGTTGAGTATATTAGGCATAACTATCCATCCATATACCATAATGCTCACTTCTCCTCTTTATCAAAATAGGAGATGGCAGTTGCATAATATATTTGGCATAATCCACATCTTTTCTTACTTGATAATCCAATCTTATAAGCATGTCAAGAGCTCCCTTCATCACCAAATAATATTGTACCTCATCTTATTCAAAATGGGGATCCTTCATCCATTATCCATCAAACCACTATTTACAACCAAGCACCTACCTTTGATCAAAATCTCATATACACGAAGACATTACCAAATCCACCTATGGAATTAACATACTATTTTAGATCACCACCCAAAAGTCCCTTATACCAAAAAAATCTTAATACAAAATTAAACATTTCCAAAAGAGCAGTTACAAAGAGGTGTGGTGTGAAGACAATTCAACAAGCTCCCCTATTAGCCACAATTCAACCTTAGGAAAAGATACTGTCAAAATATGATATTCACTTTCTCTTGAAGTTAAAAGTAAATTCAATATCCTCTTTAGTTCCAACCATCGTTTTAATAGTAGACACAAATGCAAACAAAAACAACAATATTACAAGAGGGGAAGAATCTTCAACCATCATTACTACCAACACAATCAACAATATCACAGTAGTTTATTATATCACCATCAACATGATTCTTTCTTTTCCTATCAACATTATGTTACCTATACGCGTCAACTAGAACCCACAATAGAGGATACCATTAGACTGGTCTCATGAGAATTTGTCAATTATCACATCTATCAATCTTCATGAGAAAATCCCTTTAAGAGAAACATTACTACATCAACCACTACTTGAAGCTCCAAGTGAGAACCACAAAATGGTTATAGATAAAAGAATTAGTTCTCTATTACTTTAATATAGCCACACCCAAAATATTACACACATCCAATCAGTAAGGTAAGACACAACATGAAATGATCTCCCTATAATTTTACAAGAAAGAATCCTAACTCCAATATTGCATACCTATTATACTACATTAGTGGAATGACATTACAGTGAGTTAGATTCTCACTTTGAGATCAATTTTAAAGCACACAATAGTCAGTTTGAGTATTCTGCATTCGTGAAGGAATTAAGAATAGTAAACATAAATCTATCCTACTTCGACTTTTGTAGTATTTGGTGATTAATCCATGGTGGTTGGGTAAGAGATATTGGTTTTTGCACTTATAAAGAATGGATTTACCCATGGTGATTGGTCCTTTTCAATAATATAGTTTGAAATCCTTATAAATAAAGATGCCCACATTCAATGGTGGTTAGATGAACTATTATAAGATTTCTAGATTTCATTTTTACCATTAAGCACATCAACATAGGTTTCTTTGACATTTGCATCTTTTCAAGACAAATTAAAGTTGCTACCGAGCTTTGTCAGCAACATCTGTACCTAGAAATATTTATCCAATAAGGGTTCCCTAACGATGAAAGAATTTCAAGGTGGTTTACTAGTAGCACTTGGTGGGTTTAATAGCATCATCCTGGTCATGTTATCTTATGAGTTAATAATAGGACTCAAGTAGAGATTGACGAAGAAATCCAATCTAAATAACATCATTTATCTAGAGTCAGTATGGGGTGAAATTAAGAAATCATGTACATACTATGTCTTGTAGCCTTCATGGGATACAAACACCAAAAAAAAACCATAAAAACCATAAAAATATAATTTTTTTTCATATCAAACATGTTTTTGGTTTGTCAGTATTGCCGTAGTGTTTGGGGGCATCTTATTAATATCGCATTCTATTGTCATGAAAGTTTAGTTTTCTATATATCAATATGTGGTGTTTAGTGATCATTTAGTCATTTGTTTACATAACATTGAAGCTTTCAAAAATGCAACTTATCCATATTACTATCTCAGATATCACCTCAAGGATTATAATACATTGGGTCTTGGTTTAGATGTTTATAAATAGTAGTAAATCAATTCACAATCACCATTATTTATGATCATACTAGCTAATTAGTTTTATCTGAAAGATTGCTTATGATAGAGTCTCATTTATTTTAAGGTTCTCCTTTCAAAAACATAGAAAACATTTCAAACATGCTACACGAAGAAAAGTGGAACACTTACTTGCCTATCATTGTCTTCGATGATGAATCCTTACATCTTACTACTTGCATGGGACCATGATCAGGAAGTATACTTTACTCTTACAAACAAACATCCATATCACAAAAAAATTATCAAAATAATAAATCAATATTTCTCACCCTTCATTGATCTTCAGTGATGAGCCTTCACATATTATGAATTGCGTAGGATTAACATTGGGGAGAGATATCCTTACTTGCCTTTTTATAGTCTTTGGTGATAAACCCATGTGTCTACCTAGTCACATGAGATTATATATTGGGAGTCACAAAGAAAATAAAAAGTGAATGGATGATCATACATAAAAAAAAAGAGTAATTATTAAAAAAAAATAGCTTGTTTATATGACTATGCTATAAAGAGAGGAGAACTTTCTTCCATTTACCAACTCTGTCAAAAGCTTGTTCTTTCAAGATAAATCCAATAAAACTAGTATTTTCATAAATAAAAAGTGATAATGCACACTTTAATACTATTTATAAACACTTTTCATCATCTTTTGAAAATTAATTTTGATCAACACACTTTCATCTTGCTACAAAGTTGAGAGCTACATGTTATATACATAAATGATTAAGCTTTACTGGCAAAACAAATGATCCATGTATTTAACTAAATCTTGTATAAATCATTGTCATTGAAAACTAGTTCTTATAGCATCATGTGTAAAATCCATTATCTATAAACTACTCCTTTTGCCTGGGGGCATGATATTTGCACTAGTTCCATTACATAAATCCATTTGTGTCATTTTGTTTCCCTTATAAGCATTGTTCAAATTCCAAGTTGTAATTACATTTGTAAAACCAATACTCTTACTCATAGTTTTGGAGAGTGGCTTACTTAGTATTTCCATTCAATACATTAGAAAATTACAAAAATAAAAATAAAAAAAAATATTCAAAATATTTTGGAAAAATCCCCAAAAAAATTTCAAAAATTCAAAAAAAGCACAAAACATAAAAAAAAAATCAGAGAAAATAACTACAAAAACATTCATAAAACATACAAACCAAATACAACCAAGTCCAAACAAAGCAACCAAATTCACACATTCTACAGTATAACCATAGTAGCCATTGCATTTTCCTTCCATTTATTCATTCATTGGGTGGGTCATTCATGCATTGATTTTCATCATACACTTTGTTCGTTTCATCAATCATCCACTTTTTCATCACTTATTGTATTTAGGAGAACTAGATATGGTCTAATATCCACACATGGACATTATCTAAGTGGATTATGTAGGCAACACTTAGAGACATGGGGTCTCTAGGGTCAGCGCAGCCACTACCTTCACCATTAACCATCCCCCTATCCTTTACCCTTAGGCCTTTTTCTTTGGCTTCTCTCTCATATATCCAATGTTCATGCTTGTTCTTGAACATGATTCTTCTTCCATCCCTTGCTTGTTTCTTTGCCTTAGCCATTTATTTGGTTAATTTTATCCTTTATTTCTTTACTTTGGCCATTTATTTGGTTGTTTTTTATCTTTTACAGTTTGTATGGTCTAGCTTTGTAAATCTTATCACTCTTGGTTTTGTAAATCTTTCTTTAGAATGCATGCATTTAAATTTGAGTCAATTAGCATTAGTCATTCATTTACTGTTATTAGTTTATGTTTATGCCTTTCATTTTTCATGTATATCTTGTTTATTTATCTAAATTAAATCTTGTTGTTTTACTTTCTTTTTTATTGTTGAAAAGATTATTTTGTGTAAAAACATACATAGTATGGTTATGAATATATCATGATGTTCTTTGCTCAAACACAAATTATTCTTCCTTTATTTTTACATGCTTAAAACATCAAAATTCATCATGATTATTCCTTATCATCGGTGATACTATGTTTTAATTCTACATTAAAAATTAGGTTGCTCAAAATACTCCAAACTTTTTAGAATACCAATGAAAAGAATGGAAATCCATGTTATGCAACAAAGTTTCATCCATAGTCATACATTTCATTTCATAATAATCATGCATCCATACATAAGAATAATAAATGATGAAGAAACAATACAATTTCATACATGCTAAATACAACTAATATGCAGGAAAGTATGAATAGTGATATCCATGTAACCCAGTTAAAACAATAAGTCAAAGTCCATAAATTTCAAAATCATCATGTATATATATCAAAATGTGTCTATACAACATATACATCATGTGTGTACATCAATATAGTCCATCACATAAACCTAGCTCAAAACTCATTCTCATCTTGTCCCTTAAAAGGGGTGTCCAATCTCTAAAAAGGCTCTAGCTATCATGGGGTACCCTGTAGTGGGCGCATCCCTTATGATACCTATCTTATAGATCTCTCATACTCTATTGGCTATACATATCTAGTCGATGTTGCTCGTCTAATATGATAATCTCTAAAAGATGGCTTGCATTGATCTATTGGTACAACATCCTCATATAAACTCCTATAGTAAGTGGCCTACTCCATAGCCCTTATCACTCTATCCAAAATGGCTAACTGACTTGTCTTAGCTAGCTATGTCTTAGCCTCTACAAGCTCTTTTTGAGATATATCGATCTCCTGTCTATACCAATGTACAAGGGATGTATAGTTTGGGGTCTATGTATCTACATCACAAGTACTCACCCCTGTCCTCATAGCAACACCATCCATCCCATCCAAAATCTCTTATAATCTATGAATCTCTCCCTGTAAGTGCTTAATCTCTATAGTCTACTCATCTCTATTAGTAGCTATACCCTATAACCTGGCCACCTCATGTTGTATGCCATAAATCTCTCCATCTCTCACCTACATCTGCTCATGTAGTCTCTTAATCAGGGCATGCTCCTCTGACATCCATAAAGAACCTACAATCTCTCCTCTATCTATCTGTGTAATATGAGGAGGTTATACTATCATATCATGCCTCATGTCCTCATGCCCTATGTCCTCATGTTTTATGTACTCATGCCCCGGGTCATCCTCACCATCTACATATATAATAAGAGAGTCTCCTCCTACTGAATGATCAATATCAAGGTCCATCACTACTCTTATCTCTCATAAAATCTCCATATCCTCTACAAAAGTAATAGGCACATCACACATCTAGCTTGTCTCCATCACTCATCTCCTATCACCTACCATAGCCCTTTTAATCTAGGCTCCCAAACCTGTGCCTCAAGGTTGCCTGCTCAAGCTCACTACTAATCTCTACCTCCATGTCCTCAGAGGTTTGTATGGTAGTGTCAATCTCAATGGCCTCTGTTATACCCACCACTCTATATAACCATCCACTAAACCTACATCTATCACATCCCTGCTATCTCTCCACCTCACTGTCTATAACTATGTCTAATGATGATCAGTAATTGAAGGATTAATAGTCATCCCCCACTCTCACCTCTCATGTACTATCTAATCAAATACATGTGAACTAGCTAGAATATCCTATCTCACACCAAACTGCCTCATCACTCTATCTAGTCTATACCTCTCAATAATGTATACATGTCTCCCAATGATGTAACATGGAGTCATCATATAATCCATATCTAAATCCTCATCTAGATAGTCAAAAATAATGTCAAAATAAGGTCTCCATGTAATTTGTGCATCTGCTAGCTCATCTACAACTCTCCTATAGAACTCTAGGTCACCTAGATATGGTCTATGTACACTAAAAATCATGTGCTATGTATAAGCCATCAGTTCTCCTACCTACTGAGTGTCCAACTATCTAATTGGTCTCTTAATAAAAATATGATCTTAATACCAAACCTATAATAATGTCGATGACCCTATCTCAACTTGGCATGAGTATATAAAATAATGCAAATCATGATATAAACTAGCTAAAACATATGGGCCCCATGCGAATCTAATCCCCATCTCCATCATGTCACCAATAACATCTAATAATCCAATAAGACATAGTCTGCCACTCTTGTTAGGTAGCATCATGCAATTGATAATAGCCATCAGAACAATAGTCAAATAATCTATCTCTAGATATGTATAGTAATCAACATAGAGTCTCATCTTATGGACCCTATACCCAATAGACTAACCTACCTCGAATAGGAATGCCTAGAATCTGATATTTATCCTCTAAGGTAACAATCATCTCACCTATTGGTAAGTGAAATGTACTCGCCTCACTATGCCATCTCTCAGCTAGTGCAGTTAATAGCGCTCTATCCACTCATATCTCAGGCATCTATGCAATATAGGCAAGCCTAATCACATCCAAAATACCCCACTCATACTCTTTGAATGTCAATAACAATGACATAACATGCACCCTATGCTCTTAAATCACTATCACTGGTAATACCTCCTACATATTAATGACATTTAATATTATGCAATATTGTTAGACCAAGCACCTATGCATCTTTTTCATAAAATTTACCTCATCATACATTATTTTTAAAAAACCCTAATTTTGTTTTTAAAAACACTTAACAAAATTGCTTCTACTTTTGATAAAAATGCTTTCATTTTCTGCAAAATTACTGCCAACAAAATTGCTTCACACTTTAGCAATATCACTGCCATGGTTAGTGATATCATTACCCTGTTCAATGATTTCACTATAGCAATATTATTTTGACCCCTCAAATAAAATTTCTTCTAAGATTTATGAAATTACTATGAAGTTTAATAAAATCATTATTTACCCCAATGATATCACAAAAATGAATAACAATATCATAATTCTCAGAATAATGATTTTATTTTAGTCAATTTTAAACTATAATAAATGCTCAAACAATTAATTTTTTTTAAATAGTTAGTGACTTACTAGAGGGCCATTCCTCTCACGTCTCTGGAAACATCTCACTCACTCCATGTGGTGCTCGTGGTGAGGAATGCGATCCATTTCTTCTCGCTGATCTTAGAGTCAAATTCTTTCTAATCACTTCTTTAACACTAATTTTGAAGATTATTTGTACAAATGATTTTCTAAACCCACCCCTAAGCCCTTATTTATATTAAAACCCTAAGCAAAATTTCCTTTAGTCTAACCCAACAATTGTTAATCTCCAGCATTAAATCAATTTATTTACACAATGCTGTCAAACCCTTGAAATCATTTATCGACATAAAACCCACCAATCATTTGTAAACTAAACAACTTTTTTCTATTTATGGATTTGTAGTTTATTATTGTTGGGATATATCATTCCCACATTCACTACCTTGACCCCTAAGCCATTAGCAAACAACAATAAGCGTGTAAGCTTTGAGTGGTTTAAATTATTGATAAATAGATTAATTTTTCATTCGATCACTTAAATATTTCCTATTTTCATCAATTTTGAGAGTTTGTCCATTTCTCACACAAACCCTTAAGGGGGCATCATCATACTCATTTTCATTCATTTGGGGCAAATTTTTGCTTTTCTATAATCAACACCTACTTCTTCTATTCTTTGAAATAGTATTACTTTGCAACACCATTTCAAAGAGGCGTAAATGTAGAAACCTAAATTTTTTTTAATGGCAAAATGCACCTTAATTTATTTAATCATTCTTCCTAAGTTTATTTTTCATTCTTATTAATTTAATAATTAACATTTCTTCTTAAAAACAATTAATTGATTAAGTCAAATACTTTTGAAAAAGTCAATTTTGCACCTTTTATTATTTATTTTAATTATTCAGCTCAATTTACCAATTCAAACTTCTCCCACTTTTCTCTCCCTCATCCCAACCAAATCCATGAAAACCTCCACTTTTTATGACTCCTCCACTAAGTTGTCAATCCATTTTGACTAGGTCTACTAACTAACCCCTCCTTTTTCTCACCTAGTTGAAATAGTCTCCATCCTCATGGATGAGGACTCATCCTCAACCGTTGATCATCTAGAACCTTGAAAAAGTCTATTTGATCCTCCACCATTGGATCATAATCTAGGATTCTATAAATAAGCTTGAGAATCCTCATTTTCAGGGGACACAAATCTTGAGAAATCATAATCAAAATCTAGCAAATCATAATCAAATCTTGCATCCAAAGTGAATCAAAGTCAATATTTTGCATCCAAATGTTTCCCATTTCACCTTTACATTGGAGGAGTGCGCACCACATTTTAATATAATAAATTGGATTTGAATTGCAATGGAGGATTCTTGTGTCTAAACTATGAAGGTTTTTGATCGTTGTTTCTTTCATTTGTTGCTCTAACATTGGTAGAATTTAGCTTAGAATAGACTTGTTCTTTGTCTTTACACTTTTTAATTCATATAGTTATCAAAAGGGTTGATTCAACCAAGTGTGTCACCACGTGGTGCACCAATAGTCTTTATAAATAAGAAAGATGATACTCTTTGCCTGTGTATTGATTATATAATGTTGAATAAGATAAAAATCAAGAACATATATACACTACCTCATATTGATGATATTTTTAATCAAGTGTGAGGGGAAATAATCTTTTCTAAGATTGATCTTAGATCAAGTTATCATCAGATGAGGATTAGAGATGAGAATATCCCAAAAATAGTATTTAAAACTCAATATGGGCACTATGAGTTCATAGTGTTACCTTTTAGGTTGACAAATGCTCCTATAACATTTATGAATCTCACGAACAGTGCATTCAAAGATTATTTGGATTGCTTTGTTTTGGTTTTTCTGGATGACATTCTCATATATTCTAAGGATGAGGAAGAGCATGTTCAACATCTGGAGCTAGTTTTGCAATGATTGTGGAAACACAAGTTGTATGGTAAGTTGTTTAAGTGTGAATTTTTACAAGAGAAAGTGTATTACCTAGGACATATTATCTCTATAGATGGTATTTTAGTAGATCCAATAAATATAAGAGCCATTATGGAATGGTTGAAACCAAATAATGTGCATGAGGTAAGAAGTTTCATGAGATTAGTGGGCTATTATAAGAAATTCATTCCAAATTTTCGTAAGATAACTAATCCAATTACTTCTTTTTAGTAGAAGAATCAAAGTTTCATTAGGTCAGATAAGTGTGAGGTAGCCTTTTAGGAACTAAAAAGGAGGCTTACTTTAGCACTAGTGCTAAGAGTTCCCAATCCTAATTGTCAATTCTCAATGATCATCGATGCATCTAGGGATAGACTTAGAGGAGTTATTATGTATGATGGTGTAGTGGTATCCTATGAATTTAGGAAACTGAAGCCTTATGAGGTGAGTTTTTCCCCTCATGACCTCAAAATTGTAGAAATTGTATATGATTTGTAATTTTGGAGGCATTATTTGTTGGGAAAACTATTTGAACTCAAGACTGATTACTTGGGACTCAAGTACATCTTCACTCAACTAAATCTAAATGCTTGTCAAAGATGATGGTTAGAGTTATTTTATGATTATGATTTCAATATTAACTATATCAAAGGCAAGGAAAGTAGAGTAGTTGATGCCCTAAGCCATAAGAGGTACATAACAACCATGGCTATTATTAGGAGTACTTTTAGGGATCAAGTGATCAAATTATTGATAGGAAATGAATTATATGACCAGGTTAGGAAAGAATTATTTGAGAATGCTCAAAATATTAGATACAAAGGATTCAAAATAGAGAATGATGGTCTTTTGTTGTACAATAATAGGATGTATGTACTAGATAGAGAGAATGTGAGGAGCACAATGCTACAAGAACTACACAATGCCCCATATTTAGGACATATAAGAGTAACCAAGCTCATGGTTGATCTTACACCACTCTATTTATGGAAAGGAATCAAGAGATATGTAATGGATTTTGTGTCTCATTATCTGAAACTTCAGTGTGAGAAAGATAAACATGTGTATCTGGCTAGATTATTGTATCCACATGACATATGAGAAAGGAAGTGGTAGGTGATTATATGGACTTTGTCTAAGGTTTACCATTGTCATATAATGGGCATGACATGATCTTGGTCGTAGTTAAAAAAATAACTACTAGCAACCCAAGTTACACCCTATCAAAGGAGAGTATTTAGTTCTTCTTCAAACTTAGACTAATATAAAAATGGAATAAAGGCTATGGGTGACATTATAACTAGACCAAACCTCTAGATTATGGGGCTAGCTCCCCTGGTACATCACTTATGGCCCAATTCACTAAAACCTACTACTGTTGGGATGAATAGGGATAAAAGGTACATAAGACAAATATACTCTAAGGGATGGTGATGTGCCTATATTGTTTATCCACTCAATTTGGACTTTAACTAACACTAGTAAGCAATAAAAATCACTGAATCTTTCAACTCTAAGGACACCTATGAAAAATAATTTCACATAGAGGTTTCACTAAGTGATCAAAATAAGAGGGAAATGATGGAAGGCTTGATTCAAGGCACTAACCAATCAATATCTCCACTTCAAGCTTAGTCACTCAACATTCAAACTCTATATGTGACCTACATAAGATCATCTACTAGTAATTAAGTGAGATTAGGACCTGCCAAGGGAGAAAAAGCTACAACATGTGCAAATAAAACTAATAAAAAACATTAAACTTGTATCAAATATTCTAAAAACAATGCCCTGCATTCACTTAAGAGGTTATAAAGTGTCAATCTTAGCAAAGTTTCATCATGCCCAAGTGAGGGATTACAAATTAAGGCCTTTAAGCCTGAATATATAGTATAATAGGGAGAGAAGAAGAGGGAGAGTGTCATGGAGATAAGACGAAAATGTCATTAATCATCATAGTACATTCATTACTTCAATTATATCAGTTACAAATAGTCCTCTAGTTGACTCTCCATGCATTGATGCCCTTTAATGATTCCTTAAGTATTGAGATGGGGTAGTGGAGAGTGTGGTTGACTTGTTCAACCTCATTAAATGCATATATATGACCTTATTTGGGTTAAATACCTTCCTTTCAAGGTAGTCACAACATGAATGAGATATAGTTAAACCATCACCAAATGTACAACAACCACCCTCCTTTTGAGTAATTTGAATAAGTCATGAAACTGACTTATTCCTCCATAATAGCTACTAAATGTGCACTTGAATCCTTTAATATAGTTAGTTACGTAGTGTAATTACCTTTATTTACTCACTTCATCAACCTTCTACTTCATCTTCAATTCCCTTTGTTGACCAAATAGTTCTACTAGGCCAATTAGGCCTAGTAACCTGACTGCTTGCATTTGATGGCCATGAAATCCTACATGAAACCTAGGGAACCTATGAAAAAGTGAGTTTTAGACCTGAATCAACACTACATAACATTATATAAGTCTCCTTGAGTAGTTCATAAACTTTTCAAACTAGATGACTAGGTCACCTTTTCCCTCACATCTGTAGACTAGCTGATTAGAAGAGACTCACATACGCATTTCATGATAGATTATTAGACATCCAATGTTTTGAGAAGGTGAAATAAGTTACAAACAAACATATCCAATGATCGACATCTATTTAAACTACCTTGTACCTCTCTTCTCTTTTTCCTCAAAAAACATTATTTTTTGACAAGTCCATCTAATTCTATACAACATAGTACTATGGTCAGGACCTCTTTAAGTGTACTTCATGGTTTAAGTTTTTTTTTAGGTGATTCATGAGTCTTTTAGTCAAACAATATTCATTAATCTTAGGACTGGTTTGTAGTAGGGTTTAGGGAGGGTCTTGAAGGTCCACCATCTTAACGATGGTTCATAAAGTATGAAACTCCAAACCACCAAAACTTATTTCCATGGATATTTAGTCTGTATAACCCTTCAAAATTCCTAAGAATCTTGAGTTCCCATGCACAATGTGTGTCAGGATATGAATGTAGGGAAGTGTGCTTGTAGTCTTCTACAAAAAATCTAGACATGTTATTAGTTTTAGAAATGATTCATAAAAGTGGGACCATTAAACCAAATCTCTCCTCCATGAATTTCAAGTACATGTGGGTCTTAAAATCTTAATAAGATAATTTTCCCCAAGTTTCATTGCTATGAAGAATATAAGCATTTGAATAGGTAGTTTGAGGGGATTATGTAGACTGTGTAGTTTGAATAGGGTTTTAGGACTGAAACAAAAACCATACCTAATTTGATATGCTTGAAACATCTCTCAAAAGATTTGAATAAATCTCTTGCACCTCATCAAAGTGTCAAAATTACTTAGGAGAGTCTAAAGGTGTCTCAAGTGTGGTATGGGCCTTTTAGGCCTAAAACAAGCTTTTAGGCCTAATTAGCCTATTATGAGTGTTAGGATTTAAATAGATTGTATATAATTTGAGAGACTCAAAGTCAACATAATACACTATTTATCACCTATTCTCACCTCAAATAACTTCCCTAACTACTCAAAATACCACTCTGTCTCCATTACTTCAAGTGGTTTCCTATAGGTTACTTTACCAATCTATGTGTTTTGGGAATGTAGATGTCTGAAAGGTTCTTAATATTTAAAAGACATGTTTGATGGAGTTTTAACTTATAAAACACATTTCCAAGGTCAACCAAAGCCTTAGGTCCAAACTATCCTTCAACTCTGTCCCTACATACTCCATACAATCAACTTAGGGTTTGGGATTTACTAGGCTTGAGTAGCCCCAAGATTGGTTTTGGTGTTTTTTACGCCTCCAATTGAGGTTATTATAACTTTAAAACCTTAAAAAACCATTATTTTTACTTAAAAAATATTTTCACCCTTTCAACAATATAAAATATGCATATATCTTCAAACTCCATGTTTAGGCTTGTTTAAGTCTATTTCCTTATTTAGCCCTCAAGGGCATTTTAAATTGAAAACCTATATGTCATCAATATTGTATAGCATATGAAAAATTTTATTAACATATTTAACTATATAAAAACTTCATGAATTTAAATATAATTTTATTGTCTTCAAACCTCCCAAATGACTACTTGGTCTCATCATAGTCTGCTTAACTGACTGTAGGAGCTTTGAGACAAAACAATGACTATCTCTACTAATTTTATGAACTTGAGGATAGAATTAATGGATTTAAATAATAAAAATTATCCTCTATACCAATTTTTAAATCATTATCATCCTTTTAGATGCCTCAATACTGCAAACTTTCCCAATACTATCCATATACATTGACTGTGTTTCTTGCCTGTGTATGTACTTAAGAAGACACTTGATTGTGTTTTGATCCTTTTTAGGGATAATTAACTTGGATTAAATTATTTTTAATTACTCATCATCTCTTCATACATGCCATTATAGTCTCCATCTAATCATCACATTCTAGACATCCGTCCACATCTCTACTCCTATCTTTGACTGTCTATAATCATATTGGTTATAGGTTAACATTCTTTGTTTATTTTAATATATATGGAGGATGTGGTTAATAAGACATTAAAAACATAATTATTATGAATTTAAAATCTTTGAAACTTATTAAGATCACCAAACTCTCACTACTTCTCTTAGACCACTTTCAATTCATAAGGGTTGATTGAGTTTTAACCTTATTGATTGTAGGTGAAAATTTCACTCCCTGTATGGACTGAGGTGTCAAAATATTTTCAACTCAATTCCTAATACTCTATTGACTTATAAATTGTCCTATCATGATATTTCAAGGCTTGTGACACTATATGACTTCAATTAGGTTAATTCTTCATGACAAAGACTCTCTTGAGTTGGTTGGTTGTTGGTCTTAATCCAAAATGTTGACCTATAAGCCTATGGCTAGTAGGTCTCTTCTTAACGTAATGTTACCAAGATACTTCATAAAGTATTTAATCCTTGACCTTGTTAAAATGTGACACTTTAATTGTCATTATTCAATAATTCATAGGGCATATATCAAGCATAAGGTCACCTTGAACTCTCTTATCTCAATGAACATTATGGCAATCATATGTCTATAGGTGGAAGAATATATAGTTTATACAGATAGAGGTGAAAATTATATGCTATAAGACCTTGAAAAGTTCATAATAATTAATCATGATTCTTTTAATACCTAATGATATTTCAAACCTTATCTCCACAGACCTTCTCAAATATTGTATTGTATTATGACATTGAATGTAGGTGAAGATCTACTCCTTTAACAGGGTTTAAGGCTTCATAACTCATATCTATAACCATGGTGATCCTAAAACACCTAATATATATCAAAACATTATATTAATGATATGAATATGGATAAATAATGATATGATGATAACAAATTATGAAAATTGAGAATGGATATGGAGTGATAAGCTTATACAATTATGAATGGTAGTGATAAGGTCATGAAAATGGAATGAAACATGGGAGATGGAAAGGAACACAAATCCACTTCCAAGAAAACCTTGAAGGGTCATAGGTTCCTCTATGCATATGTATTAACAAGATACATCATTTTGGAGGTTCTTAAAGTAGCATACATAGTGCCAAAAAAACCTAGGATTCTACAAACAACTTTAACATGTGCTAAAATACCTTAACATATGATAAACTAAGGTTGTGAGGGTGTTTCAAGATTGATTGGGGATTTATAGGCTATGAAGCTTTTATGAAACTTTTAGAAACATAAATAGAGGACATATAGACATGAATGAGACCTATCATATGGTCACGTACTATATTTTGACATCTTTAAACCACCATGAACTGTACAACCATCTTCAAACTAGCTACAAATTGCAGATTTGGTAGTTCATTTGTCTTCTTCAGCTATATATAACCTCACACATGTTGAATGAAGTTGAATAATATAGTGGAAAGGTGGTTCAGACTCTTAACAAGCTCCATAAACTTCCATTTTTTTTTGTCATCATGCTCAGGAGAGGAGAATACTTAGAAAATTGGTTCCCTACCTGAATGAAGAATGCATTATGAGTACCTTACCTTGTTAAGGATTGTTCATAAATGAGATAAACAAATTAATAAAAAATTACCAAATATGGAATCTCTCTAAGGTCCCTTCCTTTAACCAAAATTCCATATCTTGATATTCTCTCTCATGGTCATACCATTTGAAAACCTGAAGGGCTCTCTTGGGCTAAAAAGAAGCTTGATGGTGTTTGAGGTTAGATTTTAAGTCTATATGGAAAATTCATACCATGAAAATTCAATAAAACACTTGTTATGATTCCACCTACAACCTCTTGACTTCCACTATGTGGAAAATTTTGTACAAATATGTACATCTATAGAAAATGGTTGAAAACTCTATTTTTCCTATGTCCTCTCCATATTTCAAGCTTAGAACCACCATTTTAGGGCAACATGAGGAACAATGTAGGTCAAAATATATTTTCAAATAAGTAATGAGCTTTAGAGAGTAAAAATGGGGCATATTTCACATGTGAGAACTCTTTTGAAGGCTAAACAATGTTCTAGATTTGTAGAGGAGACATTACAAAGCATAACCTGCTTGAATAGAGAAATAACATGACTATGAGGTTGATTTAAAGATGGTATGAATGATTTAGTTGCCTTTTGAGGTCAAATTTTTCCATTTAAAGACAAAAAACTATTGTTTTAGATAGCACACATAGTTTCACAAAGAGATTTGTCAATGAATATTTTGAAGAATACCTATAGCCTTCTTAAAAGGTTTTTAATGAGGCTTTTATATATGTTCACCACATTTCAAAGATTATAATCAACCTCATACCTTGAACATACCAAATATACCAAAGAAACTCACAGTGAGTCATTAACTACCATCTTTAATCATCTTCATTAAGGTACTTTAGATCACTAAAACCACTTCAATCCATTGTCAAAGACATCCAAACCTACTCAATGCCATAAGGATACTTATCAAAGACATCCAAACATAGACATGATAATGATGAGACATTGAGACTTACTCCCTTCACTTGATAGTCAAAGACATCATGATGATCAAGCACATCACCTAAAGAACTAAGACATATAAGAAATATGGTGATCGCAAGCAGGCCTAATGACATATATAGGAGTATTGAATGACTTTAAAAAGTAATTATGAGACATCATCACTTAGGATAACACCATGTAGAGGCTTAAGTGGGTGCTATGAAAAGTTTTTAGTTATAGAGATTGGAATTTAGCCTTAGGAAGCCAAATTACCAACATTTTTGGTGATTCATAGGGTTTGACTAGCTTGCTGGTCAAAATAATCCACCAAATTTTCATGACAAAGATAGTCTTTAAGCATGTCAACATGGTTTTGGTGACTGTTAGCTATTTTTGGCCCACATATGAAGCTCTTACATGGTTTGATAAAGTAGTGGGTAAAAAGGCTTTCGAATAGGTCTAAAGTGTTGTAGAGACCCTATGGGATGTTAAGAGTGTTTGGAATAAGTATGGAAGTGCATAAAATTCATTTGGTTCTTCATTTTGTTTATCTAGACATTTTGGGCCTAATGGCAAAAATTCTAAGTAGGCAGTTTGCTAGTGTTATATCTTAGATGTGTGGTAGTTTTAGGATAAAATGGTAACATGGTCCTAATAACTTATACACCAAGTTTATGGTCATCCACCAAAGTGCATATGAAGATATGAAGACTAAAATTTAGCCTCTTATATAAGATTCACTAAGTTCTGTACTTAGCCATTTTGTAAAAGAGTTCAAATTGAGTTGAGTGGGCATATTAACAAGTGCATATCTCACACATGTGGTAGTTTTAGGAGAAAATGATCATATAGGTTTGTTCAGCTTGGTCCCTAGTTATTATGTGCTAAGTTTTAGATCATCAACTAAAGCACAATAGAATTTATGCACGTTCAAAGTTGGCTCCTTAGTCAGATTTCACTAAGTTTCCCATACTTAGCCAAATGAACTAGACCATCATCAGGATGTCATATAGGAATGAATAGACCAATCAACTTGAGCATTTTAAGACATACTTAGAAATCTCTTGGGACTAGTAGATCAAATGGGTTCATCTTTTTTAGTCTCAAGAACATCTCCTAAAAATTTGGTGCCTCCATGATTTTTGCACTTCAAGTTATAGGCCTTCAAAGTTAGACCTACAACATAAGATGTTTACAAATTTTGAGTTCATAAAATAGCCATTGGGTTTTTAAAATAGTGGGTCCCAGTTGATCTAATAGTCTACATTACATCGTACATTAATGTCTAATGGTGAGTAGAGCTCAAAGGGGTTAGCAAATATCAAGAGTGAATACATGCATGATAAGTGTCAACAACACATTCAACTAGTAGAAGATTGATGACTCGCAGGCATTTGTATAGATCAAAATCAATGGAGCAAGATGAGTCAATATGTTAATGAGTTGAGTCAAATTTTGATGGCCAATCAAAAGAAAGGCGAGCCTAGGATTTTCAATGGAGGTTGAGAAGCCATTTTTGACCAAGGGTAATGAGGTTTTTTAGGGTGATCCCAATGCCATTAAAGCTCATTCAAATACCATGGAGAGGTTAATATGATGTAGTTAATTTAATAGTTTTGGGAATATTAGAGTCTTATTCCTAATTTAGTTAAGGGTCTAAGTTAATTAAATTAGTAAATAATATTTTAATAATTAAGCTACTGATTTGTATAATTTAATTGTAATTTGAATTTTTTTTAAAATAGTAATAAATGTGGAGAAAATAAGACTTAGCTATAAATATACTGAGACGGTTGAGATAGGGTCTAAAATTTGCTGTGCAAGATTGGGATAGTGTCATAAATTAGGATATGGTTTTCATTTCATGAAAGGACAAGAGTGCCAAAATAGGACACCCTAGGGTCTATTACTATAGTAATTTTTTGTCACTATTATCTAGGAGACCTAAGCTTTTTGGGTTTTATTCACTACCCTTATGTGAGCATATTTATGAAATTTTAGATGCTAGATGTCTACAGAACTCCCTATAGAGCTGATTTAGTCTTCAAACCCTAGACTCCATTATGCTTTGACAAACTTTGAAAAAGAGGGGTGTTAGTGTGTGTAATATGCACTAAACTTGTATCCACACCCCTTATGTGGGTACACTTCCTATATACCAATACTTCGAAGAGGGATCAAGTCATATGTGGTTCTCCCACTTGATATGTTTTGTGAAATAGTGTGTATGAAGATAAAAAATGCTAAAATTGGGTGTGCTTGAGGTAGATAGGGACTAGTGTGAGGGTTTGAATAAGCTTATAGTTGTATTGGCTAGTTGTATGCAAAAAATAAAGAAATGTGCTTGAGTAGTCTTACTTGTATGCTTGCTTGCTTTGTGATATTTACCAACCCCTTCTAAATAGACTTTGAATGGGATTTTATAGAGATCTATTGGTCATGGGTCAAATGTATTTGTGCTAGGTTGACATAATGAGGAAGAGGAATCAAGAGAAAATGGTCACCTGAGCTTGAAATGTGATTGGATAGGAGCATAAAACTTGGACACCCTAGGGTCCAACTCTATAGTCCAAGTTGGGTGCTATTGACTTGAGGGTATAGGACCTAAGGGGATGGATTTATCATGGGAAAAGTATCTTGGTTGAGTTGGAATCAAGTTTTGAAATTTTACAGATGATTGGGAATAAGCAAGAAGGTGTTTATAAGGGTCATGAGAGCATGCAAGAGGGACCTATGGGTTGGGTGTCATAAGCCACACTCAAGTTACCAATTTTCACATTTTATATGACTTCATTTGCCCCCTCCTTTATTTTAGTGATATAGTAAAGTGAAATAATAGGGTAAAGGAAAAGTAGAAATCATACCTAAACTTACCTACAAGGGTGAAGCCCATGATGCTATGTGATGTTGGATGTGCATAGAGAGAACACGTTGTGAAGTATAAATCTGTAAGATAAAATAAAGAGTAGAAAAATTATTACTAGATATGCTATATCTAAAATAAGAAGGTATAAAGCTAGGTAAGAGAGAGAGGAAGAGAAAGGAATGAATACACCTCATCGAGTATGTAAACCAATACAAAATCTATTGTGATGCTAAATGATACTATGTAATGTTGGGTATGTGCTGTACCAAGAGTATTATTGTAAATGGATTTGAGTGTTTAATTCCCTGAGAGTGGATCAAGAATGCAAAGCATAGCCCTTTGGCTCCATCATTGCCCACTAAGAGAAGCTATGTGATCATGCACATGCTAATCAATGTTTGAACTATGTGTCCAATCCCTCTAAGTAGTTGGCTTAAGAATACAAAGGCTAGCTAGTCCTTTGGCTCCATTGTTGCCCCGTGAAGTAAATCTATGAACTGATATCAATATGAAATGTGTGTCATATGAGATGGCTCTTGAAGCCCATGAATGTACTATAATTTGACAATGTGTCATGGATAGCTGAATGTATGCTGGAAACTAGGCCACTCTTAGCCAACTAAAAAAAAAGGTATAGATTAGGCTTGTATGAAAACCACTCTAAAAATGGGAAATAGGCTTATGTGGAAGCCACTCATAAATGTGGAGGTTACACTTATATGCAATCCACTCCTGAAATGATGCCAACCACTTGTAATTGGAGTAAGACATGCAACTATTGAGAATGCTTAGGTAATGTACTAAACTCAAAAATAAAAGAAGTCAAATGTGTCATGCACATTGCCCTTAATCATTGGTGTTTGAAACATGGATTTTGATCTAGAAGTTATATCAACTACCTAATCTAAAACTAGAAGTGAAAGCCATCATACCATGCATGATGCCTATTATATCTAGATTCTTTGAGAAAAAACTATACTAAAATTACTGATTCTAAATTGAACTATAGCTGACAAAACTATGACTATACTTACTTTTCTATCTATTTTTGGAGAATATGATTTTTTTACTTTTTAGATAAGAGTGCCAAAAATAAACATCCTACTATCTAACACTGTAGTCTAATCTTGGTGCTATTGTCTTGAGCTGATTCTGATGATTGTTCTATAATTCTCACTATCTACCTAGTCTATTTTGCTTGGTTTGAAGTCTAGATACTATTTTGGGTATTCTAAAAGCTAATTTTTTTGACCAATAGGAGCTCTGATCTCTATGACAAAACCCCTATTTTTTGCCTCCTTTTTTGAGGGTAGGAATGAAGACCCCACAATGAGTATCCTCAGAAGAAAGAACCCTGTAAGTGTGTTATCATATGAGAATACATGATATAGCAAAGATAATCGACAAGATATTTCAAGATATAACATAGTTTGTAATAGACATTGTTAGAGGTATGCCTAGATAGATATAACAATGTAATAGTATGTGAAATATACTGAAATGGAATTGAAATTATTAGTTGTTAGTTGTTAGGTGTTAGTTGTCAAGTAGGGATGGAGCATGATGTCCATCATGGCATCTAAGAAATCAAGATAATGCATGATGTGGATCATGGCATTACAAACAATGAGAAGCAAATAAACAACAATCACACAAGGCAAGACACCAGAAGGATACAAGAGTGGCCAAGGGGATAAGAAAATAAGGGACATAGACATGTCATTCAAACTTGGAAGAAAACATACAAGGCATGTTCAAATGCCACATATATATACAATTAAAAACAAGCAAGGTTAACATGAAAGCCACAAGCACATAGAAGAGTACAGGCAAAGAACATTGGAAAATGTCCTAAGGCACACACAAGAATAGAAGTAAAGGACGTGGGTAAATGTCTTAAGGCATATATAGTAGACAAAACAAGAAATAAGAAGATGCAGTCATATCTAGCTACACAAATCAAGAAAATAAAGCATGTAATATGCTAGAAATACAATCGCATCTAACTAATCAAAGCAAGAAGTGAAAGTATGCAAGATATGTAGTGCAAGACTAGGTATATGCTAAGAAATACAAAAGTTCCATATACTAGTGAGTGTCGATAGGGTAATATATGTAAGCTAGTAAATAATGCACATCAACATAATATCTATAGTGTATGGTGTATGAATGACATAACTTGGATGGTGTAATCATGTAGAAGATGCCCCTGGTGGGTAGATATATCTATGTATGTCTTGAATGTAGAATTAGGATGCCCCCTCAATGGGTAGAGTGAAGCAATCAAGGATATAGATGTCACTGTACACACTCAAATAATATCAAGTGAAGCGTGGTAATGTAGATAAATTGATAAACAATAGCATAAAATAATAAAATGTAAGTCTAGCATGGTATTAGAAATGTAAAGCATGGATGATGCATACAATTGAAATGTTTTTGGGATTTTGAGTTATTTAAATGTTTTTGTATTTTGAAATTATTTGAATGTTTTTTTTGGTATTTTAAACATGAGCTATGTATAATTAATCATGAGAAGACTATATATAATAAATATTGAGAAACTATGTACAAGCAATACTGAGAAGAAATGATACTAATCGATGAGTCTCATGGGAGACTCTCTGTCGTGGTGTCCTGTATCAAGGAGAGGGATTGTGTGTGATCATGAAGCATGATGGAAGGGTTGAGATCATGGCTCTAAAAGCTGTATATGCTATAAATGCTTTAAAATCTATGAAGTAGAAACCAACTATTGGGTCCCCCTATAACTATGAGAAGTGGATGCAACTATTGGGCTCTTAGGGACCCATCTAGTAGTAGGAGAATTTCTCTAAACATGTGCTCTATGTTTAGAGGCATGGGAATTTAATGATATTGCTCTGGGTGTGAACACTATAGCTGGAAGCTATCTAGAATTCTAAAACTATGGTTGCTCTAAAAGAGACCTCAATGGAAGTGTACGAACTCTCTATGATGGTGAGGAAGGCCTTGACTATGTCTAAATTTGAATTAGATGAAGAACTAAAATTGGTAGAGAAACTAAAACTGGTGATAGAATTGAAACTAATGACTGCAAGATAGAAGATGGCTCTAAAGTGGGGAGTGGTAACTCATATTGAACACCACCAACTATAATAACTTGATTAGTGTGATTGAATTTCATGCATCTATGAACTATAGAAGGTACTGCTCAAAGTTTTTGAATCCATGATCGACCAAGTAACATATATAAAACTCATATATTAGGAATAATAGTAAATGGTGTGGTCACATGTGTTGGACCAACCTATAGAGGAAGTACAATCTCACCCAATGAACTTATTATGTGCCCATTAAATCTACTGATAACTATGTCTATCCATATAATATCCTACTCTAAATATCCCAAATTTTGTAATAATGTCATAGTACACATGTTTACACTAGATCCATTATCTATGAGAACACTATGAATAAGATGATTATGAATGTAAGCTCTAATAAAGAGTGCATGATAATTCAAATCATCCTCAACTATCTCTTACTTTGAGAAGGATGTGGAAGGTCTAGTTGGAACTCTCGAATTGTATACACCAATCATGTTGCTCAAGGGTGTAACTCAACTTAAGGTGCTTGATATGTAGCTAGTGGAGGATGTACATGATATGCATGGTGAACACCTGCTGTATCCATTGTCTCTTGTTTAGAATGCTATGAGAAAGGATCTAAAAATATTTTCAAATATTTATCCTATGTTTTCTTTACTGAAGGAGGCTTAATTGAAGTGCTAAGATCAATAACATTGCCATTTATCAAATCTTGTATCTTGTGTTTCAAACTGATGCATTTGTTTATTGTGTGGCTTGGTGCACTATGAAAATTTCAAAATGCATTCTGATCATATCTTCATGGAAGAGGCTTTGTTGGATCAACTTCTTGAATAGGAGGGAGAGATATGATATTACATTCTAATAACTACTATAAAACTTTGGTTGGAGAAACTTGTAAATTGGTAAAAGTTCACCGTGGAGGTGCTGATAAAACCACTCGCTAAGGGGCCTCTGAAGCAATATTAACTATTGGTTGATTTTGACTCTTGATATCATTGACCTTTACTTTTTATATGGGACTTTGTTGTTACTCTTGTTTGCTATTTTTGATATGCTTGTGTACTTTAGTTTGACCATTGAAATTAGTTTGACTTCCCTTTTCTTTAGTGTATGACATAACTCAGTGAAGGAAGAGAACCTTTTGAACATTATTAATTCATGCAAAGATGGTAGAAGACTCTATTTGAAGAGATCTTGTAACTCTTGATCAACCATGGGGATAGTCATCTTAGCCATGATAGTCTTATATTGAAGAACATAATCTATGAGATGCTCATTAGACCTTTGTTTCTATTATACAACTTGGGCATAGGAAACCTTATCACTAATGTCAATGCTAAAATGAGATAGGAACATGTCAGCTAAAGAATTGAATGCATGGACTGACTGATTGGTAGACTATAAAACCATTGTAAAGCATAATCCTTTAGACTTCATGGAAATAGCTTGGTTAGTATCCAACCATTTGGCACATAGTCCAAGCATATTGTGTGAAAAGCCCTCAAATGTGTCTCTAGATCACCCTTGACATCATATAAAGTGAGCTTGGGTTGAACAAAACCTTGTGACAAGGGTGTCAAATTAATATGATATGCCAATGGTGTATGAAGTAGAGCAAGAGAATCTAAGGCCTATATAGGTCTAAAGGCACCTTGCCAAAGATGTAATACTTTGGATTGAAGAGATTTTATCTTTTGCACAAAGGCTACCACATCGATAGGAAAAGATGTATCAGCTATAGCTGGTGGTAGCATAGAGGCAGGTTGGGCTGCTATAGGGGGTTGTTAAGACATAGTTTCTCTTGTAGTGTCATTTATAATTGGATGCTCTGAAGGAATGGAAGACTCAACTTGTTTAGCCTTTTTGATTTATATTATAGATTGTAAGATAAGAGTATGATCTTAGGGATATTCCCTAAGTCTTTCTCAAAAAAATTGTAGGATCAAATCTTTGTTAAGGACAACTTCATTACTAATAATAGGTAGAATCAGATCAAGAGTCTGATGTAGTGGGTCATGAATATCGGTGTTTGTATCATCATTTTTATTCTCATACTGCTCATTTTTGAAATTATCCTCATGGAAATTGGTGTAATCTAGATGTGTAGGATCTATAATAGGAACCTGAGATGGTTATTTATCCATGGTATATGGTCAGGTTGAAGGAATCTGGGTGAGTTCAGAAGGGTTTCCAGTAGGCCTTACTCTTCATCTCAAAGGAAGAGATGCATGGAGCTTAGGTGGCATAAGGAAAACAACTTGAATAATGGAAGAAAATATTAAACAAATGCAATCTAAACAATGAACTAGAATATGGATAAAAAGGATACGAAGCTCAAAAATTTGTAAGGTGATACCTCAAAAGCAATGGGGCCTAGTATATGCAACTAAGGTTTTAAAAATGATTATTTTTAAAATTTACTATGGAATTTTAAAATTTAAATTGAATTTTTTATTTAAATATGCAAGTAAAATATCCAAAAAATATTGGGAATTTTTTGATTTGAAAGGACCTAGTGTATGCAACTAGGGTTTAGAAGAAATTTAAAAAAAAAAATAACTATGGAATTTTAAAATTTAATGCTAATTTTTGATTTAAATATGCAAGTAAAAAATTAGAAAAAATTGAAAAAATTGAACAAATTGTGAATTAGAGGGACCTAATTTGTGCAACTAGGGTTTGAAAGAAAAATAATTTTTTAAAATTACTATGGAATTTTAAAAATTAAATTGAATTTTTGATTTAAATAGGAAATTAAAAAATTAGAAAAATATTGTAAAATCTAGCAAGGAATTTACCCCAGAGTTTTTAGGGTTTTTATGTGCAAACAAAGTAAGTCAGGTTTACCAAATGATTTAATAGTTTTGGGATTATTGGAGTCTTATTCCTAATTTAGTTAAGGGTTTGAGTTAATTAAATCAATAAATAATATTTCAATAATTAAGCTACTAATTTATACAATTTAATTGTAATTCAAACCTTTTTAAAAATAGTAATAAATGTGGAAAAAATAAGACTTAGCTGGAAATAAGCTGAGACAACTGAAACATGGTCTAAAATTTGTTGTGTAGGACTGGGGCAATGTCACAAATTAGGATCTAGATTTCATTTAATGAAAGGATATGAGCATCAAAATAGGACACTCTAGGGTCTAGTGCTATAGTCCTCTTTTTTTATTGTTGTCCAAGAGACCTGAGCTTTCTAAGTTTTATTCGTTGCCTTTTTGTGAGCCTTCTTGTGAAATTTGAAATGCTGGATGTCTAGGAAGCTCCTTGTAGAGCTGATTTAGTCTTTAAACCCTATACTCCATTGTGATTTAACAAAATTTGAGAAAGAGGGGGGGTTTAGTGTGTGTAATATGCAATGAACGTGTATCTACACCCCTTGTGTGGGCACGTTGTCTACATACCAATACTCTAAAGAGGGATCAAGCCATATGTAGTTCTCCCACTTGATGTGCTTTGTGAAATAATGCATATGAAGATGTACAATGCTAAAATTAGGTGTGATTGAGGTGGTTAAGGACTAGTGTGAGGGCTTGAATAAGCTTATAGTTGTATTGGCTGGCTATATGCAGAGAATAGGGAAATATGCCTGAGTAGTCTTGGTTGTATTCTTACTTGCTTTGTGATATTTGCCAACCCCTTCTAAATAGACTTTGAATGGGCTTTTATGGAGATCTTTTGGTCATGGGTTGAATGTATTGACACTAGGCTAATACAATGAGGAAGAGGAATCAGGGGAAAATGATCACTTTAGCTCAAAATATGAATGGATAGGAGCACAAAACTTAGACACCCTAGGGTCCGGTGCTATAGTCCAAGTTGGGTGCTATTGTCCTAAGGGTACAAGACCTAAGAGGATGGATTTATCATGGGAAAAACAACTTGGATGAGTTGAAATCAAGTTTTAGAAGCCTATGAATGACTGTAAATAAGTAAGTAGGTGTCTAGAAGGGTCATGAGAGCATGCAAGAGGGACCTATGGGTTGGGTGTCACAAGCCACACTCATGTTACCAATTTTCACAATTTATATGACTATAATAGTAAGATATAAGACACATAAGGAACCTCCTTAGAGCTAAATATAGACCTCTAGTTCATATTTTTGCTCAAGTAAGGTTATTTTTACAAAAATGTTTTCCATTTTAAGAAGGATCCATGTATGCATATACAAGATTTTGGTTCCTGTAGAGATAGGATGGGTCTATTTGGATCTCTTATAAAATAAGAAAGGGCTATATAGTCTATAGGTCTGTACTAATATGGAAACTATAGGAAAACCAATAGCCTTAGATTGGTTTTCCAGCTATAAATGGATCTATGATCTAAACATGAAGATAAAGCATATAAATGATTAATGTAAAGGGTCTTCATCCTTCAACATGGCCATAGTCTCGAAAAGAAGTCACCTAAAAGGCATAAAGCCATGATCTGATCAGATCCATGAGTATGAGGTTTTGTCTTAACGAGAGATGGCATGAAGGACCAAAGAAAAGGTCTAGTGTTGGGAACTGTAGCTAAGAGTATTTAATGCATCCTCAGAACCTTTAGACACTTTCTCACTCGACAAGCCACAAACAATGTCCTGATTGATCAAAAAGGTGGAAAGGTTTTCATTGTCTAAGGAGAAAAAGGTGGTGACTTAGGTTCATTTAATGACTTAGGACAAAGTGTTATTTTTTTGATAGTGTGCTCCCACATACTTTCTTTCTGTCACTCTTCTCCTATATATTTTGGTCTCATTCCCATTGAAGGGGTTCTTAGATCTTAGAATTTAGCATTTTTTTTGCGATAAGAATAGTCATCGATACTTTTGAAAAGTGTGCTCATTTGATATGGTTAAACCCTATCAAAATATTATAAGAACTACCTTTTGAAGTAATAGGATCGACTCTTTGCCTATCTCTTGTCTTTAATTAGTGCTTAATATGCTTGTCTATGGTAAATTTGTGAAGGAGATCTTCTTAGTTTGTTGTCCTTTGACTTGCCTCTTTGAAGGTATTTTCAAACTAACTTGTAAGTCTAGACTAGTGTTCTACTTGGAACCTCTTCTATGAAATATTTATGCAACTAGTGAGATTGAGTAAGTCATAGTTATCTTTTGTTGATCCAGTGCATGTTCAAGATTATATGAGTGTCCATTTAACTTTGGTGCATCACCCTTTTAGCTTTTTTAGGAGCCCTTTTCTCTTTCTAACCCTTTTGCCTATGAAGCATTAGTTTTAGGTGAGCATCAAAGATGAAGTCGACCTACTCCAGAGATTTAACCCCATCATAGGATACCCATAGCCTGGGGTTCTTTCTATTGTGTAGTTTAATTGGAGAGAGTCTGAAGAATCCTCTCCAAGGGTGAAATTAAGCCTATAATAGTTGTTGGCACACTTGGTGGGACACACTTCCTTTAAAAGGAAGATTGATCAAAGTTGATGCTAGTTTGATTAAATTTAAAATAGTTAAGCACTAAAATAACAACATTTGGTGACTCCAAAAGGAAGAATCAACACTCTGGTATAGAGCAATAGCTTCATCTCTTACCAAAGGTGACAACAAGGTCAGCTTCAAAAGGTATTCCTTTTTAAATTTTTTAACTACCTTCAAGTTTAGCAAAAAGATTAAGGTTTGCCAATACACATGCATATCAGGGAGCTTTTGCTCTTAGGTCATTTCCAAGGCCTACCCCTATAAGAAGACCTTTATTAACCCCTTGCATAGCCATGGTATCCCATAGAGATTTTGTGGATTTTAATGGCCAAAGTCCTCTGGACCTTGTCTAATATGATCTTATCCTAGTTTTAACCCTTAAAAGTGTTCCTTATTATGCTGGTGACCAAACTATGACACTTTCTAAACACCTAATGGACATAGCCAGTTTTTATAATATCCATAATGTCATTGAGGAAAATATATCCATTAGGTTATTATCTCTTATTTTAAAGGGAAGGCCTTAGATTGGTATAGAGGCCTTACTGCCAATTCCATTAAAACATGAGACCAATTAGGATAAGCCTTGTGTAAAATATTTGAGGATAAAAGTGATCATTTATCACTTGTAGAGCAACTAACTACCATTTTAAGAGATCCTCATGAAGTCATGCAAGAATTCAACACAAGGTTCTAATAAAATTAGGATAGAATCCCAATCTGAATTAGACCAACCCCTAACTTTGTCTTCTTATATTATGTAAAGGATTTAAATAGTGACATAACAATGATGATCCAATCTATGGAGGAAACATACTTCTAGATGCATATGAGGTGGCCATCAGAGCAAAAAATTATCTGGTTCAAGATGGAAAACTTACACCCAGACCATCAATACCCTTATTTCTTGAAATGATACCACCTCTTATTATTATCCCTTCATTAGATGTCATTCCTCCTATACCAACAACTACTGCAATCCCTACATTAAAACAAGAGAAAGCTTCCACTAATGGATTTAGTGATTCACTAGAGCAAAAGAAATTTTAATAGCTCAAAAGCATGTTGCAGTCCTTGGGGAATGAGATAGTAAATGTTAAAAGGAAATAGGATTTCAACAAGCCTTATCAAAGTTCATATCAACCTCAGCAACAAGCCTTTCAAGAAAATAGGCCACCATATAAGGGGAACTACCAAAGCTAGGGCCAATATTAAAACTAAGGACAAGGGTAACATGGCTACAATAGGTAGAATAACTATAGTCCTAATGTTTCTAATACTTCCAAATCCTTAGTCCTAGTTCAAAATAATGTGGCTCAAGAAGAAAAGTGTACCATACCTTGAAATCAATCCTTTGGTCAACATATTATCCCAAATATTGACCTTAACCAAGCCTTCAATGATCAATGGTAGCAAGTTGCTAATTTTGGATACAATCAAGCTCTCATGGCCCAAAATGTAGAGGTACCTATGATGATCAAGCTAGACAAACCTCCAAAAGGTCAAGGGTTTAAACAGGGACCAAATAAATCAAATGCTATAATGATGAACTACGAACAAGAAGAGTGCTACACATCTAACCAATAGGTTAGTTCTAGCCATGCCTATATTCCAGTGGCAATAAACACAAGATTTAAAAAAAGGAAAATGGATGGTAATTAAGAAGTAATCAAAGAGATTCCTACCATTACCCCTTCACTAACAAAGACAAATGAACCTGATGTCACTTCAAAGGTTTTATTACCTCCTAAAAATCAAAGCCAAGGGAATATTTTTGTGCTGCAAGGCTCACAAGTTTAACAAGCAATAACAGTGGCCCCCAAAACATAAACAAAAGTTGCTGGTTCATCCATCAACATTGTTGAACAAATAAAAAGGTCAAATGTGAGTGTGCCCATGTGGGATATGCTCTCCATGCTTGGATAGGTAGACATATTTCAAGAAGGACTATCAAAGATCAATGTTACAAACAAGCCACCAAGCAAGGTAAATGAAGTTCTCACCAATGTAACCAAAGGGCCAAATTAAGGGCAAATAGGTAAAGCAGTCAAGCCTCCCACCTTCTACATCTTAGTGATCATTGGTAGCTCTATTATGCATAATTGTTTAGTAGATAGTGGGGATAATACCTCATTGATGCCAAAGTCCATAGCTGATTAGCTTGGTATAAAATATTAGCCATAATCCTAAGGAGTGTTCAACTTGATGGTTCTTTTCCCAAGCCATCTGGTATAATCAGGGACCTTAATATGACCATGCAAGCTTATCCTAATATCTTAGTGGCTCAGGATGCATTGATCTTGGATGTGCCTCCTCACTTTGCATTATGCTTATTTAGAGAGTTCACAATAAAGATAGGGGGATATCTTGCAGCATATTAGTCCTATATGGCATTCAGGACAAGGTATAGGGCCAAAGTGTTAATCAAAGCTAATCCCATTACATTATTCATATAGATCCATATGGACTAGATAATGTCAACCTCAATTGTACCATCATTGATGAGGATGAATTTGTAATATGGTAAGAGCTAAACACTCATCCATAATAGGTACCATACATTTTATTGGTTGAGCTATGGAATAATAGCCAGTCGATGGACCCCTTAGAAGGTGTTGAAAAAGGGATTTGGGTGTCTACTATTTTCATGAAGAAAACCAACCCATGCCATCCCTCATGAGACATTAAAAATATCCTAGTGGTATGTGGAAGTTGTTCTTTGATGGTTCAAGAAGCAAGCATGGGGTGGGTATATGTGTCATGCTGATATCCCCTTCAAATGATAAGTAATTATCTTTATATAGGTTCTAATTTAGCTTCTCCTACAATACAAAATAATATGAGGGTTTCATCCACAACCTTCAATGAGCTAATAAGAGAAGGATCAAGTAGTTTCAAGTCTATGGGGATAGTGAATTGGTTTTACACCAAGTCAGAGGTCATAATGCCACTAAGAACCCTTTAATGAAGTCTTACAAATATAGAGTATGGGACCTAATTGAGGACTTTGAGGCCTTCAACATTCAATCAGTCCCAAGGGGCCAGAATAAACATGCTGATAGGCTAACAGCTGTGGGGGATCAATTTGACATCCCTAATGAATTGAAAAGAACCAAGGTTCACCCACATGTCAAATTGGTAATAAGACCATCAGTGCTAGATAATGAAGCTCATTGGTAGGTATTTAGAAATGAAAAATAGATTGCATATCTCTTGTATCAAGAAGTAGAGTTCTCATCCCTTAACTAAGAAAAAATGTAGAATCATTATAGGGAGAAGATTGTTCAATTAAGGTCCAATAAGCTTCTTAAAGGGCTAGTCACCCTAAAAGGCCTCTTTCATGAGGGGGACCATATGAGGAAAGACAAAGTAGTGATGTCAACTAGTGAAGATAACTATGAGAGAGTTATTATCTTTGAAGATAAGCTCCTCAAGATTAGGAAGGTAAGCACTAAATCTAAAAAACATGCTTTCATAGAGCTTTGTAAGAAATATACAAACATCTTTTCTTGGTAATATAGTGACCTAAGGGGCTTTGATCCCAAATTAGACCAACACACTATAGATCTAGAGGCTAATGCCAAGCCTGCTAGATAGAAGTAGCAACCCATAAATCCCAAGATTGAAGAGCTCATGAGAAAGGAATTGACCAAGATTATTGAATCCAAGATCATCTTCCCAATTAAGCACTCATCATGGGTAGCTAATCTAGTACCTATCATAAAGAAGAGTGGGGAGATCACACTATGTGTGGACTTTAGGGATCTTAATAGGGTCTCTTTGAAGGATCATTACCCTCTACCATCCATGGAACAACTCTTTCAAATAGTTGTTGGTTCAGAATGTTTCTCTCTTAGATGGATATTCAAGTTATAACCAAGTGCTAGTGAGAGAAGAGGACTAGTACAAGATTACCTTTACCACCAATTGGGGGACATTTGCTTATTAAAAGATGCCTTTTAGATTATCTAATATTAGGGTAACCTTTCAAAGAATGATGGATATGGCCTTCCAAAGACTGCTAAATAAAATGGTACTAGTATACTTAGATGACATCACAGTCTTCTCCAAGAAAGCTAGTGAGCACATGGACCATCTGAGGCTGATTTTCTAAAGATGTAAACAGTATGGGATCTCTTTAAATCACAAAAAATATGTGTTCTCTATGTATGAAGGCAAATTATTGGGTCATATTATTTCAAAATAGGGATTATCTATTAACCCCGATAGAGTAAGTGCTATCTTAGCCTTATCCTTACTAAAGCATAGGAAAGGGATCCAAAGCTTCCTTGGGAAGATCAATTTTGTGAGAAGGTTCATACTTAGTTTTGTAAACCTGGTCAAGCCTATCGCCACCATGCTAAAAAAGAGCCAAGTGTTTGCTTGTTTAGATGAAGGCAAGGTAACTTTTAAATCCATCAAGCAATCCATTGTCCAAAACCCCTCACTCTTGAATCTCAATTTCTCCAAATATTTCATCTTGTACACCTTTTCTAACATTGACAACATATCAACTATGCTGATGCAGAAGAATGGTGAAGCAATGGAGTAACCAATTAATTTTTTTAGTCAAAGGATGGAAGGAAATGAGGTGAGGTACACTTTCATTGATAAATAAGTCTTTCAACCTTGGGAAGCTTCAATAAGTTCAAGCCCATGCTCTCTAACAATAGGATCCATCTTATGGTGTCTCATCTTGGAGTTAGGGATTTCCTCTTTAACAAGGATTTGAATGAGAAGAGAGTAGGATGAATCAAAAAGGTTATGGAATATGGTTTAGAGATAAAGGTCACTAGGTTGGTTATGGGCAAGGGCTTGTGTGAACACATGGTAAATGACCTATAAGAAGATGAGGAAGCTATTTTGGTGACCCAAGACAACTCATAGGCAGGTACACCTCCACTTCAAAAGAGCTAGATTCAAGATATGGATCACTTCTTGACGATAGGATAATGCCCCCAATGTTTGGATAGAGCCAAAATAAGGTTTTTCAAGATTTAATATATACTTTATGCATTAGTTTATGGTGTTATTTTTAGAAAGGACCTCAATGGGATACTCCTTAGATGTATAGATGATGACCAGGTGACCAAACTCTTGGAGTAGTTCCATGGTGGACCTGAAGGAGGTAATTTTACACCTAAAACCACCATAACAAATGTAATGAGGTTTGTTTATTATTGGCCCAATATTTTCAAAGATTCTCATGCATGGATTATAAAATGCTAGAAGTGTGCCCTCTTTGTAGGAAAGCAAAAAATAAATTTTTTTCCACTCAATCTTGTTTAGGTGGAACAACCCTTCATGCAATGGGGTTTAGACTTCATAGGGATGATCAATCCACCATCAAGTGTAGGGCATAAATGGGTGCTCACTGCAACTGAATACTTCACTAGGTGAGGGGAAGCCATTGCTTTGAAGGAGGCTAGTGAAGGTGCAGTCTTGGATTTTTATGACAACCTTGTAACCAGGTTTGGTGTCCCAACCACCATATTTTTGATAATGGATTGGAATTACTTGGTATAAAGAAAAGTGAGTGGGATCTCAAACTAGGCATCTAACTCAACACCTCTTCCAACTACTATCCTCAAAGAAATGGACTGACAGAGTCCACAAATAAGAATTTGTTGAGGATTATCAGGAAGACTATGGAAGAGAATTAGAGAACATGACACACCAAGCTAAAGATAGCCTTATGGGCTAATAGGGTGACTCATAAAACTACCATTAATAATTATCCATATGTTCCTATGTATAGAATGGATGCCAAATTGACTATCTCCCTTGAGCTTCCTATATTAGAGTTATCCCATTAGCTTGAGTTGATGGAGGATGAGCCCATGAATGTGAGGTGATAGAGCTCATAGAGCTAGAAGAAACTAGGAACCTTACTATGAAAACACTAGAGTCACATCAAGTTTAGGTTAAAAGGGCCTTTGATAAGAGAGATATAGTAAGGATCTTCAAGGAAGGGGACCTAGTCCTCAAATGGAACTCAAATAAGGCCAAACTAGGTAACCATACCAAGTTTGATAGCTTGTGGAGTGGTCCTTATTTGATCCATGGATGCAAGGAACACAATGCTTTTCAACTTGCCCAAATGGATGGAGAGGTATTACCCATCCCAGTCAATGGAATTCATTTAAATACCTATTATTGAGTAAGCATCGCATACATTATAACATATTATACATATTAGAGTAGTTTTTATGATTTCCTCTAAGTGCCTTGAGCACATTTCTATTTTGTTTTATTGTTTCCTTTTCCAAAGTGCCTCAGGCATTTTGTTTTATACCTTATTACTTCAAAAAAGGTTCATCTTAGTTTCAGAGGCTAATGACTCCATTCCTAATGGACTAGATAAGGAAAATGGTCTAGATTCTTTGCATAAATAGGCATGTAACCCCTATGAGTTACCAAAGATGTTGGCCATTTTTGGCCCACATATGAAACTCTTGCATGGTTTGATAAATTAGTGGGTTAAAAGGCTTTAGGATAGGTATAAAGTGTTGCAAAGACCCAATGGGATGTTAAGAGTGCTTATAATAAGTATGGAAGTGCATAACATTAATCTTTTTGGATCTAGTGTTAGAAATTTTGAATAGGTAGTTTGTTGGTGCTATATCTCACACATGTGGCTGTTTCAAGAGAAAATGGTCATATGGGTTCATTCACATTAGTGCCAAGAACATATACATCAATTTTATGGTCATCCATCAAAGTGCATTTGAAGATATGAAGACTCAAAGTTGGCCTCTTATACAAAATTTGCTAAGTTTCCATACTTAGCCATTTTGTAAAGGAGTTCAAATTGAGTTGAGTGGGAATATTAACAAGGCCATATCTCACATGTGTGGCAGTTTTAGTATAAAATGATCATATGGGTTTATTCATCTTGGTCCCTAGTTATTATGTGTTAAGTTTTAGATTATCCATCAAAGCATGGTATAAGTTATGCATATTCAAAGTTGTCTTCTCAATCATATTTCACTAAGTTTCCCATACTTAGCCAAATGAACTAGATGGTCTTCAAGACACCATGTAGGAATGAATGGACCAATCAAATTGAGTATTTTTTAGACACACATAGAAATATCTTAGGACTAGTAGATCAAATGGGTTCATCCTTTTTAGTCTCAAGAAAATCTCTTGAAAATTTGATACCTCCATGACTTTTGTGCTTCAAGTTATATGCCTTCAAAGTTGGACTGGAAACATAAGACATTTGCACTAATGTCAAAATAAAGTCTGGAAAAAATCCACATGATCTTAAATTTGATGGTCTGGAGAATGTTAAATACTATTGTATGACCATCAAATGATATCCCACACACCATCAAATTTTGAGTTCATAAAATAACCATTAGTTTTTAAAAATAGTGGGTCCTAATTGATCTAATAGTTCGCATTGCATCATACATTCAGATCTAACAATGAGTGAAGGTCAAGGGGGTCAAAAAATCTCAAGGGAAAATGTGTGCATGACAAGTGTCAATAACACTTTCAACTAAAAAAAGATTAATGACTCATGGAAATTCATACAAATTAAAATCAATGGAGTGAGATGAGTCAATATGTCAACAACCTAAGTTAGATTTTAATGACCAATCAGAACAAAGGCAAGCCTAGGATTTTTGATAGAAGTTGAGAATTTATTTTTGACCAAGGGAAACAAGGTTTTACAGGGTCATCTTGATGCCATTAAAACTCATTAAAATGCCATGGAATAGTCAATATGATGCAATTATATATAAAGAACATAAGGGACCACCTTAGAGCTAAATATAGACCTTTGGATTGTATGTTTGCTCGGATAAGGTTGTTTTTGTAATAGTGTTCACCATTTTAAGAAGGATTTGTGTATGCATATATGAGATTTTAGTTCCTACTAAGATAGGATGGGTCTATTTAGACCTATTATAAAATAGAAAAGTGATATATAATCTATAGGTTTGTATTGATATGGAAACTATAGGAAAACCAATAAACCTAGATTAGTTTTCCACCTATAGATGGAATTATGATCCAAACATGAAGATAAAGTAGATATATGATTAATGTAAAGTGTCTTCATCCTTGAACATGTCCATAGTCTCAACAAGTAGCTACCTAAAAGGCATAAAGCCATGATCTAGTCAGATCCATAAGCATGATGTTTTATTTTCAAGTGAGAGATGATGTGAAGGATCAAAGAAAAGGTCTAGTGTTGGGAACTAAAGCTAGGAGCATTCAATGCATCCTCAAAACCTTTGGAGACTTTATCACTTGATAAGCCACATGTAGTATATTGATTGATAAAAAAGGTGACAAGGTTTTCATTAGCTAAGGATCAAAAGGTGGTGGCTTAGGTTCATTTAATGACCAAGACAAAGTATTCTTTTTTTGATAGCATACTCCCACATACTTTATTTCTATTTTTCTTCTCCTATATATCCTAGTATCATTCCCATTGAAGGTTTTTTATCTCATTTGATATGGTACAAGGATACTCATTGAGACTATTGAAAAAGTGTGCTCGTTTGATATGGTTAAACCTTGTCAAAATATTTTAAGAACTGCCTTTTGAAGTAATAAGATCAACTCTTTGCCTATCTCTTATCTTTAATCAATGCTTAGTATACTTGTGTATGGTAAAGTTATGAAGGATATTGTTCTTAGGATATTATCTTTTTGCTTGCCTCTTTGAAGGTATTTTCAAACTAACTTGTAGGTCTAGACTAGTGTTCTACTTGGAACTCTTCTATGAAATATTTATGCAACTAGTGAGATTGTGAGATTGAGTAAGCCATAGTTGTATTTTGTTGATCTAATGCATGTTCAAGATTATATGAGTGTTCATTTAACTTTGGTGCATCACCCTTTTAGATTTTTAGGAGCCTTTTTCTCTTTCTAACCCTTTTCTCTATGAAGCATTAGTCTAGCTTTAGTTTTAGGTGAACATTAAAGAGGAAGTTGGCCTACTCTAGAGGTTCAACCCCATCATAGGATACCCATATCCTGGGGTTGTTTCCATTATGTATATTAGTTGGAGAGAGCCTAAAAAATCCTCTCTAAGAGTGAAAATTAAGCCTATAAGAGTGACTACCCTCTTAGATTGCCAAATAATTTTAGGACTTATGACACCTTATGATTATAACAAACAACAATACTCAACTGAAATAAAAAAATAAACACACCTAAACTAAGAAACACATATAACCTAAGGAAGAAAATAACAAGAAAATAAAGCAATAGGGGAACTAACCACTTGTGTTGACCACTTGTTGAGCATGATCAAGAATGTGCCATTTCAAACTATGATGTGCTTCCTCTTGAACTTTCTACTATTCAACTTGAAGAGAGTTCAATCATATTTGAGCTAGATGATAACCAATATATAGACTTGTTTGAGATCATCAACTCAAGCTACACGTTAATAGATGGTGATTCAATTCAAAATGAGATAAGTAGTTCCATCAAGCAAACAGGAGTCAGCCTTTCAAGCACACCATTCCAAGAAGTTGTTTTATCAGGAGATGACTTGTTTGATATTTTTAAGCAATGTTATCGAATCCTCACTCTATATTCAGATGTCTCTTCACTCTTGGAAGGTGAAACTAAACTCAAGTGGCCTTAAGAATTCATGAAACTAGATTCACCTCTCTTAGAATCCAACCTTGTAGCCATAACATAAGGGCAACCTCAAATTGTCTAATATGATCAAGACTAGCTTATGACTGAAGTAGAAATTAGATTTTTAATGCAAGAAGGGAAAATATGGGAGGAGTATGATTGGGTATTGGAATCACATGTATAAACCATGCATATGGAGATGGAACAATAAGGACCAATTATTTTCTCAAGAGGCGATGCACATTCCAATAACTTTAACTACAAGTGAGGGCAATCAAGATGTGACAATCAGACTTCATGGTGCAATAGGGGTCAATCAAGTTTTCCATTTGACCCTAGAGGAAATAATTTGATATTAGGTTAGCTATTTAAGTTTTTTTTGTCTTGTTTCAATAAGTGGTAAACACAAGTAGTTAGTTCCCTTATTGCTTTATTGTCTTGTTGTTATTTTCCTTAGGTTAGGTGCAATTCTTAGTTTAGGTATGATTATTTTGTTTTTTTAATTGAGTTTTATTATTATTTTTAGTCATAAGGTGTCATAAGTTTTAAATTTGTTTGGTAATCCAAGAGGGTAGTTGCCAAAACCATGTTGTCATGCTTAAAGACTATCATTGTCATGAAAATTTAGTGGGTTCTCTTGACAAGTAGGTTGGTCAACTCTTGTGAGTCACTATAAATGTTAGAAATTTGGCCTCTCAAGGCCAAATTCCAACCCTTATAACTAAAAACTTTTCATGGCACCCACTTAATCCTCTACATGGTGCTATCCCGAGTGATGATGTCTCCTAATTGCTTCTTGAAGTCATTCAATACTTCTAGAGATGTAAATAAGTCTGCTTGTGATCACTATATCTCCTAAATATCTTGGGTCCTTAGGTGATGTGCTTGATCATCATGATGCATTTGACCATCAAGTGAAGGGAGTAAGTCTCAATGTCTCATCATTGTCATGTCTATGTTTGTATGTCATTGATAAGTATCCTCATGGTGTTGAGTAGGTTTGGATGTCTTTAACAATGGATTGAAGTGGTTTTAGTGATCTAAAGTATCTTAATGAAGATGATAGCTACTGACTCACCATGCATTTCTTTAGTATATTTAGTATGTTCAAGGTATGGGGCTAACTATAAGTTTTGAAATGTGGTGAAGATATATAAAAGCCTCATTTAAAACCTTTTAAGAAGGCTATAAGGTATTATTCATGATACTCATTGACAAATCTCCTTGTGAAACTATGTGTGTTATCTAAAACAAAGGTTTTTTTCTCTAAATGGTAAAATTTGACCTTTAAAAGGCCACTAAATCATTCATAACATCTTTAGATCACCCACATAGTCATGTTACTACTCTAGTCAAGTGGGTTATGCCTTGAAAATGTCTCCTCTAGAAGTATAGAACATTATTTGGCCTTCAAAAGAGTTCCCATGTGTGAAATATTCCCCCTTTTTGATCTCTAAATATCATTACTTGTTTGAAAATGCCTTTTGACTTGAATTGTTCATTATGTTGCCCTAAAATAGTGGTTCCAAATTTGAAATGTGGAGAGAACATAGGAAAATAGGGGTTTCAACCATTTTCTATGTATAGAATTTTACATATAGTGGAGGTTACAAGGTTGTAGGTGGAATCATAATAGGTGTTTTAGTGAAGTTTCATGGTAGGAAGGTTCTATACAAACTCAAAACTGATCCTTAAACACCACTGAGCTTCTTTACAACCCAAGAGAGCCCTTTAGGTTTTCAGATGGTACATCCATGAGAGAGAACATCAAGATCTATAATTTTTAGAAAAGTAATGGACCTTATATGGATTACATATTTGGGAATTTGATATTAGTTTGGCCCTCTCTCTTTTATGAAAAATACTTAACAAGGTAAGGTACACACAATGCATTCTTCATTCAGGTATGGAACTAGTTTTCCAAGTTTTCTCCTCTCCTGAGCATGATGACCAAAAAATGAAACTTTATAGAGATTTTTAAGAGTATGAACCACATTTACACAACATTATTCAAATTCATTCCACATGAATGAGGTTATATATAACTGAAGAAGACAAATGAACTGTCAAATATGTAGTCTATAAGTAGTTTAAAGATGGTTGTACGATTTATGGTGGTTTTAGGATATCAAAACATAGTAAGTGACTATGTGAGAGGTCTCATTCATGTCCATATATAATATATTTATGTTTATCAAAGTTTTATAAAATATTGATAGCCTAGAAATCACAAATCAATCTTAAAACACCATCATAGTCTAAATTTAGCATATGTTAAGGTATTTTAGTATATGTTAAGGTTGTTTGTAGAATCCTAGGTTTCTTTTTGCACTATATATGCTACTTTAAGAACATAAAAAATAATGTATATTATTAAGACATGAATAAATGTGCCTATGACCCTTTAAGGTTGTCTTGGAATTGGATTCATGTTCCTTTCCATCCCCCAGTTTCATTCCATTTTCATGACCTTATCACTACCATTCACCATTGTATAAGCTTATCACTCCATATCCATTCTCAATTTACATATTCCATTATCATCATATCACCATTTATCCATATTAATATCATGAATATAATGGTTTTATATCTCTCAGGTGGTTGAGGATCACCATGGTTATGGAGATGAGTTATGAAGCCTTAAACCTTGTTATCTTCACCTATAACCAAGGTCATAATACAGTCAGGCTATCTACAGTATTTGAGAAGGTATATGGGGTTAATTTTTTCAATTTAATTAGGTATTAAAATAATCACGAGTCATGATTATTACCTTATCAAGGTATTATAGCATCCAATTTTCATTCTATCTATACAAACTATATACACTTCCACCTAGAGTCATATGATTGCCATAATGCTCATTGAGATAGGAGAGTTCAAGGTGACCTTATAATTGATATATGCCATATGAATTATTAAATAGTGACAATGGAAGTGTCATGTTTTTAAAAGGTCAAGGAATACATACTTGATGAAGTAGCTTGGTAACATTACAGTAAAGAAGAGACCTACTGGCCTTAGGCCTGTAGGTCAACATTTTGGATTAAGACCAACAACCAACCAACTCAAGAGAGTCTCTATCATAAAGACCTAACCTAATTGAAATCATATAGTGATAAAAGCCTTGAAAGATAATTCTAATCCACTTGATCAATCAAGGGAGTCTTAGGATTGAGTTGACAATATTTTGACACCTCATTCTATATAAGGAGTGAAACTTTCACCTATAATCAGTAAGGTTAAAAATCAGTCAAGCATTATGCATTGAAAGTGGTGTAAGAGAGGTAGTGAGAGTTTGGTTCTATTAATGAGTGTAAAATATTATAAATACCCATATGAATTATTAAATAGTGACAATAGAAGTGTCATGTTTTTAAAAGGTCAAGGAATAAATACTTGATGAAGTAGCTTGGTAACATTACAGTAAAGAAGAGACCTACTGGCCCTAGGCTTGTAGGTCAAAATTTTGGATTAAGATCAACAACCAACCAACTCAAGAGAGTCTCTATCATAAAGACCTAACCTAATTGAAATCATATAGTGATAAAAGCCTTGAAAGATAATTCTAATCCACTTGATCAGTCAAGGGATTCTTAGGATTGAGTTGACAATATTTTGACACCTCATTCTATATAAGGAGTGAAACTTTCACCTATAATTAGTAAGGTTAAAAATTAGTCAAGCATTATGCATTGAAAGTGGTGTAAGAGAGGTAGTGAGAGTTTGGTTCTATTAATGAGTGTAAAATATTATAAATGCCCATATGAATTATTAAATAGTGACAATGGAAGTGTCATGTTTTTAAAAGGTCAAGGAATAAATACTTGATGAAGTAGCTTGGTAACATTATAGTAAAGAAGAGACCTACTGGCCCTAGGCCTGTAGGTCAACATTTTGGATTAAGACCAACAACCAACCAACTCAAGAGAGTCTCTATCATAAAGACCTAACCTAATTGAAATCATATAGTGATAAAAGCCTTGAAAGATAATTCTAATCCACTTGATCAATCAAGGGATTCTTAGGATTGAGTTGACAATATTTTGACACCTCATTCTATATAAGGAGTGAAACTTTCACCTATAATCAGTAAGGTTAAAAATCAGTCAAGCATTATGCATTGAAAGTGGTGTAAGAGAGGTAGTGAGAGTTTGGTTCTATTAATGAGTGTAAAATATTATAAATGCATATAAATTACCTTATTAAGTTTTTGTTAACCACATCCTCCATATATAGTAAAACAAACATATAATGCTAATCTACAACCAATATGATTATAAACAATCAAAGGTAGGAGTAGAGATGTGGATGGATGTTTAGAATGTGATGATTAGAGGGATATTAAAATGTAATGTATGAAGATATTATGAGGAATTAAAAATAAATTAAGCTAAGTTCATGAGTGATGAGAAGGATCAAACACAATCAAGTGTCTTCTTAAGTACATACACATGCAAGAAACACAATCAATGCATATGGACAGTCTTGGGAAAGTTTGAAGTATTAAGGCCTATAAAAGGGTAATAATGATTTATAAATTGGTATAGGGGATAATTTTAAGTATTTAAATCCATTAATTCTATCCTCAAGGTCATAAAATCAGTAGAGATAGTCACTATTTTGTCTTAGAGTTCTTATAGTTAGTTAAGCAGTCTATGATGAGACCAAGTAGTCATTTGGGAGGTTTGAGGACAAGAAAATTATATTTAAATTCATGAAAGAGTTTTTAGATAATGAAATATGTTGTTAAATGTTTTAATATGTTTTATAGGATTAATGACATGTAGGTTTTCAAGTTAAAATGCCCTTGATTACTAAATAAGGAGACAAACTTAAACATGCCTGAATGTGGAGTTTGAAGATATGTGCATACTTTTGATTGTTAAAAGGGTGAATACATATGGTTAAGTAAGTAATAATGGTATATTAAGGTTTTAAATTTATAATAACCTCAGTTAGAGGCCGAAAAAAACACCAAAACTAGTCTTGGGGCTACTCAGGCCTAGTAAATCCCAAACCCTAAGCTGATTGTATAGAGTATACAGTGACAAAGTTGAAGGATAGTTTGGACCTAAGGGTTTGGTTTAACTTGGAAATGTTTATTATAAGTTAAAAATACATAAAAAATGTCTTGGAAATATTAGTAACCTTTCAGTCCTCTACCTTCCCTAAACACACAAATTGGTAAACCTATAAGCAACCACTTGAAGTAATGGAGACAGAGTGGTATTTTGAGTAGTTAGGGTAGTTATTTAAGGTGATAATAGGTGATAAATAATTTATTACTTTTATTTTAAGTATATAAAATAATATAAAGGAAATTTAAATCCTAACACTCATATTAGGCCAATTAGGCCTAAAAGCCTATTTTAAGCCTATAAGGCCCATACCACACTTGAGACATATTAGACTTTCCTAAGTAATTTTGACACTTTGATGAGGTGTAAGAGGTTGATTTAGGTCTTTTGAGAGATGTTTAAATAATATGAAAGTAGGTATGAGGGCCATTTTAGTCTTACGATCCTATTTGAACTACATAGTCTACATAATCACCTCAAACTACATATTAAAATGATTATATTATTCATATCAAGTAGACTTGGGGAAAATTATTTTAAAAAGATTTAAGGACCCTTATGTAATTGAAATTAATGGGGGAGAGAGTTGGTTTAAGGCTCCCACTTTTATGAATAGTTTCTAAGACTGATAGCATGTCTATATCTCCTATAGAAGACTATAATCACACTTCCCTATGTTCATATCTTGACACACATTTTTCATGGGATCTCAATATTATCAAGAAATTTGAAGGGGTTTATGGAATAAATATCCATGGAAAGAAGTTTTGGTTTGGAGGTCTGTACTTTATGAACCATCGTTAAGATGGTAGAACTCTAAAACCCTCCTTAAACCCTACTTTAGACCAGTCTTGAGAGAAGTGAATATTATTTCACTCAAACACCCATGAATCACTTAAACCATAAAGTACACTCAGATAGGCCCTAACCATGGTACTGTGTTATATGGAATTATACAGACCTATCAAAAAATAACATTTTTTTGAGGAGAATAAAGAGAGGTACAAGATAGTTTAAATAGATACCAATCATTGAAGATGTTTGTTTGGAACTTTTTTCACCTTCTCAAGACATTGGAAGTCGAAGAATATGCCTAAAAATGCCTCTATGATTCTCTTCTAACTAGCTAGTCTGTAGATATGAAGGAAAAGGTGACTTAGTCACCTAGTTTGACAAGCTTACAAGTATGAAATACTCAAAGAGACTTATATCATGGTATGTATCATTTATTTATATCTAAAAATAAATTTTTCATAGGTTTTCAAGGTTTCATGTAGGCTTTCATGGCCATCAAATGCAAGCAGTCAGGCTATTAGGCCTAATTGGCCTAGTAGACCTACTTGGTCAATAAAGGGAGTTAAAGATGGCATAGAAGGATGATGAAGTGAGAAAATAAAGGAAATTACACCATGTAAATAAGTACATTAAAGGATTTAAGTGCACATTAAATAACCATTATGGAGGTATAAGTCAGTTTCATGACTTGTTCAAATTGCTCAAAAGGAGGGTGGCTATTGTATAATTGGTGATGGATTAACTATATCACATTCATGTTATTAATAGATTTAAGGGAAGGTATTTTAACAAAATAATTGCATATATATTCATTTTATGAGGTTGAACAAGTCAACCATACCTCTACTACCCCATCTCAATGCTTAAGGAGTCATTAAAAGACATCAATGCATGGAGAGTTAGTTGGATGACTATTTTTAACTAATGAAATGAATGTAATATGATGATTAATGAAATTTTAATCTTACATCCATACCACTCTCCCTCTTTTTATTTCTCTATTTTGCTTTATATTTAGGTTTAAAGGCCTTAATTTATAATCCCTCTCTTGGGTATGAGGAAACTCTACTATGATTATCACTTTATAACCTCTTAAGTGAATACAAAGGAATATTTTTAGAATCTTTGATATAGGATTAGTGTGTTTTATTTGTTTTATTTCTACATGTGGTAGTGTTTTCTCCCTTGGTACGTCCTAATCTCACCTAGTTATTAGTAGTTGATCTTACATAGGTCACATATAGTGTTTGAATGTTGAGTGACTAAGCTTGGAGTAGAGATATTGATTGGTTAGTACCTTAAATTAGGCCTTCCATCATTTACCTCTTATTTTTATCACTTAGTGAAACCTTTATGTGAAACACTTTTGCATAGGAGTCTTTGGAATTAGAAGATTTAGTGATTTATATTACTTACTAGAGTTAGTTAAAGTCCAAATTGAGTGGATAAAAAATATAGGTGTATTACTATCCCTTAGATTAAATTTGTTTTATGTACCTTCTATCCCTTTTCACCCTAATAATATTAGGTTTTAGTAAACTAAGCTATAAGTGATGTACCAGGGGAGCTAGCCCCATAATCTAGAGGTTTGGTCTTGTTATAAGGTCACCCATAGCCTTTAAGCCACTCTCATATTAGTTTAGGTTTGAAAAAGAACTAAATGCTCTCCTTAAACAAGGTGTAACTTATGTTTCTAACACTAACCAAGGTATCTCAATTTATATCGAGCAACTTGATTGGTGATGCATCTACTCTTGTGAAGAGATTCATAAAGGAAGTGTATCAGTTACATGGATTTATAGAAAAGATTATTTTGGATCATGATCCAAATATGACATTTAGATTTTGGTTAACTCTAAATTTATGTTTGGTTACATAAATGAACTTCAAAATGACACATCACCCAAAATATGATGGATAAATAGAGTGAGTTAATCAAATTTTAGAAGATCTCCTTCATATGTATTGTATGGATCAACAATACAAGTGGGAAGAGTACCTTCCATTGGTTGAGTTTGCTTATAATAACTCATACCAATTATCTTTGAATATGGATCCATTTGAGGCATTGCATGGAAGGTGTAGAACACCAACTAGTTGGGATTGGTTGGAAGACAGGGTAGTCTTTGGACCCAAGATGCTTTCATAAATTGAAGAGAAAGTTAGGATAATTAGGCAAAGGTTGACCAAGGGTAATGATAGACATAAAAGTTATGTCAATCTTAAAATAATAGATAGGCAGTTTTTAGTAGGTGATAAAGTGATTTTGTAGGTTAAGCCTCAAAAAAGCTTGATTAAATTCAAGAAATTAGTGAAACTTTCACCAAGATATGTGGGACCCTTCGAGGTTTTGGAAGTGGTCAACCTGATAATGTATATGCTTACATTACCACTAGCTCTAGCTCTTTTACATAATGTCTTCCATGTGTCTTATCTTAAAAAGTATATAATTGATCCTTCACATGTGTTGGATTAGAATGATTTATAGGTTCTAGATCCTGGGGTGGTCATGGTAGAACCAATCAGAGTAATTAAGACTCACAAAATCTAGTTGCATAATAGAGAAGTGTCACATTACAAGGTACTAAGGGATCAATATTCTAAGAATAGTGCCACTTGGGAGGACTATGATGAGTTTTATAGGCTATTTCCACGTTTGTTTATTTGATGCATTATTGGATATTATTTTATTTTTCTACTGATTAAAGTTAAATGTTAGAACTAATATTTGAATAAATGTCATTAGGATGATGACTATATTTAGGGGGGAAGGATGTTACATCCCATTTTCTCTCTAAGACAAATAACCAGTTTGATCTGTGTATTCTTGTGATCATTAGTTGATTGGTTACTATTTAATTAAGCTTTATGTCATATGATATCTATGGGATAGTAATATGTTGCTTAGATTACATGATTAAATTATTATGAGTTAGCTATAATTTTATATTTTGTACATTATGATCATGTTATTAGTTTATACAATAGTATTTTATGGATATAATTATGTTTCAGGCTAACTACCTTCATTATTATGATATGGATACAACATAGATCCATCCCTCAGAGTGAGATGGAGGGAAAAAATCATTAGAGAGGGTGGAATTTATGGATATGTTGAGGGATGATAGAAGAAAATTTAGATACCTATTCACACACCATATTAGAATAACATGTTTTATGATTATTGATGATTTTGTGATAGTTGTAGTATGTCTTTTGCATTATTTGCATTTAGATGACTGCTAGTAAACTTCTACTATGATCTTGTTATAATTTTATACTTATTTTAATATAATTGCATGATTTTATTTATGATTATAGTAAATAGATAATTTTGTTCTATGATTATGTTATTTGATGCTTATTGTGATGTTGTCTTTACTACTATTTATGGAGTTACCAGAATGTCTTTAAAATGTCTTAATTCATTGGCTAGTTAAAATGATATTGATAAAAATCATTGTTTTGATTTAGATTCAATATGTATAAGAGGTATTCAAATGAATTAATAATAACCTATGTAAATTTAATGTTAACCATAACATCATTGTGTTTGATTAAGGTTATAAGATGTTATAGTCTGCTACTTTGATTTTAATACTTGTCACATTGTGATTCCTAGTCATAATGTTTGATAACCCTTATTAAGTTATGTAAATAATTATTTTTGATATCCTATGGATCTAACCTTAGCTATAGGGTCAAATACATTGGCATTAGTCTTATGATTCTGTAGACTTGTTAGTTTATTGACATCATTATTTTATGATAATGTTTTTAGACTTTTGTTAAGTTGATGCATGGGCTTTAGGGGATTTAAAAACCATGCATATTTTGAATGATTATTTCATGGTATTTTGGTAGTATCGATTTAATTAGGGTTATTTGTTGGCCTTTGATTGGATATGTAATCATTTTGGAAAATCACTTCTATAAATTTGGGGGTTTGCATGAGGAGAATGATGGCAGACTGGGAGTTTTGTTAGCCCCAAATTTCATGCAAAGACCCATCATAATCTTGGAGAAAGGGAATAAGAGTGTATTATGAAGATAATAAAACATGATGTGGGTACGAGATGGCACAAAAGAAGAAGTAAAAATAGAGAAAAGAGGTGAAAATCTTTTCTGGAAGGTTGGTGATGTAATTCCATTTCTTGGTTGTTTGAGCACAAAAGTTTTTGTGAATGTTTGTATTATAAAGGTTTTTGGGTAATTTCCTTACTATGTATATTATAGATAAATATTCAGCCCTATGGATGGCTCAGCCATCCATAAAACTAAGTATTTATCCTCTAAACCCTTAAAGTTTGTTGGCTAGGACTATGTGAAGTTATTATGGTGGAATAAGATTTAACTTTGGTGTGATTACTTTAAAGCTCAAGCTATGAGATTATTATTAGTATAATTAGGTTATAATGTATATAAAGTGGATTACGTATATTTATTTTCAAAATCCTAAGCTCATATAAAATGGACTATGTATATTTGTTTTGGAAACCCTAAGCTCATATAAAATTTACTATGTATATTTATTTTGAAACCCTAAGCTTATATAGAAAGGACTGTGTAAAGTTTGTTACATGGATGGAATGGTCTTAAAATTCTATGTGTTCTAGAAATAAAATACTAGTGCAACTATGAGATTTACAATCTTACTATCAGGTTTTAGGGTATATAGTGGACAATGTTATAACTATTTTCAAAACCCTTTAAGGATTGTTAGGCCTTCTATTTGATAGATTAGGTCAGTATTAGTTCTAGCTGTGTAATTAAGTCATTTTCAAAATAATACAAAATTGGGGTTAATATATACATACTAGTGTATAGGTATATAAATATGCAAATTATTAAACATTCAAGGGAATGAGAGATCGATTAAGACTATAGAGGTGTTTTGAACATGCAACCTATAGCTTGGTATAAGGATCCTATAGTGTATTTGTTGCATATCATAATTTAGTTGACTGAGTCAAAAATTATACTGTGCATGAGATATTTATTTTAAGATGAAAATATATAGTTGGATATAAATAGACTATTTGAAGGCAATCATTATGTTTGGCTATGTGTTGGATTTGTTTGTTACATGGTTCTCTTAAATATGAGTTGATAGTTAACTCGGTAACTTTATTTTTCAAACATAATGGAATGGTATACCTATTTCAAATAAACCTAGATTTGTGGGTGAATGAGGATGAATGAATTTTTTATAGTTTTCATTGATGATGGACTATGTCCTGCATGTTATTAGAAAGGAAAAGAGAATAGTGGGTTTATATGAATTAGATGTGTACATATACACATACAATATATATTTATATGAATGAAATGTGTGATTATAAATATGGTATATATTTATGACTGTTAATTGAGTTATAAATCTATGATGTAGTATACCATGAATATATGCATACAACTCATTAAATGCACAAGTTAATATGAAAGTTGTATTATTGTTTAATGTGAGTTAAGGCCTTAAATATAAGGTATTTGATCCTTGAAATTATTTATGATTGGATTATTGTTATTTGATAAATAGGTACAAGGAAATAAGCTATGATAAATGTTGTTTGTCATAGATGGTACTACATTTGAGTTACTTTTAAGATTTAGTAACTTGTTTACTGAGTATGAAATATACCTAGATGGAATGTTCTATTGAGGACTGTACTTGTTTATTTTTATTATTTATTTAAGAAATAATTATTATTTGAGATTCATTGCATAACATTTGATGGACTAAATGTATGTATTCTGATTATTTCTATACTTAGCATATTTTATGCCTACTAATAGGAAATAATCTAATTGAATATGTTGGTTATGTTTTAATTAGCCAAATATCACATTAATGGTACTAAATAAGAAGTGAGATGGACTTAAGTAGCTTAGTTATCATTATCAGTGCAAGATGAGGGTAATACAATCAAGTGGTGTGTATGAATTTGACTAATCCTAGAGATTAATAACTATTTGAAAACTCTAGCCAAAGTAATGTTTAGTTAAACATTGTCATTTCATGTATTTTATATAGTTTACATGTTTATGCGATATCATGTTAGAATGGATTTTATTTATGGTACACATCATGTGTTAGTTATCTTACAACACATGTGTACTAGCTTATCTTTTTGGATTCCTGCATCATCACTATCTACCCACCTATGAAGTGAGGGAGATTCCCTAGTTGGGGGATTGTGTACTAGGCCTAAATAGGTAGATAAGTAGGAAAATTGAAGGAGATGTGTGTAACCATACATAAATACTAACAAAATAATAAAAATAAAGTCTTTTGACTTATATTCTAAGGATCTTAGCTCAGTTTATATGTTTGGGGTCCCTTGAATGCAAAGGAGAGCCTTGATAGGATCATTAGAACTAATAGGTCTAAACCTTTAGGTAGGACCTTAGTAGGAAGATGAAATTCCATGCAAAGTGGTAAAGTAAGAAGGTGAAAATAAGGTATCTCATTTGTTTTCATAAATGTTCTCAGTATTTTTTAAATCAAAATGGATTAGTCCTTGGAGACAACATGATCCTAATAGCTAATTAGGCCTAAATAGGTAGTCACATGTCTGTGACTGAAAATGAAGAAAATTTGCATGGTTGGAGATGTTGTAATGTTAGAATAATTATAAGAGAGGGGTAAAATGTCACAAAGTAAGTCTAGGATTTTGAGACTAATGCTAGTAAGGGAAAGTTCAAGATGCATGCCTCTAGGGTCAAACTAGCCTAGAGGCTTACAAACCCTAGGCATAGGAATAGGAGGTCTATAAACACTTGGAGGAGTGAGAAAGCAGAGTAACACATGGAAACATGTTTTTATGGGTGTCACATATTTATAGGAAACATTATAGGTCAAACCAACTGCATTTTTCTCTTATACACCTTATTTTTCTTCATTGACCCCCCTAGAATGCAAATTTTCTCAACCTGAGAGTAAATTTATTAATGTCACAACTATATAGAGTACATGTATGGTATCCTCAATAGATAGGGAAGGTTTATGGGGGTTGTGTGTTTATATTTATTGGAATTTATTCTATAGTTCAATCCCTCACAACTATGAACAATCGATAAGAGGTCAAACATCTCTCAACTTGCCAAAAATAATCTTAGAGACGCGATGGAGAAAAGAGGGAAGAAAGTGCATCAAAATGCCCTAAATTGGTGATAAATACTCCTATAACTGATTTTAAACTTTGAGGAAGTCCCATCCATACCTTTTGTTGTATGGAATATTGTATGGATTCATAAAAAACTATATTTTGTAAGGTTTTAGGGTGGAAATAGGGTTGTAAGCAAGTTAAAGAGTTATATACCATTGAAGAGGATGTTATGAGATTTTTTCTAGCTTCTCAAGCCATAAAATTCTCTTAGATACTTTGGGAGATGATCCTATAACTCTGATCATAATAAGCAGTCTACAAGCACTAGTGAAAGGTGACCTAGTCACCTAGATGGGCAAAGTTATAGGTGTATAATGTGTGAAAATCATAATTAATGATGTAATATGATTTTTTAGAAATAATACACATTAAATCATCCATATTTAAGGTCCCATTTAACCCCATGGTCATCCAAGTAGCTAAGATCAAGTTACTAGGGCTAATTGCCAAGTAGACCTATTTTGGTAATAAGAGAAGATGCTTTCTTGGCATGGAGAGCTACAATGGAGTAAATATAGATCATGAATCTTGCATAAGTAACTAAAATAGGAGATTAGGCTCATTTACAAATCATCATGAAGGATAAGATAATTTTACAAGTCATACTCGCATGCAAGGAAAAGGGTGGGCTACTAAATGTTTTATGGAGGCCTATTTACACCACATTTATGCCTTGTAACTGCCATCAAAGAGAGAATGTTGACCAAGAAGGCCAATTGTCATACCTAAGAAAAAAAGAAGACATATTCAAAAGGAGTTCATGAGCCACTAAATCATTCAAGTGTAGTGAGGTCTCTTCTATGCCACTTGTTTGGGGGCCATGATGGATGGAATGATGCACATTAGAGAGTTACTAAGACTATTGCCACTCTTATTTCCTTATTGTAACTACCTCATAATGAGTGAAATGTGTATTTAACTCTCTCTAACATACCTTTTCTATTCTCCTCTCTCTTAATATATAAAATTTGCCTCTTTTAGCTTAGAATGTAATCCTTGGTAGAGTATGGTGAAGCCCTACCCTACTAAACACTTATTTTCTACCTTTTGAATGAATGATAAGCTAATTCATACTTCTTTATGCTTATTCTTAGTGTATACTATGTGATGGTGCATGAGTGATAATGGTATCATTGTGACTCCCTTTCATTTCTCCTCTTACTCTTACCTCTTTGTAGGCACAATAACTCCTTGTAGGTCACATGAAGTGTCATGATAGGTTATGTGATGAATTAGAGATGAATACATGCCATCTAGTTCATGCATATCCTAAGACCTCTATGTTTAAATACTAATGTGAGGAGAGATTTAATTGAATTTGAGTGGTTTGATCAACCTTGATTCATTCTATAAGTGCATGATAAACAAGTGGAGGCCCTGGTTATTCTAGTACATCACTTCATTAGGTTAGGTTTATTTCATGTTTCTCTCTCCATTTTCAAGCTAACAAGTTAGTAACATAGGTGATGAGCCTAAATAGATATATCAATAGATCTAGCCCTTAAATTAGAGATTTATCCCAACTATAGGTCACCCAAAACCTTAGGTTAATCCCATATTAACCCAAACTTGGAGGTCAACCTAAATAAACTGTTCTTAGGGTGTAATGTGGAATGTTAATAGATACATCATAGACTTTAGTAGAGCCACCAATGCATGTGAGGTCTAATCCTAATGTATTGACATGTTTAGTGATATGTGTGGCTAACTTATGGCTTACATAACCTTTCATATTATCTTGACACATGTCTATATGATTCTTATATTTTTTATAGGGTTGACATATGGAATAACCATGTGCTAACTAGAGTATATATATGAGGTAATGGTTAGTATTTGAGCATCATATTGTGAATTTTGTTCCTATTTAATTATTATGGATTCCCCCCTCAAAGTGTGTTAGTCATATTCATATTCACACACACACACACACACACACACACACACACACACACACACACACACACACACACACACACACACACACACACACACACACATATTTGTGTGTGTGTGTGTGTATTTATGTATATATATGTATATAGATGTATATATACATTTATATACATACATACATATATATGTATGTATGTACATGTATATATACATCTGTATACATATACATACATATTTATGTATATGTATGTATGCATGTATTCTTTTCTTTCATTAATTATTTTTGTGGATCTACTTATTCTTCTAATAATTTTGTGATATGTTATTACATTGATATGAATTATCTAAGTAAATTCATTACAAGTAAGAAGCTTCTTAGGAAGGGTTGTATATGTAACATGGGTAGGGGTAATAAGGCTAAGTTTTAGGATGATGTGTGCTTACTCAGTTTACCCTTGAGTTTGATTAAGCCTTGGGATATAATCAAAAACAAAATAATTACTATCATTGAGGAGAAGGTATAAAATTATCTAGTAGATTTAGATAAAGGAAGATAGTGGAGAACTATCTAACTTAATACTTAGGATCCCTCACTTTTTGAAAAATTAAAGGAGTTGAAAGACTAGATAAAATTCTTCCATATTATTTATACATTGATAGATGACAAAGTGGTCTAAGTTTTTATAAAGGAGGGGTTGATAATGTCAAGTTAGGTTATTTTTTAGAGGTTGGGATTATTTTTGAGGGTTTCCATTGGGACATTCTTTGGGAGAGAGACACAATTCCTAAACTAAATATTTTCTCTTAAATGGCCACCCAAAACAAATTCCTCACTATGGATAACCCAAACAAAATAAGAATCTTTCTCTGAAACATACATACAATGTGTGAAAAGTGAGAGTGAGTACCCCCATCTCCTCTTCCTTTGACCATTTTATTAAAAAGCTATGGAATTGTTTCTTTATGAATTTTTTGGTACTTATGTGAGAAAAAAATATCCATGTTATACTTATTTCATCAATGGAATTCCCATTTATTTAATCTCTCCATTTTAATAATTTTTAACTTCTCCATTCATCATATTTTTAGGGGGTTTTGGAAGGAACATAATACAAGAATTTTTTAAAATATTTTTTTTAAGGTTTTAAGTGTCAACTATAGATTATTAAAGTACATTAAGGATAAATTAATATATTTTGGGCACATGTACAAAATTAATTACTTTGAGGAATAAAAATTTAGGCTACATATATGGGGCCTTCATAGGGAAGAAAATATGTTAAAAGATCATACAAAACTAGGCCATCAGGGGTAAAATGGATCCCTTCACTGACTAACTTAGTTAATCTCAACTTAAATGTAACAACTAAGGGTAATCTACGATAAGTTATGGTAGGGGAGTAATTAGACACAACAAAGGTTTCCTTATAGATGCGTTCACTAAACCTCTAAGGAGCTAAACCAATCAACTTGAGAATAAATTTTCCCTATTATAAGGAATTTGACTTGCCAAAGAAGTGGGTTGTATGATATTGATAATTGATGTGGATTACCTTAATATAATTAAATACCTCATTAAATCTTCTCTTCTCTATTGGATGATTAAAAACATCATCAATAATGTTTGTGCACTTCAAATTTACTTTGAGTAAATATCCTTACTTGATACTTATAGGGAGGGGAGTAAAGTTGATGATTGGTTTGTTGATTGGGGATTGGAGAATAAGGATAAATTGAAATGGATCAGCCCTAATGATGCCCCCCATTCTAAACATCATTAAAAATGAATCTAGAAGCTAGGAGCCCAAAATATCTCAATACATGTAATGCAATGATGAAAGATGAGATCCTAATTAAAAATAACAAGATTTGAATTATGGAGGTAAAGTGAATATATGCACATTAAAAGTGCATGAATTAGAATTGAATTCAAAAAGTTTATATCAACGATGTGCAATGATCGATGTGTTCATTTGATTACAAGCAAAATTTGAGCTCAATTGATACTCTATGAGTAAAGCCCTATCCCCCTTTGAATCCATTACAAAGAAGCAACCAATAGAGAGGAATTTTCACACTATAAGAAACTAACTTTAATCAAACTAGACAATTACAATGGCTTCATCATTTTGGAGCTTCATAGGAATGCTACCACCATCCCCATTTTCCATCAAGGCTTCTATAAAATATACAAACATGATGTTTGATGCAATAATTTTTAATGATAGGTATTCAAACTAATCATAATTATGGGATGCCATTGATGATATCAATGCATTTTATTATGATGGGTATTTATCCCCAACATGATGCCAATTTGTGATAAACCTACTCTCTTTCAAGAGATAAGGATTGTACTTCACGATAGCCAAGTCCAAATTTATGTCCTATATAAACCTACTATAGGACTTATTATTTGATAGAAAGGTGACAAAATATGCCTTATTACATCACATTGATCATTATATGGTCATGGATTGCATCTCTGGTGATTATTTCCAAAGGTAATTATCTCTACTAATTCTAGATGCAATATTTGATAATCATAGGTTGGTAACATGGAACAAGAATAATTCAATTGAGAAAGTTCTAAGCTCATGGATTCTTCTTGGGGAGACTATGGTACTAAAGGGGAAATCCCCCACCCCCATTAGAAATTTTAGAATAGGGTTCCATATTGGGATGGCCCTATTGAATAAATTATATGGCATGCAAAGTATCCATTTTCTTCACCTAGATTGGGTGCTAATTCTGGACATGTTGATGACCTCAAACATGATTTTTTCCTTGGGAGAGATCATCAAACTCAAACTAAGGGAACAAGTTTTGTATAAAGGTAAAAGGCCCAATTTAGCTAGACATTTTTATATGATGTCATACTTACTAGATGTAATAGTGGGCACAATGTATAGAGAATTTGGGAAGCTTTGGAGCATAGCCACTAACTACATAAAGAATCACATTTACAATTATTATCAGTTCATGAATATATGTGCATATACTACACATATGATTTGGATTGTTGAGGATGTATATACACAAGTGTGGTAATCTATTCATGAGGCTCTGCTACCTAGGATATCAAAAAACATAGTAGATACACTAGCTCCTCAGGGAGACTATTGGTTTTACCTAGACTATATAGTAGTTATGGTAATCGACCATAATTTCAACCCCCTATGCCTCCCTAAGTACAAGCTAGCTAAAATTGTAGAGTAAGAAATTGTATATTAGATCTGGTGGAGTATGGAAGAGGATTTGATAGTAAAAGAAAGGCACATTTTATAGATCTAACATGATCATAGGCAAGATGTGATATAAAATGAGGAAGCATTTTGATAAATTGGTCAATAAGAGGAAGAAAATAAATTGCCTACCCTACCTCATAGAGATTAGGATCTTCATGGTTGAATATAAAAACATATCCAAGGCTTTGGTATTCCATACTAGCATATTCCCTATGACAATGATTTTTTATTCTTGAATGCAAAGGATGATGCCCAAGTCTTGGAAAGGGTACAACTTGTAGGCCTTAAAGAGTATAATTTGAAGATTATCAAGGGGAAACTTCAATTTTGGTGAAAGATATGCATACTAGGCTTCCACCCCCTGGAGGATGGACTCCTTCACACTTCTAGGGAAATATACCCTAATAATAAATAAAGGAATAAGGGGATCCTTCTTAGGAAGTTCCCCTAATATTTAAGGCTATTAATAAAGAGCCTGGTTTGAGTGAGAATGGGCAGAAAGGAGCTCAAGTAGATCTAATTGATTTGGAATCCTCTAATGTAGAAGCCTAAGATTACCCAGTGATACCACCATTATAGACATCTACAATGTAAGAGGTTACTACTGCCTCAATTCAATGAGCCTTTTCCCACCATTGAAGGCTACAATTTTCTATAAGAGGAAGCCAAGGGCTCCTCCCCTCACAAATAATCCAATAGTTGATCAACCACAAATATGCACACCTTCAGTTCCCCAAAAGTTACCAATAGAGCAAGAACTAGATGAAGAAGAGGAGTTAGAAAGAGCTAAGGCACTAAGACTTATAGATGACAAAGGGAAGCCACCAATTAAACATGACCAATCAGGTGTGAAGGCTCAGCCTTTAGTCCTGTTGTTCCCAAAATCTGTCACTCATTTTTGGGACAACATATGAACTATTTTGGTTTTACAAGCCAAAATTATCTCTTCCCTTCTCAAAAAATTATTCTGAGCATTCAAATTCTTCATTATTCAAGTTTTTTTAGTTAAGGGACTAGCAGGTTCAACAAGTTCAATAGCTTCAATGGGCGAATTCTCATAAAGGAACAAGTTCTCAACACTTAGGCATTTTCAAGCTTGGTTTAACACCTAGGTTCAACCAAAAAGTTCATCTGCAAGCTTCAAACAAAGGATTGAACCATTGAACCATTGAACCCTGCTTCCTAAAGGTTCAAAGGTTCAATGGGTTCAAAGGTTCAATGACGTCGGCAAGTTTAACGAGTTAAGTGCTTCACCAAAAGTTCAAAGTTCAACCGCTTCGGCAAGTTCAATGGCTTCAAAAGACTTAGCAAAAAGAAAGAAGATTGAACCATTGAACCATTGAACCTTGAACCAAGAAAAGTTCAAAGGTTCCAAAGTTCAACATGGTTGGTTCAAAGAGATTGGTTCAAGTGGTCAATTGAATGAGTAGAAGAAAAGATTGAGCCGTTAAGTTGTTGAACCAAAGTTGGTTCAATCGGTCGGTTCAAAGGGGTCCCCCAAAGTTGAAAGGGCAAGTACCCTTGTGGAGGTTAGTGAAAAAAAGGTAGGTGCCCTTGCAGAGGGTAGGGAACATTTGTTCAAAGATTAAAGAGAAGGCCAAAAAGATAAGGTTTCCTTCATACTTTTTTGACCAAAGAAATTACTAAGTAAAGGAACCAAAAGAATTCCTTCAGAAAGATTTTCCATGGAAGAATTTCACAAAGGCAAATCCTTCAAATTTTTTTTCTGAAGGAATTCCTTCAGACATTTTTCCTAAAGGAATAATCAAAATCCCAGTGGAAAAGTGGCCAAGGCAAGGGAAGATTTCCTTTAGACAAAATGTCTGAAGGGAAAGGCTGCCCGAAGAATCCCGAAGGGCAAGTACCCTTACGAGGGGCTCTCAGCACCTAGAAAATGGTCCTTTCTCAAAGACCTAAAGGGACACCTTCCCTTTAGGGTGTTCCAAAGACATGAAGTCAAAGGAATTTCAAGGATTCAAAAGACTTAGCCAAAATAAAGGATTCTCATAAAGAGATTGAACCATTGAACCTTGAACCAAAAGGTTCAAAGGTTCAAAGGTTCAAAGAAAGCTCCAAGCAAAGGAAAGAAGTAGAAGATTCCAAAGACCAATTCAAAGAGATGGTTCAACCAAAGAGCAAGGAAGTGATTAAACCAAGGAATCGATAAAGACCACTTGAACCATTGAATTATTGAACCAATGAACTTTCAAAGGTTCAAAGGTTCATGGTTCAATATGGTTCAAAAAACCAACGACCATTGATGTCCACATGGACATCAAATTTAAGGTAATGGATTATCTATTAATTTTCAAATATAGAGTGGAACTTGAAGGATGAACTAAGTGACCAGCTAAAGAAGATAGCTTGAGAGATCTAATTGCAATAGGAAAGAAGAGAATGCTACAGGAGATATTGAGATATCTATAAGAGAGTTATTTTTAGTAGGTGAAACAGTTCACCAAGTAGTCATCTGAGCACACCAGATCAAGGACGTGGCTTGTTTTTATTCTATGAATTAAAGGCAAAGTGGATAGCTGTGCAAATAAGAAGGAAAGGACCAGGTGACCTATACTTTGGAGGAGACATATGAGATGAATGGGCACACCACAGTTAAGGCTGATGCACTATTTCAAGCATGGCCCCTTGATAGAACTGAAAATGCATTCAAGGCATTAAATGCAACATGGGTTATTCCATGGAAAAAAGTGCCAATCCTTTCTTGGCTGCCATATATTATAATCTCTTATTTTATGCAAAGGAGATCTCTCCAATATAGAAGCAAAAGTTTGCCCAAATTGAAAGGCAATTACTGAGACTTTGAGCTCAGATTGTTGATCATATTACTTTATCTGAATGAGAAATCAAGTTACTTTCAGACTTTGTGCTTTCATAACTTGTGTTATTTTAGGAAATTATTCTTATGTCCATTTCCTAGGAGCATTCTTGTTTATTTAATTTAACAAGCAGAACTAGTGGAAATAATCAGGAAGGTGTCCTGAAGCCAATTATGGAACGACTTTGTGCTATCACAATTGGCTTCACTGTGTTTTTAGTTTCTTTCTATGTAAAGAATCTTGGGATGACTTTATGCCCCCATCATCCTTCATAGTTCACTCTTTGGGTAGTTGAGGTGGAGACTTTGTGTTACACTTCATTCTGTTGGTTATTGTGCCCTTGTTACCTATTGGTTACCCACCAGAAAGAACTCTTGTGCCCTACTGCAAGACCACTTCTGAAAGAAGAGAAGTGCCTTCAGTATTATCACCAAGATTTCTCCTTTGTCTATGACCATCATCTCTAAAAAAAGAGAGATGGATGGTGTAGTTTTACCCCTGAGTGTTATTTTATGCTTACATATATAGTATATAGCTCCTCATATTTATAGGGAACGTCCCCTTGATGAGAGGAGAGATTTGTCCACCTATGATGTGGTAAACCTACACATTTGGCCAACCAATCTCCCTATGCTGTGGTTGAAGAGACCTATTTTTCTCTTCAATTAGTTGGTGACAAAATATTCACCCAATAGTTTTTTGGCAACTCTACTAGGGAAGAGCGTGCAGTTTAAAGCCTCAAGTTTCAAGCTAAAGCAGGGCCAGTTCTTTCCCATTTTTATTCTAAAATCTGGCAACTCCATGCTATACTAGAAGGTAGAGAGCCCAAGGTGTTGTTGGCCCTATTTTTGAGTTGGTGCAGTAGGGCAATTTCAATTTGTTCCCTCCCCAACTTCAATTTTAACAATCCAAGAGTGATCCTCCTACCTATACCAAGTCACCAACACAAGGTAGAGCTTCTTTTTCTACTGTTAGCAGAGCTTTGCCTATACATACTCCACCCAAATTTGTTATCCACCTTTTTCATAATCAAATCATGGCAGTTCAAGGCCCCTAGGGTAACTCTTCTAGCCCACTCAATTTAACCCCACCTCTACATGAGCTTCTATGCAGTTCAAGGAAGAATTTCTCTAAATTATTTAGTGATGGGAGAGTTCATCCTGATGAACACATTACAGCTTTTAGTATAGCCTATGGCATGATAGGTGTGGAGTATGAAGACGTAGTAGTCAGGCTATTTGTGGAAACACTAAAAGGTACTACTACAGACTGGTTCTACCATCTACAGGCTAGGTCAGTAATTTACTGGGACACTCTCAAAGCCAAATTCGAAGCAAGGTTCAACCCTACAGAAGATGCACATACCCTATTGGCCTAGCTCACATAGATGAAGAAGGAACCTCATGAACTTATGAGGGACTTCATTACCAAGTTTGACAAGTTGAGGAACTAGATTCCTACAATTGCTCAGCCAACACCTGAGAACCTTAAATGCTTCTTCATCAACTCATAGCTGCCTAAAGTGAGTTTTTTGTTGAGATGGGTTGGCCACATAGACCTTGCTGCTACTCAAGATTTAGCTACTGAGATAGAAGATGAACTTATCTTGGTAGGAAAGATAATGAGAGATCCTAACATAGGTAAATCCTCTTCATCTTCTGAATACTCACCTACAACCACTACTGATCCAATGGTGTAGAAGCTAGAAAATGAATTGTTAGCTCTTAAAAAGAAAATGGTACAAGGGATGTCATCTACTCCTTCATATAGAGATATACCAAAGAGGATATTCCCTAATCAGTCATACCAAGGCCATGCTGCCAGGAATCAAGGGCAGCCAAATCATCTTCCTCCCCCTTAGAGGAAATTAGCCATTGAAGTGCCTCTAACCAATTCAACAGTCAGATATCTTGAAGTAGAATTAGATTTCTCTTTCCAGCCTAAGTTAAACCCAGAAGATGATGTTAATCTCTTCATAGAGGGAGAAGAAGAATTAGCTGGGAACTCAAACATTGGTTTCCTGAGTTACCAGGATGAACCCAAAAGTGAAGGTAAAAGTTGATGGAACATACGCTATATTCACCCAGTCCCAAAAGTAGTCAGCCCAACAAGTTGATAAAGAAAAAATAGAGGAGCAACCTCAACCAACAATTTCAATTGCTAAGTAGGGAACCACTCTTCCTTTCTAGCTAAAGGACCCAATGATTACAAGAAATGTAAGTACATCAAACATCCCTACACCTTCTACTTAAAATTCACAGACCAGTCCTTCCCCTCCCAAAAACCAAAAGGATGAACTCCCATCCTCTGTTCTTAGTTCATTTCAGACATTTGACATAATTGACCATGTAAAGAAAACCAAAATTCAAATGTCTAAATTTGAATTCTTGCAATCCAACCTTGAGCAGTTAGATAAGTTGGTTTAATGTGTAAAGAACCAAGCCATCCCTATAGGATAAACAATTCTGAAGGTAACTCATGATTCCCTTAAGAACACATCCACCAGGAATAACCTTGTCATTACTCCTACTTCTACTCCTGGGAGGACTAAACCATTTTATGTCTCCCTGTTGATAAATGGACACCAACTGAATAATTGTATCATAGATTTTGGTACATCTGACAATGTCATGCCTACCAAAGTGGTGGGATCCCTTGGTCTCACACTAACCAAGACATTTAGGAGATGTTTCTCTATGGAAAACAAGCAAGTGCCACTATTGGAACAAATTAATGATGCCCAATTTGCATTTACAACATTCCCAGACAAGAGAATCAAGATGACTGTCTTGGTGGTTGACGTCCCAGCATCATACGACATCCTTCTTGGGTGAAATTTTTGCAAAGATGTTGGTGGTGAATTAAGCACAGACTTATTTGAGGTGAGAATCCTAGTCAAAGGCATTATGCAGAGATTAATCCCTGAGAAGGAAGCAAAATATGTGGTCACTCAAACATTAGCACCTGAAGCTTGAATTCTATTTGAGTCTTTAGGTGTGGGTAATTAATTTTTATCCACGGAGGAAGTCTATGAGGTGTCTGATGAAATTCCAAAATGTGTCAACCTATAAATTGGTTCAGATGGAAAAACATAAGGATTGGTGGAGCGCAGTGCAAGTGTAGAAGAATCTCCCCCTCTAAACGAAGAAGAGTCTAAGGAAAAATCAGTGTCTAATGAGGTATGGATTCTGAAATTTGATGGCAGCTGCTCCTCTACCATTTCAAGATCTGAGATTGTGTTGATATCTCCCTAAGGAGATATTTTTCCTTCATCATACAAATTGTAGTTCAAAAACACCAACAACACAGTTGAGTATGAATCTCTATTTCTTGGATTGAAGGCTACTCAAGACAAAGGCATCAAACTCCTTCATGCCAAAGGAGATGCTGAATTGGTGGTTTATCAGGTAAGGAACCTGTATCAAACCAAAAATGAGAGATTGCGCCACTACCACAATCTAGTTTGGGATCAAATTGAAAGCTTTGATGCTTTTAACATCTCTACCATACCTAGGGAATTCAATGACCGCGCTGATGCACTAGTTATTTTAACAACTCTCTTGGTTCCTCACCCTAATTTTAAGGGAGACAGGTACACTATTGAACTAGTATTTTGACCAAGTGTGCCTGACAATGCCAATCATTGACAAGTGTTTAATGGTGATAACCAAATCATTTCCTTCTTGGAGCAAAAAGATAGCTTTAAATAGCTTCATTTTGAGGGCAGTGAGCTTCAGAAGCTTGAACCAGCCCCTAAATCAAGTGTAGATGCAGGTGAAGAATTTTTACAACTTAAAGGAAATAAAATCCCAAAAGGCCTGGTTTCCCTTGAGAAGCTATTTGAAAAACATGATAGGTTCATCAAAAAGAAACAAATAGATTCAAGATCCTCCTAAGAGTATGACCAAATAAATTTGGGTACCAAGGAAAATCCCAAGATGGTGAACATTGGGAAGTGCTGCACTCAAGAAGAAAAGTTTAAGTTCACTACTCTGCTCAGCCAGTACATGGATGTCCTAGCATACTCCTATGATGATTTGAAGTCACTTAGGCCTGAATAAATTCACCATAAAATCCCTCTCAAGAGTGATTTAGTGCCTTACAAGCAAAAATCTAGGTAGTACAATATGAAGATATTAGGTACCATTCTGTCTAAAATATAGAAAATGCTAAATGCTAGGATAATTTTCCCAATCCATCATTCCACATGGATTGTCAACATAGTACCTGTGAGGAAGAAGAATGGAAAAATTTGCCTCTATGTGGACTTAAAAAATTTAAATTAGTCATCCTTAAAGGATAATTATCCTCTGCCTGTCGTGGATCAAGTCCTTCAGACAGTGACTGGTTCAGAAATTTTATCAATGCTGGACGGCTTCTCAGGGTAAAATCAAGTTGAAGTTGGTGAAGCAGACCAACATAAGACTACCTTCACCACACCTTGGGGCACCTTTACCTATCGAAGAATTCCATTTGGCCTGATAAATACCGATGCCACTTTTTTGAAAGAAATGGACCTTACTTTCAAAGATGAAATGGGTAAGTTCATTATGGTGTACCTTGATGATTTAATAGTCTTTTCCAAGCATTGTCTTGATCATGTGCACCATTTGCAACAAGTGCTGGAACACTGTCGCTAGAATGACATTTCTCTAAATCCCAAGAAGTCTATTTTTGGAGTAACTAAATGGAAACTTCTCAGGCACATTGTATCTCGAGAAGGCATAAATATTGGCTCAAATAGATTCAAGTCCATCTAGGAACTTACTCTGCCCACAAGTAAGAATGCAATTCACTCTTTCTTTGGAAAGGTGAATTTTTTACGAAGGTTCATCCCTGAGTTCACTGAGAAGACTCACCACATTATGGACATGATGAAGGGAAAAGCTACTTTTTGGTGGACTGCAAAAGGCAAGTCAACATTTAAAGACATCAAGACAACTATTGCCCACACCCCAATTCTAGTTTGTCCAGATTATACCAAGGATTTCACAGTGTATAGTTATGCTTCTGAACACACACTTTCAACAATTTTGGTTCAACAAAACAAAGAAGGTATGGAATCTCCCATTTCTTTCATGAGTTTTCCTCTCAAAACTCATGAGTTGAAGTAATCAAACATGGAGTAACATGCTTATGAAGTGGTAAAGGCAGTGAAGCATTTCCACTTTTACATCCTAAATTCACACATTACTACCCTAGTTCCTGACACCATAGTCAAATCGATATTAACTTAGCAGGAGTTTAGAATGAAAAGATGCAATTGGATTGCTAAAATCCAAGAGTTTGATCTAGTCATCAGACTAACAAAGCTAGTGTGGGGAAGGGGCCTATGCCAATTGATTGCTGACAACAGACCAAAAGAAATAGAGCATGAGGAAGAAAAAACTGAAGACACGCCAACAGTCCTCTTTATCTCCACCATGAATGAGTGGTATTCAAGTATTGCTCATTTCCTTATTTATGGTGTCCTGCTCACCTGTCTCTTAAAAAAAGGAGGACTGTCAAGTTAAAAGCTGCCAATTTTATCCTGTGGGACAATGGCCTATATAAGAGGAACCTTGATGGAGTGTTCTTTCACTGTGTGGATAAAGAGCAGCAGAACCAACTTTTGAAGTCCTTCCATAATTTGGCCTATGGAGGACATTTTTCTACTCTTGTAACTGCCCATAATATTTTGTGAGCCAGGTATTACTAGCCTACTCTATTTCAAGATGCATACAAATGGGTATGAAGATGTGAACTATGTCAATAGTTCATTAGAAGACCTAAATTAGCTACTCTACCTCTTAAGTCAATGGTGATAGAAGAGCCATTTCAGTAATGGGGAATCAATTTCATTGGTGCTGTAAACCCATCTTCAAATTTTGGACATGATTATGTCCTCACAATCACAGATTACTTCACAAAGTGGGTGGAATCTATTCCAACCAAGCATGCTACTTCAAAAGTAGTGTGTGATTTCCTCAAGGAGAACATTTCTAGGTTTGGGGTCCTAACCAAGATTGTCACAGATAACACAACTTGTTTCTCTTCCCAAGAGATTACTCAGTTCTATTTTTACTATGGGATTACCCTCTCCCACTCTTTTGATTATTTTCCACAAGGGAATGGCCAAGCTGAATCAAGTAACCAGAACCTGGTGACTATCATCAAGAAGCTAGTAGATGACAACCAATGAACATGGCATATATTATTGATTGATGCTCTATGGGTAGACAAAATTACACCTAAGAGGGCAATTGCTATGTCACCTTTTCAACTTCTTTATGGTCTCAATGCTGATATACCAATCACCCTAGAATTTCCAGCATTGAAATTGGCTAAGGCGGTCAAAGATCAGACATATGAAAGCTCCATTGATAAGAGGATCATGTGAATGACTGAGCTAGATGAGTAGGGAACTATGGTGGTGGACCGAATTGCTATGCATCAAAGTTTAGTGAAGAAGCTCTTCGACTAGAAAGCAAAAAAACCACGATTTCTAGATAGGAGATCAAGTCCTGTTGTGGGACAAGAGAACCAAAGGGAATGCATGGGAAATTTGATTCCCTTTGGAGAGGCCCATTTACTATCCATCAGCTCAATGGTGAAAATAGTTTTTTATTGAAGTATCAAGATGACATGCCCTTTTCTCTATCTCATAATGGGCAACATCTGAAGCACTTTAATTCTTGAAGTATCAAATAAGATCATCTATACATATGTATAATTGTATAGTCTTTAGTTTTATTTTGTGTTGTTCATTTTCATTTTTTGGTGACTTTATTTTTGGGTAACATGACTACTTATTCCAATGGCATACTTAAAGGCACTAGATATTCTGGTTTCTACTCCCCTCAGCTGTTTCAAGTTTTCAACTAAAGGAAGTTACCTAACTGGAGCTAGCTATTGTTCCCAAAATTTGTCACTCATTTTTGAGACAACATATGAACTATTTTGGTCCTGTAGGCCAAAATTATCTCTTGTCTTCTCAAAAAATTATTCTGATCATTCAAATTCTTCATTGTTCAAGATTTTTTAGTTAAGGGACTAGTAGGTTCAATAGGTTCAACAGCTTCAATGGGTGAATTCTCATAAAGGAAAAAGTTCTCAACACTTAGGCATTTTCAAGCTTGGTTCAACGCCTAGGTTCAACCAAAAGGTTCATCGGCAAGCTTCAAACAAAGGATTGAACCATTGAACCTCACTTCCCAAAGGTTCAAAGGTTCAATGGGTTCAAAGGTTCAATGACATCGGCAAGCTTAAAGAGTTAAGCACTTCACCAAAAGTTGAAAGTTCAACCGCTTCGACAAGTTCAATGACTTTGAAAGACTTAGTGAAAAGAAGGAAGATTGAACCATTGAACTGTTGAACCTTTAACCAAAAAAGGTTCAAAGGTTCAACGTAGTTGGTTCAAGCAGTTAATTAAATGGGTAGAACAAAAGATTGAACCATTAAGCAATTGAACCAAAGTTGGTATAATCAATTGGTTCAATCGGTCGGTTCAAAGGGGTCCCCCAAAGCTGAAAGGGAAAGTACCCTTATGGAGGGTAGTGAATAAAAGGTAGGTGCCGCCCTTGTGGAGGGTAGGGAACATTTTTTAAAAGATCAAAGAGAAGGCTAAAAAGATAAGGTTTCCTTCATACTTTTTTGACCAAAGAAATTACTAAGTAAAGGAACTAAAATAATTCCTTTAGAAAGACTTTCCATAGAAGAATTTCACAAAGGCAAATCCTTCAGACAAATTATCTGAAGGAATTTGTTTAAAGGAATTCCTTCAGACATTTTTCCTGAAGGAATGATCAAAAGCCTGGTGGAAAAGCGGCCAAGGCAAGGGAAGATTTCCTTAAGACAAAATGTCTAAAGGAATTCTTTCAAACTTTTTGTCTGAAGTATTTGAAGGGCAAGGCCACCCAAAGAATCCTAAAGGGAAGGTACCCTTGTGGGGGGCTCTTGGTACCCATAAAATGGACCTTTCTCAAAGACCCAAAGGGACACCTTCCCTTCAGGGTGTTCCAAAGACGTAAAGTCGAAGGAATTTCAAGGCTTTAAAAGACTTAGCCAAAATAAACGATTCTTAGAAAGAGATTGAACCATTGAACCTTGAACCAAAATGTTCAAAGGTTTAAAAGGTTCAAATAAATATCCAAGCAAAGGAAGGAAGTGGAAGATTTCAGAGACTAGTTCAAAGGGATGGTTCAAGCAAAGAACAAGGAAGCGATTGAACCAAGGAACCGATAAAGACCACTTGAACCATTGAACTATTGAACCAATGAGCTTTCAAAGGTTCAAAGGTTCATGGTTCAATATGGTTCAAACAACCAATGACCATTGAAATCCCCGCAGATGTCAAATTTAAGGTAATGGATTATCCATTGATTTTCAAATATAGAGTGGAACTTGAAGGATGAACCAATCGACCAACTAAAGAAGATAGCCTGAGAGCTCTAATTGCAATAAGAAAGAAGGGAAGGCTACAGGAGATATTGAAATATCTATAAGAGAGTTATTTTTAGTAGGTGAAATAGTTCACCAAGTAGTCATCTGAGCACACCAAATCAAGGATGTGGCCTATTTTTCTTCCATGAATTAAAGACAAAGTGGATAGCTGTGCAAATAAGAAAGAAAGGACCAAGTGACCTATACTTTTAAGGAGACATATGAGATGAATGGGCACACCATAGTTAAGGCCGATACACTATTCCAAGCATGGCCCCTTGATAGAATTGAAAATGCATTCAAGGCATTGAATGCAACACGGGCTGTCCCATGGAAAAAGGTGCCAAGCCTTTCTTGGCTACCATATATTGTAATCTCTTGTTTTATGTAAAGGAGATCTCTCCAATATAGAAGCAAAACTCTACCCAAATTGAAATGTGATTACTAAGACTTTGAGCTCAGATTGATGATCATATAACTTTATCCAAATGAGAAAGCAAGTTACTTTCAGACTTTGTGCTATTATAGCTTACGCTATTTTAGGAGATTGTTCTTATGTCCATTTCCCAAGAGCATTCTTGTTTATTTAATTTAACAAGTAGAACTAGTGGAAGTAATCATGAAGGTGTCCTAAAGCTAATTATGGAAAGACTTTGTGCTATCATCATTGTCTTCTGTGTGTTTTTAGTTTCTTTCTATGTAAAGGATCTTGGGATGACTTTGTGCCCCCATTATCCTTCGTAGTTCACTCTCTCAGTAGTTGAGGTGGAAACTTTGTGTTACACTTCATTCTATTGGTAACTATGCCCTTATTACCTATTGGTTACCAACCAAAAAGAACTCCTGTGCCTTACTACAAGACCACTTCTAAAAGAAGAGAAGTGCCTTCAGTATTATCACCAGGATTTCTCCTTTGTCTGTGAACATCATCTCTAAAAAAAGAGAGATGGATGGTGTAGTCCTACCCCTGAGTGTTATTTTATGCTTACATATATAGTATATAACTCCTCATATTTATAGGGAACCTCCCCTTGATGAGAGGAGAGATTTTTCAACCTCTGATGTGGTAAACCTACACATATGGTTGACCAATCTCCCTATGCTGTGGTTGAAGAGACCTATTTTGCTCATCAATTAGTTGGTGACAAAATATTCACCCAATAAGTCCCTTCTTCCCAAGTTTACTCTTTTGTTATCATTTTTGATTAGTTCCCATTGGTGTTATCTTGAAAACCCCTTTGCTCACTCCAAAGTGGAGGATATTACATCCACCCATGATATTTCAATTCCCCTCACTATTATCTTACAAACACCTTTGCTCATTCTTAAAGTAGATTATGTTTCTTCTACCATTATTGTTTTAATTTCCCCCATAGTCCCAACCATGTCCATTACTACCACCACTATTGAAATTCCCTCTAGGACTACTACAGTTAAAACTAAGCTCAAAAAAGGGCCTCTAAGAAAATTGAAACAACATTGGCAAGCTCCCAACTCCATGTTTCTTCCACACAAATAAATCTACTAATGCCTTCCAATATTTCCTCCCAAGACATTGCTATCATATCCTTAAGGAAGGCCAAAAGAGGTAAACAAGTATATACAGTCCATCCAATCCCCTAATATGGAGGTGTGGATTGGTCAAAAATCATAAGGCCCTCCCTTCTTGACTTGATACTCAAAGGAGCCTCAAAACAATCAGTAGAAGATCAATCAGTGGAGGCTACAACTGAGGATACATAATCAATAAATCCAACCCAACTAGTTATCCCACCATGGGTAGTTGACCTTAGATTGAAGGCTTCCCAAAATCCTAATTTCAAATTCACAGAACTCCCATCTATAACCTCCTTGTTTGATAAACCCTCAGGAAGCATTCAAAGGGTTAGGAAGAGGAAATTGGAGGATCAAGTTGGGAGGGAAATCATCCTTGAAGAGAGATTAGAGGTCTATGCCTTATCCAAAAGGAAGAATAGAGGACTGGGGTAGTTTTTATATATAAAAGACTTTAAGTCCCTAGTTGAAACTCATAAGGATGCTATGATAATATTACATGAGGGGATAAAGATGGCAAGGAAAGAGATTAAATATGAATTAGAGAAAATCAAAGAGTAGAAAAAAATCCATATCCCTCAAGGGATTGATACTAAAGTTTAGTAGGTTGCATCAAAATGTTACAATGCTCTAGAGGCCATGGAGGCAATGAGAGCAAAATCGGGGCCCCATATTACAACAACTCACAAATTATTTAATTATTTGAAGCAAGATGAAAATAAGTTGAAATATTGATTCTTTACACTTCTAATAAGGCATATAGTCATCTAGAATTATTGACACCATTGGAGGCATGGAATGCCCTCAATTTGGTGGTGATCAGAACTCAAGAGGCTAGAGAGTAGATTATAATAGTTGGGGTAGTAATGCCAAAATATCAAGAACATGAAACTTTCATCTTGCAGATCTTAGATGAATTGAAATTATCAAAGGCAAGGGATACTATTGACAAGTTGATTAGTAGAATCAGTTTTGACCAACTCCTTCAAGAAGGATCTAAGAATTTCAAGCAAAGTATTTAAGGGTTAGCACTCAAAGATATTGAATCTGAGTTGAGTTTAGTAAGAAATAAGGTAATGAAAGTTGATATCTTTAAGATAAACTTCCAAATACAAAGGTTGAGCATGCACCACTCTTAGAACATGTGAACAAGGTGCAAAAACATCCTTAATTAACTTAGATATCATCAGGTAGCAACATGATGTGGGACACAAATGTTATCTTGAGTTGGAGGTGAAGAAGAAGATTGATATTGAAACCTCAAGTTTAGTGCCAACATCTACATCAATGACTCCCAAAATTTTTAGTGCATCCATGTAAACATCCACTGAACCTTAGTTGAAAGGCCAGTTTTGTGCATATCGATTCAAAGGCATTAAGTTTTTTAATGATAATATACTTATGTTAAAACTTAACATAAAATTTATCTGAATTATTTGTAAGTATGCACACATTACATCAAATTGTAAAGGCTAATTTTAAATTTGGATAAATGTAAGATAACTATATGTATACATTACATATAGTTTTAAAACTACAGTTAGAACTGAGGTTCTAATTATGCTATGTAATTAAAAATTTGCATGTACTTGGAGGATGAGGTGATCCCTACCTAAGTCTATTTAAACATATGTAACCATCATTTTCAAGGGTTAAAAAATTTAATACAGAAGAAAATAAATTTTTGATTGTCAGCAAATGTGTTGGTGTATTTTCTCTCCAAATTTTGTGTAATTAGGTTTGATCTTTTTGGATTGTTTGATTCATTAATTATTAGTATGGAATAAATATGAGGAATTATTATTTTTATGATTAATATGATAGATTTAGATGTACAAAATCCATTTAATAATTATTTATTATATTGATTATTTATAAGTAAGTTGACTGTTTCATATATTTAAGTGTGTAGAGGTATTTTCAATGATATAGTCTTCTATGTATGTGCAATAGATATCCCAAATATTTCCTTGGTCTGAGTCATAATATCCCTAAAACGGGTTTGCAACAACTAATCTAAAAGGAGTAACCATTGGCCTAGATCTTTGAGTTTCTTATATAAAACTATCCCATACTACTTGACCATGTTTGTATGCATGTATGCAATAACTGATAGCAATAAACATTTTTTCTAAAAGCACTTGTCCACATATAATCAAGCCTAAAAGGTAATTTTTAAAGTCATAGAGTCATTTTTTGATCTACCCTTCCCTCTATTTTTTAGTTTATTTTTAAGATCTATCCACTTTAGATTAATATCCATCTAGCCACCAACTTACCTAGTTTTGTCTTTATTTTAGTAAACATCCATCCATACATAGTCCTAGTTAACAACTTGCATTCCCTACCTACTATTCCATCACCTGGTTATTAAAAATACATACCTATAACTCATACCCTGGAGTGGAGTTTACCTCCATTAAGATCCTAAAATGTTAGAGGCTACCTCATTATGAATTAGTGTACATAAAAACTACATCAAAATTATTTTTGGTGCTAGAAAGAGGGCCTTGAGTCTTTCTAATAAAATATATGTTAGTTTCTACATTGAGTTACACTGGAGTCACCTAGGAGAGTGAAAAAATATAGTACTCAGACTAGTCTTCTAGTCTCACCCTTGTCAAATCATAGAAGGCCTAGATCTATACCAACTACCCCTGTCAATAACAAATCCAAAACACCTTCCCCAATAAGGAACACTCCCCATATTAATCATCTACTGGATCAACCACCTTGGTTGGTTAGATCTTCTATTTCCATCCTAGGGGATGTACATGACCTACCAAGGAATCTTGAAAAGTATCTACTATCCTTCTATCCTTCAAGAGGAAGAGTGATAGAAAAGCACATCAAATATTTCAAAACTATGTTAAGATTGATGAATGTTATTAATGAAGATGTTGCATGAAATATTTTTCCTTTCATTCTAATGGATGTTGTTTATGATTAGTACCTTAATCTGTAAGAGAATTCCATCACTTCTTAGGATGCATGTCAAACTACTTTTCTTGCATAATTTAGGTAAGTCACCAACCCCAATTTGATATACTAACACTTTACTATCATGAAGAGGGAACCCAATGAAACAATCTAAGCCTTTAATGTAATATTTTAGAAGATATACACCTAATTAAGCCTAACATATAAACTAGGAGAAGTATTGGCATTAGAAATCTATAAGAATGCTATGGATCTAATTACTACAATCATCTTATGAAGGGATACTGCTATCAACACTTTGGCATTGGCCTATGAAGAGGCCATAAACATTAATAAATAGATTAATCCTCAAGTGATTGGCACACTTAGTGTTAACAATGGTCTCCTAGATTTGAATCCAGTTCCACATGTGAAGTAGAATGTCCCTACATTTAATTAGAATTAGCTATACATGTCACCTCCTCTTACATAGATGACACATCCAAATTATAGTTTTTAAAATAATCATGCACAAGGTGATGGTTACTAGTAGAATCAATGTATAACTACATCCTATACTACTATTGTCCATGGCATAGACTATACTAAAGTAGAGTTAGATGCCATACAAAAACTGGTTTAGAAGTTAAGCAATGACTTCAACATGTAAATAAAGATAGGCAATGCTAATGGCCAAATTTATAATTATAATTTAGGGTTCTAAAGGTATAATAGACCCTTCAACAAGCCTTAAAATAATATAGAGTATCCCAACAAGACTCTAGAGATCAATATAGTAGAGATAGCTTTGCCCAATTGGTGCATAATTCACAACATGTCTCAACATGGTAAAATTGACTATATTGAATTTTGTGCAACTTTTGAGATCTTTCAAAGAGAAGTGGTGAGGCAATATTTGATGCATAACCCACTAGAATTATACCAAGACTCTAGTCCTTTAAACATCACTACGTTACTTAAGACTCATGAGTTTCTTTTTCTGAATGAAGATGATAACATACCAGAGGACAACATTGATGAGATCCATGCTTTCCAATAATTCCAAAAAGGTGGTTATAACCTAGGCATCCCTTCACAACATCTACTCATCCAAATAGTATGGCTATTCCACTGATTTGAAAGGTGATAACAATCCACCTCCCCTGAAAGGGAATGATCAGCCTCAAAATAAGGAGGAACATAGAAGAGGAGGGTATCAAATTATTGAGGACATGAAGAAAATAAAATTAAACATCACCCTTCATGATTAGCTCAAATAAATGAATAATAGGATCTACTATAGAAGTCTATCATAGGGAAAGCCCTTGTGGAAAAGACAAAATCTCTTATAGAGAAAATAAAGGCTTTTGACACCAACATCATATACAAAAGCAAGCTAGAGGTTTCACCCTTTTGATGACTATCAGGGCATTTGGTAAGAATATTCATAATTATTTAGTCAATTCTAGAGCCTTAACCACTGTAATGTCTAATTTTATTTATCAAAATCTTGGCCTAACTCCAAACCCATCAAAGAGAATAATCTCACCGTTAGATAAAATAGTTGTACTAGTAATTGGAGAGCTCACTAATGTGCATATTTAAGTAGCTTCTGAGCCACAAGTACAGATGAATATTGACATCCTTGTAGTAGACATACTTGAAGGTTTTGGACTATTACTAAGTAGGGACTAGTCTAAGATACTCAATGGATATCTCTCATCAAATTTCTCTCACATTTGGCTACCATGGAGAGGCTTTCCAAACCAATTCCAGATTGATTGAGAACCAAGAACGAATTATCCCATCACATAGTACAGTGTCAAAAATGAAGAGGTAAGTTATTAATCCCATAGGCTTGGTATTTATAATTTCACTACAGGAAATGAAACACAAGAGCCAAAATCTTAGGGCCCTAATCAGCTATGGAATCTCCACTTTGATGGTGCTAGATCTAAATAGGGATCATACATACAAATTGAATTGATTAATCCATAAGTAAAGAAGTTATTGGAAGAATACAAGTTGTAGTTATTTTTCACCAATAACAAGTTTGAATATGAATCATTTATTTTGGGATTACACTTTACACTCAAAAATAATGTTAAGCATTTTTTAGTATATGGGGATTTAGAGCTAGTAGTCAATCAGGTTAGAAAAAGGTACTAGTGTAAGTTGTCATGTCTGAAAAGATATAAACACGGAGCATGGGATTTGATTGAAATATTTAAGGATTTCAATATAATGGCTATTCCTATGGAAAAAATCCAAGCTATGGATTCACTAGCTTCTTTCACTACCAATTTGGAGCCTCTCCAAGAATCTTAGGTAACGAGATTCTCCATTACGCAAGAACCATATCCTTTTATTCCTAAAAATGTATAAAATTTCCAAGTCTTTGATGATGACTAGAAAATTGTTTAGTTTCTAACCAACTCAAGATAATTTGAGTCCCAAATCATTGATGATAAGGAAGTTAGTTATCTTTTCCAAGAGGAGTCAAATGAGGAAGGTGTTTTCCAGCTTAAAGAAAATCATCTCCCAACTAGTTTGGTTTCTATAAAAATAGTATTTGATATAGATCCCCAAGCTCAATAGTAAAAGCAACCCAAGGTTAACGAGTCTGACTTCAAAATAGAGAATTTAGGGGATGTGAATATCCCATGCTATGTCAACATTGGCCTTAGTTACACTCTAGAAGAAAGGCAACGGGTGAAGGATTTACTCACCCAATACAAAGATGTGATTGCATGGACATACTAGGACTCGAAGGTTTATGACCCAAAGGTAATCACCCATATAATTCCATTAAAACTAGACCACAATCCATTTAGATAAAGATAGAGACCAGTGAATCCTATACTAGAACCTCTCATTCAAAAAGAATTAGAAACACTGTTGACTGCAAAGATAATCTTCATAATCAGGCATTTTACCTAGGTGGTCAATTTAGTCCCAATCAAAAATAAAAATGGATAAATTAGATTATATGTTGATTTTAGAAACTTGAATAAAGCTTTGGAGAAGGACAACTATCTATTTCCCTCCCTGGATGAGGTTATTTAGATAGTTAGTGGCTCTAAAATGATGTCCTTCTTGGATGGATTTTTAGGTTATAACTAAGTGTTGGTACAATCAAAGGATAGAATTAAAATTGAATTTACTAAAAAGTGAGGTACCTATGCATATAAGAAGATGCCTTTTGACCTAATAAATTTAGGATCCACCTTTTAGGGAGTAATGGATCATGCATTTCGAGGATTAATATGTAAATATATAATCATCTATATGGATGACCTCATTATTTTTTCCAAGAATAGGAATGATCATGTAGGCCATCTGTAGTCAATCTTTGAAAGATGCTAAAGGTTTGGAATCTCGCTAAACCCAAGAAGAACATATTTAGAGTTACTAAGGGTACATTTTTGCGACATATCATTAACAAAAGAGGAATCATCATTGATCCAGATATAATCTAGTGGATTTCAAAGATTGTGCCACCAAACAACAAGAAGGAGCTCAAGTCATTATTTGGGAAAATTAATTTTGTAAGGAAGTTCATCTCAAGATTTGTAGAAATTGTGAGAACCCTTAATGCAATGCTCAAACATGATGCTAAATTGGAATGGATAGTCAAGGCCTCAAAGTCCTTTCAAGACATCAATGATGCTATATATTAGGCCGTAGTACTAATTAGTCCAATTTTACAAAGGAATTTTACTTATATTCATTTTCTTTAAAACATATAATTATTGTTATCATAATGCAAAATAAAGAAGAGACTCAACATCCCATTGCATTCATGATCATGAATTTGAAGGATGTATAACTTAAGTATTCCATGATTGATAAATAGATATTTGATCTTGTGAAAGTGGTGAATAAATTTTATCACTACATCTTGAGAAATAATACTATCACTATCGTGCCTGACCTAGCTGTCAAGCTTACCTTGTCACAAAATGAATTAGGAGAATGTAGGGGTAAATGGATGGAAAAAATAAAAGATTTTGATATAGAAATTAAGCCTAATAAAATAATTTGGGGTCAAGGCATCATCCAAATAATGATTTACCTTAACCCACGTATTATTATTGAAGAGTTTTGTGAAGCCTAGGTATCTAGAAGGGAATAGTATAGTGACATAATTCAATATCTGCTTACTTATACTTGTCCCTAAAAACTCAATCAAGAATGAAGGAGAGATTTAAGGCTTAAATATACTCACTACATGATCAATAAAGGATTTATCTATAGAATAAATTATGAAGGCATCCACCTTAGATGTTTATCTATCAAAGAGGCTCAAGAGATTCTAGAAAACTTACACCAAAGTATAGGCAATGATCATCCATCTAGGAATACCATAACTCACAAGATCCTAAAAATGGGCTATTACTAGCCAATGGTCTTAAAAAATGTCCATGCCCATGTAAGGACATGTATGAATGTCGAGCTTTATCAAAAAGATAAGTATATGCATCTATGCCCTTACAACTTATTGTTGAGGGAAGGCCATTTTCCTAGTGGGGGTTGGACTTCATTAGTGTCATTAATAAAAAATCCTTAGCAGGTTATAAGTTTATACTCACTACCCTAGATTAATGTACCTAATGGACTAAGGTAGTGGCCATAAATAATTTCAGAGCACAAGATGTGATTCACTTCTTAGAAGAACACATCGTAACTAGATTCAACACTTCCATCTCTCTAGTTTGTGATAATGGGCTAGCATTCATATCAGCTAAATTCACTGAATGGGATCAGGATAATTAGATCACCATTAGGTCATGTTCTAACCACTATCTTTAGGGAAATAGATTGGTTGAATCAATGAATAAGAACCTAATAGATGTAATTAATAAATTAGCTAGGGATAAGCCTAGGGACTGGCATAATCTACTTAAGTATGCCCTTTGGGTAGATTGGACAAGATATAAACAAGACCTAAAGGCCTCACCCTATTTATTGGTGTATGGATGTAGGCCAATATTCCCAATCATGATCAAGTCACTAACCTATCAATTCATACAAGAATATATGGAACCAAATGACAAAGCAAAATCTTGATTACTAGATATAATAGAAATGGAAGGTTCAAGGATCGGGTCCCTATAGAATTTTAATAAACACTAAGACAGTCAAGATATCATTTGACAAAAGAGAAAAAGTCAAATCATTTAGAATCTCCAATCTAGTTCTTCTATAGGATAAAGCCCATGAAAAGAAAGGATAACATATTAAATTTGCCCCACTATGGATTGGGCCATATCACATTTTAGAAATCCTTGGCATCAATGCATTTCATTTAAGGGACCTTCAAGGTGATGAACTTATATATCCTATCAATGAACAATTTATGAAGCATTACTTCATGATTGTACCACCTAAAGTTGCCCCAAAATGATGAAGAAAATATGGTATAAGTATTAGTAGTTTAGTTTAGTTTTCTTGCTTTCTAGTTTAGGTTCCTTCTTTCTAATTTAGTTTTTTGATTTCTAGTTTAGTTCCCTACTTTCTAGTTTAGTTGTTTTATTGTTTCCTATGATAATCTATATTAGTTTATCCTGACATGACCAAACTAACATCCTACTAGTTGGGATCCTATTTTATGCTTAGATTGATATATAAGGGAAAGGGAAATTACTAAGGGATTCAAAACTTGGGGTATATTCACAAACCAATTATACTTTTTGTTAGAGGTCTTTAGGATTTGGGTATGTAATCACAGCCATTCAAGGTTATGTCACAATAGAATATTTCTACCAGGTATGTAAAAGTTACTCTTGAATAATCCATATAAATTTATAAAGTTTTCTCATTCCATTGGACCAAGCACACTTTTAATATTAATAATTGTTTGGAGGTGATAATCACTAGTGTAGATGTAGCTGGTAGGGACATTCTGGTAAATGATTTTTTTTATAACTACACCAATTCATAGTGGTTTTAACTCTCCTTCTATTCAAATATAAAAAAGAAAAATAACCAATGTGTTCAAAAGAGAAATAAATAAATCCCAAAGAAAATCTAAATAATATCAAAGGCTCACATGATGAAATAAGGTTAATGTACCACACATCATGATTAAAGAAGAAAAAGAAGAGGAGAGAAGGAACTCAGGGTATCTCTGTCAGGGCTATGGATGCCTGGCTGGTAGCAGAGCAATACCTAAGCTCCCCTGATTTAATGATCTTCAAAATAACTAGACCAAAATCTATAGGTGTTCCAAGTATTCGAAAATATCCTCACAACAAGAGTTAATAAATGTCACTTTAGCACACACATATCCATGGATGCGAAGGCAATATGTTGTGTGATGTAGTTGGGAGTCTCTTTCATATCTCTGATTCAAATTTTTTTTTGTGGCACAGTTCATGTCTAATTTTAAGTTTCTAAAAAAAGTTATGAGTTCTCAAATACTTGGAAGTATTCCCCTTGTAAGTCACCATTTTTTGTAACCAACATTCCCCTTTTATTTAAAAAAGAATGGGACCCACCTTGTTTATGATTTGTCCCTATTTGTTAAGTTTTCCCCTCTTCATAGCCATGGAAGTTCTATTGAATTTATCTTTAATATTAATTCTTGGAAGTAAAAACAATGATATTTTACATTTTGGACTAACTTATTAATGTTTTTCAAGAGTTTTGTATTATGCAAGTTTTGGGACTTAGTTTTATTCAAAATTATTTTATTCAGGATTTTGGCATTTGGACATTTTGTTTGGTGCTTAAATTTGGACATTTCGGTTGGTACTTAAGTTTGGAATTTTGTTCATCATGGAAATTATTTGGGGCTTATTCATCAGACATTTTGTTTGGAACTTCTTTTTAATAATTTTTCATTTTAGAAGTTTTATTCAAAGCTTTTGTTCAAAGTTTTCACATCGAACATTTTATTTAGAGGACTTATTCAGTACTTAAGTTCAAAGAAATTCTTCATCAGATGTGTTAATTGAAACTTGTGTTCAACATTTTGGTCATCATACATTTTGTTCAAATGTTTTTTTGAGAAATTTGGATTTATGTATAACTTCTTTGGGATTTTTGGTCATCAAAGGTTTTGTTCAAAGCTTTTGTTAGAATGTTGTTCAAAAATTATTTTGAGGGATTTGGTATTTGAGCATATTTCTTGGGGTTTGTGTTTGGAGCCTTTAGTTCATGAAAATCATTGGCTTGGTCCTAACATGAAAATTGACTCCTGATTGCTAAAAGACTACTAGACCTAGCTAAAGCAAAACTACTTCATGACACTTGCCAAGAATATAACCTACCAAGTAAACTAACGAGATTTGAATTATGTAGGTAAAGAAAATATATGAAAATTGGACATTACAATTAAATGAACTAGAATTTAATGCACAAATTATATATCAATGATGTATTGCCATCAATGTGTTTATTAGATTACAAGCAAAATTTGAGCTCACTTACTACTCTATGAATAAAACCTTAAACAACTGTGAATCCATTACAAAAAAGCAACCGATGAAGAGGAATTTTCACACTTCAAGAAACTAAATTTAAGCAATCCAAACAATTTTAATGGCTTCATCATCTCAGAGCTTCAGAGGAGTGCTACCACCATCCCCATTCTCCATCAAGGATTCTATAAAATATATAGACACGGTGTTTGATGTAATAATTTTTAATGATAGGTATGTAAAATACTTATAATCATGGGATGCCATTGATGCTATTAACACATTTTATTATGATGTAGATTTATCGCCAACATAATGCCAATTAGTGCTAGACCTACTCTCTCTTAAGAGATAAGGACTGCACTTCATGGTAGCCAATCCTAAAGTTATACCCTACATCAACCTACTATGGGACTTGTTATTTGATAGTAAGGTGACACAAAATGGCTTATTACATCACATGGATCACTAGATGGTCATATCTTGCATCTCTAGTGATGATTTCCAAAGGTACTTATCTCTACCAATTCTAGATGCAATATTTGATAAGCATAGGTTGGTAATATGGAACAAGCATAATTCAATTAAGAAAGTTATAAGCCCATGGATTATTCCTAGGGAAACTATGGTCCTGAAGGCAAAATCCCCCACCCTTATTATAAAATTTAGAATGGGGGTCTGTATCGAGATGGCCCTATTGAATATAATATATGGCATGCCAAGTATCCATTTTCTTCACCTGGACTAGGTGCCACTTATGGACATGTTGATGACCTCAGACATGAATTTTTCCCTATGAGAGATCATCAACCTAAAATTAAGGGAGAATTTTTTTCATAAAGGCAAAAGTCCCAATTTAGCTAGCCATTTTTATAAAATGTCATACTTACTGGATGCAATAATAGTCACAGTGTATAGAGACTTTGGGGAGCTTTAGAGCCCAACCACTAACTGTATAAAGAATTGAATTTGAGATTATTATCAATTCATGCACATATATACATATACTAAGCGTATTATTTGGATTTTTAAGGATGTATATCCACAAGCGTGGTAAGCTTTTCATGAGGCCCCACTGTCAAAAATATCAAAAAGCATAGTAGATACACTAGCTCCTCAGGGTGACTATTGGCTTTACCCAGACTATACAATAATTATGGTCTTTAGCCATAAGGTCAACCCCCTACACCTCCCCAAGTACACATCAAATAAGCTTACGAAAATATAAATTACATATCAAATCTGGTAGAGTGTGGAAGGGGATTTGATAAAGTAAAAGAAAGGCACATTTTATGGATCCCACATGATCATAGGGAGGATGTGCTATACAATGAGGAAGCATTTTAGTGATGTGGGAAATAATAGGAAGTAATATAAATTTCCTAACTTACCTCATAAATATTGGGATCTTCATGGTTGAATACAAAATCATATCTAGGGCTTTGGTATTCCATACTAGCATGTTTCCTATGACCATGCTTTTCTATTCTTAAATGCAAAGGATGATGCCTAAATATTAGAAAGGGCATAAATTATAGGCCTTAAAGAGGATAATTTGAATATTAACTAAGGTTAAAATTTAATTTTAGTGTGATATATGCATACTAGGCTGCCACCCCATGGAGGATGGACTCCTTTAGACTTCTGGGTTAATATACCCTAGTAATAGATAAAATAACAAGGGTAGCCTTCTTACAAAATTACCATACTATTGAAGGCTATTAATAAAGAGATTTTTATAAGTGAGATTGAGAACATAGGAGATCAAGAGTATCTAATTAACTTGGACTCCTATGATGTAGAAGGCCAAGATCACCCAACTATACCACCCTTATAGACATCTACAGTACAAGAGGTTGCTACAACCTCAATTCAATGAGCCTCCTCCCTACCATTAAAGGATACAATTTTCTATAAGAGGAAGCAAAGGGATCCTCTCCTCATAGAGAATCAAACTATTAATCAACCACAAATATGCACACCTTCAGTTCTCCAACAATTATCAACAAAGTAAAAATTAGATGAAGAAAAGGAGTTAGAAAGAGCCAAGGCACTAAGCCTTAAAGATAATAAGGGGAAGTCACCAATCAAATATTAACGATTAGGTATGACAGATCAGCCTTTAGTCCCTTCTTCCCATGTTTCCTCTTTTGTTCCCATTTTTGGTTTAGTTCCCATTAGTGCTACCTTGAAAACCCCTTTTCTCGCTCCAAAAGTGGAGGATATTACCTCTACCCCTGATATTTCAATTTCCCTCATTATTGTCTTACAAACACCTTTTCTCACTCCAAAAGTAGAGTATATTTATTCTACCACTATTGTTTTAATTTCCCCCACAGTGCCATCCATGCCCATTATTGCCACCACTACTAACATTCCCTCCAGGACTGCTACAGTCCGATCTAAGATCAGTAAAAGGGCCTCTAATAAAATTTAAATAATATTGGCTAGCTCCAAAATCCATGTCTCTTCCACTCAAATCAATCTACCAATGCATTCCACCAGCTCCTCCCAAGATACTACTATCATATCCTTAGGGAAGGCCAAAAGATGTAAACAAGTCTATATAGTCTATCCACTCCCCCAATATGGAGGTGTGGATTGGTACAAAATCATATGGTCCTCTCTTCTTGAATTAGTACTCAAAGGAGCCTTAGAATAATTAGTAGAGGCTATAATTGAGAATACAAAACCAATAAACCCAACCCAACTAGCTATCCCACCATGGGTAGTTGACCTTAGATTCAAGGCTTCCCAAAAGACTAATTTCAAAATCACATAACTCCCATCCATAACCTATTTATTTGATAATCCCTCAGGAAGAATTCAAAGGGCCAGGAAGAGGAAATTAGAGGATGAAGTTGGGAGGAGATCATTCTTGAAGAGAGACAAGAGGTCTATGCCTTGTCGAAAAGGAAGAACAAATAACTATGGTAGTCCTTATATATAGAGGACTTCAAGTCCCTAGATGAAATCCATAAGGATGCTATGATAACATTACATGAGGGGATAAATATGCCAATGCAAGATATTGAACATGAATTAGAGAAAATCAAAGAGCAATAAAAAATAGTCCATATCCCTTAAGGGATTGGGATTAAAGTTTAATAGGCTACATTAAAATGTTACAATGCTCTAGAGGCCATTGAGATAATGAGAGAAGAAATGGCTCCATATATTACAATAAATCATGAATTATTTTATTCCTTTAATTAAGATGAAAATAAATTAAAATTATTGATTCTTTACACTACCAATAAGAGACATAATCATTTAGACTTAATGACACCATTAGAGGCATAAAACCCCCTCAACTTGGTGGTGATCAAAACTTAGGAGGCCATAGAGTGGATTACAATAGCTGGGGAAGTAATACCAAAATATAAATAATATAAAACTCTCATTTTTTAGATCTTAGATGAATTGAAATAATCAAAGGCACGGGATACTATAGGTAAGCTGATTAGCAGAATCAATTTTGACCAACTCCTTCAAGAAGCATCTAAGAATTTCAAGCAAAGTTTTTAGGGGTTATCACTCAAAGACATTGAAGTTGAGTTTATTTTTATAATAAATAAGGTAATAAAATTTGAGATATTTAGGATAAAATTCCAAAATATAAAGGTTGAGCATGTAAAAATCCTAGAGTATGTGAACAGGGTGCATAAACCCTCATTATTTAACTTAGATATCATTAGGTAGCAGCATGATGTAGGGAAAAAATGTTATCTTGAGTTGGATATTAAGAAGAATACCGATGTTGTAAATTCTAGTTCAATTATAACATCTATAATAATAGCTCCCACAAAATTTAGTGCACCATGTAAACGTCTACTCAACGTTAGTTGATAGGCTAGTTTTTTGTATATTAATTCAAAGGCATTAAGTTTTATACTCATAATATACTTCTGTTAGAACTTAACATAAAAGTTTCTTAAATTTTTTGCAAGCATGCACATGTTGTATCACATTGTAAATGTTAACTCTAATTTTGGATAAATGTAAGATAACTATATGTATACGTTACATACAATTTTGAAACTACAGTTAGAATTGAGGTTCTAATTATACCATGTAATCATATATTTTCATGTACTTGGAGGATGAGGTGATCCATCCCCAAGTATATTTAAACATATGTAACCCTCATTTTCATTGGTCATAAAATTTAATATAGAAGAAAATCAATTTTTAATTATCAACAAATGTGTTGGTGTATTTTCTCTCCAAATTCTGTGTAATTAGGTTTGATCGTTTTTGGTTGTTTGATTTAGTAATTCTTAGTGTGCAAAAACTATGAGGAATTATTCTTGTTATGATTAATATTCTAGCTTTAAATGTGAAAAAGTTATTGAATACTTATCAATTATATATATTATTTATAAGTAAGTTGACTGTTTCATATATCAAAGTATGTAGAGGTGTTTTTAATGATATAGTCTTTTATGTATTTGCAACAAATATCCCAAATACCTCCTTGGTCCAAGTCATAATCTCCTAAATAAGGGTGTGCAACAATTACTCTAAAAAGAGAAACCTTTGGCCCATAGCTCTAAGTTTCCTATATAAAACTATCCTAGACTACTTGACCATGTTTTTATGCATATGTGCAACAGCTGCTAGCAACAAACATTGGTTCTGAAAGTACTTGTCCATGTAGAATCTAGGCTAAAATCTAATTCCTAAAGTCATAGAGTCCTTATTTTTTTCTCTACCCTTCCATATATTTTTGAGTTTATTTATGAGATCTAAACACTCTAGATTAGTATCCATCTAGCCACCAACTCACCTAATTTTGAATTTCTTTTAGTAACCATCCATTCATACATAGTCTTGGTTAATAACCTGCATACGCTACCTATTATTTCATCACATGGTTATTCCAAAGACATACTTGAAACTCATGCCTTGGATTGGAGATTAACTCCATTGAGATCCTGAAACATTATAGGCTACCTTTTTTATGAATTGGTGTGCATAAAAATTGCATCAACACTAACCAATCAATAATTCCACTCTAAGCTCAGTCAATCAATATAAAATACTGTATATGACTTGCATAAGATGATATACTAGTAACTAGGTGAAATTAAGACTTGCCAAGGGAGGAAACACTACCACATGTGCAAATAAAACTCATATAAACACACTAAACCTGTATTAAGGAATCTAAAGCAATCATTTTTATTATCTTAAGAGATTACAAATTTCAATGTTGGTAGAGTTTCATCATGCCCAAGAGAGGGATTCTGAAACAAGGATAAAAAGCCTAAATATATAGAAGATGAGGAAAGAACAAGAAGAAGGATAATATGTGGTTTAGATAAGAGGAAAAAAGATCATCAGTCACCATCATTAACTCAACATTACTTCAGTTAAAATTAGTACAAGTAGTCCTCTATAAGATCTCTTCATGTTTAATTATCTTGCATGATTATTGAATGATCTATTTTGGCATTGGAATGAGGTGGTTAAGGATGTATTTGACTAACTCCATGTTATGATAAAGCATGTTATTCCTTTAATTTGTTAGATAACTCTTTTTCTTTCCACCTAAAGGTGAGTTAACTAATGGATTGACACTCAAGATCAGTTATGCATGTGATTGACATACAATGGTTATTTATGTGGTGTGAGTATTATTTATGATTTTATTATAACTTAAGTTAACCCTCTCAATAATCTTCAATACCATCTTTGATGTTTCATTATTGATCAAGTAGGTCTACTAGGCCAATTAGGCCTAGTAGCCTAGTTTATTGCATTTGATGACTCTAAAATCCTACATGAAACCTTATAAAACTTATGAATAAGTGTGTTTTTGGTCTTAAAAAATTCCTCAAATCATTATAAAGGTCTTTTTGGGTAAGAAACACCTACAAATATGTCAAACTAGGTGACTAGGTCATCTTGTCCTTCACTCCTATAGACTGACTAATTAGAAGAGACTCATAGAGGTATTTAATGGAATGGTTTTGAGGATATTATAATTTTAGGAGTTAAAAAAAGTGTCAAACTTCATTACCCAATGATTGGAATCTTCTTAAAATATCTTGTACCTCTCTTTCTTCACTTTTTCCTCAAAAAATAATGTTTTTTGACAGGTCCATATAGTTTTGTATAATAAGTTACCATGGTCAAGACTCTATATGAGTGAAATTCATGATTTAAGAGTTTATAAGATGATTCATGGGTGTTTGGATTCAAAAAACTTCATTTTTCTTAAAACTGGTCTATAGTAGGGTTTAGGGAAGTTTTTGGAGGTCTAACTTCTTAATGATGGTTCATAAAGTATGAACCTCCAAACCATAACTTCTTGCCATGTATATTTAGTCCATATACCCCTTTAAATTTATTGAGAATATTGGGTTCCCATGCAAAAGGTGTGTCAAGATATGTATGTAGAGAAGTTGGCTTATGGTCTTCTACATGCATTCTGGACCTGGTCATAGTCTTAACAATGGTTCATAAACCTCAAATACTCAACTAAACTCACTAATTAATGGATTTAAAGTGACTTAGGGTGCATAAATCTCGATAAGATAATTTTACTTAGGTCCTCCTGTGAAAGATATGAGCTCTTGAATATGCAACTTGAATTGACTATCTAGACTGAATAGTTCAAATTAGCTCTTTGAGATAGGAAATTGACCTTTATATGTTATTTATATAATTTAAATATCTCATATACACTTAAAAATTCTCATGGTTTTATTTGGTTATAAGGGTCTACAAGTTTCTTCATGGTGGTATAGGCCTTCTAGGCCTAAAATAGGCTTTTAGGCCTATTTATCTATTACTGAGTGTTGGAGGTTTGAGGCAATTGTAGATGAGTTTTGGATTAAAAAAATCATGAAACCCTTCCTTTATATCTACTCTCAACCTTTGTTCTCATCTTTAAATTCTCAAACTACCCATAACTCCTTATTTGTCTACCCTACGATTTTTTGGCAATTAATCCTGTGTAACCCTTATGGTTGGGTTTAGTGATTTTATTTGATTAACCTAAGATATTATTATCTATGAGATGTTTCTCTATCTCTCTCAATGATCTATTAGCTTTTATCAACCTCAAACAACTTCCAAATGTGTACCAAACCCTCAATTTGTATGCATAAACTAGTTATAAGCTTGCCTCTTCAACTAACCTTCAAGGGTTTTGAGTTGAAAGATAACTATTGACTACCTAAAAGAACATATGAGGAACTCCACTAAAATATTTCATTTGTCTCAAAACCTCTTCATAAATTCCAAACTCTCTATATTTTCCTCACACCTCCAAATGACTCTCTTGGTCTCATCCTTAACTACTTAGCTGACTGTATGAGCTCTGTGGCAAAACAATGACCATTTAAATTATTGAAATGAACTTTAGGATTGAATAATAATATTTATATAGTCATAATGATCATATGTGACAAAATTGAGAAGTTAACTCCACCTATAGAGGCCTTAAAATGACAAATTTCTCTAAAATTAGCTCTTCATCATTGATTGTGTGTATATGACTATGTAGATGCATGTTGGCTATGTATGTTTGAGATTTTGGGTTTAATATTTACCATACTCTTCATCATATGTATTGGCCTCAACATTATTCAATAACTATATGGCTTGTTTGAGATAGAAACTAGTGTTCATTACCTCATATTTTAGCTCTCCTTTTAGGCTTAACTAGTTATCATGAGTTTATATCCCATGTGTGGATTTAAGGAGTGACTTGATTGATATCAAGAGTTTTAAGACTTTATCCACTATATCATCAACCTTTAAATTTTTTAAAATTGTTTAAATATTCATCAATCTCTAAATACTTCAAAAACCTTATAACTCTCATTGTGTTGCACTTGTAGACCTCATTGACTTGATATTGGTTTGATCAAAAGGAGGACCTGTAAGTTGGGGCATATAGGTCACTTTTTAAATACATAGGCCACTTGGACATCTCATCTAACCATTGAACTTACTGATTCTATCAACCATGATATTCCATTATCATTGTTTGATGATCCATGAAGCATATATTAAACACAAGACCATTTGAACTTACCTATCTCACTAAGCATGATTGTAATCCTATAACTGTAGGTGGATATTTATATAGTTTATATGGATTGAGGGGACTATCAATAAAATCATAAGAATCCCTTAACTTCTCAAGTATCCTGGCATGCTCTTTCAAGGATTGAATTATTATGACTGCCATTAGATTGGGTTTCCATGATAAAGACTCCTTTGAGTTGGTTGATTGAGTTTTGACCATGGTTTTAGGTGGTCATGAGACACCTTGATTGTAATATACATGATTTTTTAAGGTTTAATTCAAGGCATTAACCATTAAATGACTCCACTCTAAGCTTATTCAATCAATATCAAACACTATATATGACCTGCATAAGATGATATACTAGTAACAAAGTGAAATTAAGACCTGCCAAGGGAGGAAACACTACCACATGTGAAAATAAAACTAATATAAACACACTAAACCTATATTAAAAATCTAAAGTAGTCATTTTTATTATCTTAATAAGTTATAAATTTCAATCTTGGTAAAGTTCCATCTTGTCCAAGAGAGGGATTATGAAACAAGGCTAAAAATCCTAAATATAGAGAAGATGAGGAGAGAACAAGAAGAAGAAAAATGGATGGCATAGAGAAGAGGATAAAAGATAATAAATCACCATAATTAACTCAACATTACTTTAGTTACAACTAGTATAAGTAGTCCTCTATACATTCCCTACATGCTTGATTATCTTGCATGATTCTTGAATGAGCTGTTTTGGCATTGGAATGAGGTGGTTGAGGATGTAGTTGACTAACTTCACCTTATTCTAAAGCATTTTATGCCTTTATTTTATTAGATAACTCATGTTATTTACACCTAAAGGCGAGTTAACTCATGGATTGACACTCAAGACTAGTTATACGTGTGATTGGTAGTTGAAGACCAGTTATGCATGGAATCACCACTTGAAGACTAGCTATGAATGTGATAGACACTTAAGGGTTAGTTATGTGGTTTGAGGATCAATTATGATTTGATTATCACTTAAGTTAACCCTATAAATATTCTTATACACCATCTTTGAGGTCTCCTTATTGATCAAGTAGGTTTACTAGGCCAATTAGGACTAGTAGACTAATTGCTTGCATTTGATGACTCCAAAATCTTGCATGAAACTTTAGAAAACCTATGAAGTGTGTTTTAGGCTTGAAAAAATGATCAAATCATGATATAGGTACATTTGGGTAAGAAACACTAGGAAATCTATCAAACTAGGTGACTAGGTCATCTTATCCTTCACTCCTACAAATTATCTGGTTAGAAGAGACTCACAAAGGTGTTTACAAGCATGATTTTGAGCATATGATCATTTTAGGAGGTTAAAAAGTTCTAAAATTAATTCCCAAATTATTTGAATATTCTTATACTATCTTGTACCTCTATTTCCATACTTTTTCCTCAAATACACTATTTTCTAATAGGTTCGTATAGTTTCATACAACAAGGTACCATGGTCAAGACCCTCTATGAGTGAACTTAATTAATTAAGAGTTTCTAGGATTATTCATGGGTGTTTTGATGCAATAAACTTCATTTTTCTCAAAACTAGTTTGTAATAGGGTTTAAGGAGGGTTTTAGAGGTCCACCCTTTTAATGATGGTTCATAAAGTACATACCTCCAAACCATAACTTATTTCCATGGATATTTAGTCCATATACCCCTTCAACTTTCTTGAGAATTTTGGGTTCCCATGTAAAAGGTGTGTCAAAATGTGTACATAGAGAAGTTGGCTTGTGGTCTTCTACATGTATTATGGACCTGCTCATAGTCTTAGTAATGGTTATTAAACCTCATCTCCTCAACCAACCTCAATCCTTCATGGATTTCAAGTGGATTATGGTTCCTAACTCTTTAAAAAATCATTTGAATCAAGTCTTCCTGTGGTGAAAGATATGAGCTCTTGAATAGGAAACTTAAACTGACTGTCTAGATTGAATAGTTCAAATTAGATCTTTGAGACCAAAAATTGAGATTTTCATTATATTTATCTATTTGTAATATCTCATTTATGACCTAAGCCATCCTATTAAAAATTATCATGGTGTCAATTGTTTAGAAGGGTTTGCAAGTGTCTTCATGGTGGTTTAGGCCTTCTAGGCCTAAAACAAGATTTTAGGCCTAATTGATTTATTATCAAGTGTTGGAGGTTTGAGGCACCTATATATAAGTTTGGGATGGAAAAATATCATGAAATACCTCCTTTATACCTTATCTCAACTTATGTTCTCATCTTCAAATGCTCAAACTTCCCATAACTCCTTTTCTCTCTACCCTAGGGTTTCTTGGCAATTAAGCTTGTGTAACCTTTATGGATAGGTTTGGTGATTTTCCTTGCTTAAAATTAGATGTTTCTATACCTATCTCAATGATATATCATATATTATAAACCTCAAACAAATTCCAAATGTGTACTAAACCCTCAATTTATATGCATAGACTAGTTACACAGCTGCCTCTTCAACTAACCTTCAAGGGTTTTGACTTGACAGATGACTATTGAATACCTAAAATAAAATTTAAGGACCTAAAATAAAATATTTAATTTGTATCAAAATCTCTCCATGAAGTCCAAACTCTCTGTATTTTCCTCACACCTTCCAAATGATTCTCTTGGTCTTATCTATGACTGCTTAAATGACTGGATGAAATCTGTGACAAAATAGTGACCATTTCCACCATTGACATGAACTTTATAATTACATAAGAAGATTTATATATTCAAAATTATCATTTTAACTAAAATTGAGAGGCTAACTCCACCTGTAGAGGATTTAAAATGACAAATTTCCCCAAAACTAGTTTTTGGGCATTGACTGTGTGTATATGACTTTGTAGATGCATGTTACCTATGTATGTTTGAGGTTTTGGGTCTAATATTTACCATCCTCTTCATCACATATATTAGCCTAAATATTATTCAATAACTATATGGCTTGTTTGAGATATAAACTAGTGTTAATTACCTCATTTTTAGGTCTCTTTTCAAGTTTAGCTGGTTATCTTGAGTTTGTAACTTGTGTATGTCTTTAAGGAGTGACTTGATTATTCTTAGGAGTTTTGAGACTTTATCCACTATAACATAAGCCCTTAAAACTTTTTAAACTATTGAAATCTTCATCAAGCTCTAAACACTTCAAATAACTTATAACTCTCATTGTGTTGCACTTGTAGACCTCATTGACTTGATATTGGTTTGATCAAAAGGAGGACCTGTAAGGTGGGGCATATAGGCCACTTTTTAAATACATAGGCCACTTGGACATCTCATCTAACCATTGAACTTACTGATTCTATCAACCATGATATTCCATTATCATTGTTTGATGATCCATGAAGCATATATTAAACACAAGACCATTTGAACTTACCTATCTCACTAAGCATGATTGTAATCCTATAACTATAGGTGGATATTTGTATAGTTTATATAGACTAAGGGTAATTTAAATCAAATTATATAACTCCCTTGCCTTCTCAATTATCCTATCATGCTATTTTAAGGATTGAATTATTATATACTACCATTAGATTAGGTCTCCATGATAAAGGCTCCTTTGAGTTGGTTGACTGAGTTTTAACCATGGCTGTATGTGGTCATGAGACACATTAATTATAATCTCTATGTTTTAGGATTTCATCTCCCACATACTTGAATTTTTGATGATCTTGAATGTTGATTGAAGTCCTAATTAGGCTGAGGGGTCTCTTAAACAATCTTTCTTTTCTCTTTTAGGTTTGAAAATGAGTTTTCCCCCTCAAACATGCCTATAGATGCTAGTGAGATGGTCTTGACTACACCTATGAATTCTAATCTCATCAAATTACTAACTTATTATGACCCTCTTGACCCTAGATAGAGTCTTAATTAAGCTCCAGGTTCATTTTCAAATAATCTCTCTATTCTCTCTTTGCCATTAAGACTAACTTGTTCCATAAGTCACTTGTAGGTGTCTTAGGATCATCAATTCAATTCTTAGGACTATCTTGACATGAAAAAATGACCTAATATCTCCCTTAATGATCATAACCTCCTCAAACAATCCATGAACCTATTTAAATATTCCAATTAAGTTCAAACATATTCATATCTTTATCAACACTTTAGCTTGAAAAATGGATGATATTTAGATAGGCCTGTAGGTTATCCTAATATGATTAACTGTAAGTTCATTAACTTCTTCCTTTGATTGAGATTTTAATTAAGTCCCAAATAAGGATCAAGAAACCTTCAATCTATGCTAACTCCCACTTATGTATTTATGCAATGATCTAACCTTCATAAAGACTATGTACCATACCTTTATGATAGTTATAGGTGACTATGTAGGGTTCCTTTATATGAACATAAGTGGAAATATACCTTGAGAAGGTCACAAAACTACCCATAACTCCTTATCTCTCTACCTTAGGGTTTCTTGGAAATTGAGCCTATGTAACCCTTATGAATAAGTTTGGTTATTTTCCTTGCTTAACCTAAGATATTATTCTCTATGAGATGTTTCTCTACCTCTCTCAATGATTTATCAGCTATTATCAACCTCAAATAAATTCCAAATGTCTACTAAACCCTTAAGTTGTATGCATAGACAAGATACAGGCCTACCTCTTCAACTAACCTTCAAGGGTTTTAAATTGAAATATGACTATTAAATACCTCAAAGAGAATATAAGAACCTCCACTAACATCTTTCATTTGTCTCAAAACCTCTTCATGAATTCCAAACTATCTATATTTTCCTCACACTTCAAAATGACTCTCTTAGTCTCATCTATGACTGCTTAACTGACTGTATGATATTTGTGGAAAAATAGTGACCATTTAAACTATTGACATGACCTTTAGAAATGCATAATAAGATTGCTATAGTAACAATTATCTTTTATACCAAAATTTAGAGGATAACTTCACTTGTAGAGGCCTCAAAATGACAAATTTTCCCAAAACTTGGGTGTTGACTGTGCATATATGATTGTGTAGATATATGTTGGTTATGTATGATTGAGGTTTTAGGTCTAATCTTTACCATCCTATTCATCATATCTATTAGACTCAATATTATTCAATAAATATATGGCTTGTTTGAGATAGAAAGCAATGTTCATTACCTCATATTTTATCTCTCCTTCTAGGCTTAGCTAGTTATCTTGAGTTTATAGCCTACGCATGCCTTTAATGAGTGACTTGATTGTTCTTAGGAGTTTTGAGACATTATACATTACAACATAATACTTTAAAACTTTTGAAACTATTGAAATTTTCATCAAGATTTAAACACTTCAGAAAACTTATGACTCATTGTGTTGCACTTGTAGACCTCATTTACTTGATATTGGTTTGATCAAAAGGAGGACCTATAGACTGGGGCATATAGGTCACTTTTTGACTATTTAGGCCACTTAAACATATCATCTAACCCTTGAAATTTCTAATGCTATCAACCATGATATTCCATTATCATTATTTCATGATCCATGAAGAATTTATTAAGCACAAGATGATTTGAACTTACTTATCTCACTAAGCATGATTGTAATCCTATAACTGCAGGTGGAGATTTGTATAGTTTATATAGATTGAGGGGATTATTAGTAAAATTATAGGACTTCCTTAAATTCTCAAGTATCCTAGAATTCTATTTTAAGGATTGCATTATTGTATGACTTCAATTAGAATAGGTCTCCATGAAAAAGACTCCCTTGAGTTGGTTGACTAAGTTTTGACCATGGCTTTAGTTGGTCATGAGACACCTTGATTGTTCTCTCTATGATTTAGGATTTCATTTCCTACATATTTGACTTTATAATGATCTTGAATATTTAAGGAAGTCCCAATTAGGCTTAGGGGTCTGTCAAATAATATTACCATTCTCCTTTAGGTTTGAAAATGAGTTTTCCCCCTCAAACATGCCTATAGATGCTAGTGAGAGGGTCTTAACTACACCTATGAATTATGCCCTTATCACATTACTAACCTATTATGACCCTCGACCCTAGATAGAGTCTTAATTGAGCTCAAGGTTCCTTTTTAAAGAATCTCTATGTTCTCTCTTTTTCATTAAGACCAACTTGTTCCACAAGTCACTTGTAGGTGTCTTAAGATCATCAATTCAATTCTTAAGATTGTCTTGATAGGCCAAAATGGCCTTGTATGTTCGTCAATGGTCATAACCTCCTCAAATAGTTTATGAACCTATTTAAGGCTTCTAACTAAGTTTAAACATCTTTATATCTTTGTCAACACTTTATCTTTAAAAATGGATGATCTTCAGATAGGCCTGTAGGTTATCTTAAGATGATTGACTGCAAGTTAATTGGCTTCTTCCTTCGATTGAGATTTGAATTAATTCCCAAATAGGGATCAATAACCCTTAAATCTCTCCTAATTCCCACTTATGTATCTATGCCATGATCTATCCTTAATAAAGATCATGTACCATACCTTTATGATAGTTTTAAGTGACTGTGTAGGGTTGATTTGTATGAATAAAGGTGGAAATAGACCTTGAGAAGGTCACAAAACATTGTTGATGAACCTCTAATTCACTCATTGTGACTTGAGGAGGTAGTTCAAATAAAAAAATTCAATTAGATATCCTCTAGTCCCTCCTTTCTTACAACTTTCCATGAAAAGTACTTGAATGTGTTTGCTTTGGCAATTGGTGATCATTCATCTTTGTTTAGTAGGGTTTTATGGTTTGTATACATAGCTTCATGATCATAATACTTCCAACAGTCTTGACTCTTATTTGAAAATGGATACATGAGGTGAGAGTGAATGATAAGTGATATGATGATAATAGATATGGAAATGAGAATGGAGATGGGGTGGAAAGCTTAAAATAGTGATGAATGGTAGTATAAAGTTGGTGAAAATGAAAAAGGACATAAGGAGTGAAATGACACATGAATCTAACACCTTAAAAGTCATGAATACCATTGGAGAATCATAAGCATATGCCTCAATTAGACATACCACTTTGGAGGTCTTTAAACAAGCATACACTGCTAAAATGGAAACATAAGAATCATCAAAAACCTTAACAAATGCTAAGTTTCCTTGAATTTTGCTAAACTAAGACTCCATGAAGATAGTAAGAGTAAATTAATAGATTCTTTACCATGGTACCTATTGATTAAATTTGAAATCTAGTCAAATTTGGTCAAAACCTAATATTTTGAACTTTTGAAGAAGGTTTCATGTGTCTTATGGGGTCTCTTATTGTCCTATATGTCTCACTTGTCCTTCCCCTAACCCTTGTTGAAGCCCATTTACCCTTGTACTAGGCTAGTCAACTTAAGTCAGCCTTGGTCAAACCTAGTCAAACTTAATCAAAGTGAAAAATCATGTTGTAAATGTCCTAAGATGGTATTTGATATGTTTCAAGGTGTCTTCAAGTCATAAATTAGTCACTTGCTAGGTTTCATATGCCAAAAGAGTCATTTGGCCACATTTTTAACCTATTAAATGACTTGTACAAATAGTGGAGTTAGAAAATTTGTCACAAAGAAGATTATCAACATGAAAGGGGTCAGGATCAGTATGAAAGTGGTTAGTGTTAGTTAAAGAGTCAATTATATGCAAAAAGGGGGAGTTTCTTGTTAATTTTAGGCCCTTTTGGGCACTTGTACAGAATCAATGACCTCAATTATAGGTAAAAACGTGGGTAGTATGCCTCTTCACCTCCCCACTATCTTTTAAATTCTTGGTTTTAAAGGAGGATGTCAAAATCCTTAGTTTTTCTCCTATTTCTTCCATTTTCTCTTTGTAAGTTAAGGAAGGTCAAATTCAAACACTTGGTATGGGCCATACAAGTGGAGTTTGGAGTAATGATTTTGGGGGTGGATAGTGATATGAGTGTAATTTAAATCTATATAAATAACTTTTAATTTTGTGCCTCCTCCTTCATGAACAATCACTTAAACTCTAGGTAGCCTTTTATATACTTGCATCTATGAGAGAGTCATTGTTTGCACTTGTATCAAATTTTATTGCTTTAGTTTTATGGTTTTGTTTGTTTTAGGTGTTACTAAAGGTTATATAATGCCTCTCCATAGGTTTTTCATGATTTTATTGGATTTTTAATTCATCAAATGCCTAGGAAAGCCTTTTCTAGGCTTGTTCTTGCTCTAGACCATGTTTGCTACCTTTGCTAAAAAATATGCACCTACAGGTGCTATGAATGAAATATTTTCTCATTAATGTGAAGGAATTGAATGTGTCTCAGGTGTTTTTAAGTATGAAAGTGTATTTTGTGATCAAGGAAGAGACCATGAGGCCTAAATCTTGCACCTAGTCCACTCTTTCCCTTCACTGTCTACATATTCAAAGGAAGTGATCAGTCAGGGGTCTACATGATGGCATCATGCATAGATAATAAACTTGATAATGGTTTTAATCCCTTTGAGATATTTAGAATGCATTTTTGAGAGCTTAAGTTAATTAATATTTGATGGAGAAGAATCAAAATGGGCTATGAAAGTTTCAAGAAGATGAGGACTGTATGTTTATGACCTCTATCCCAAAAGGACCAAATAGATTTACTGAGTGTTTTTTTTATTTTCATATAATGAGGCTATGAGGGTTTTAAGGGATCTTCATATGCTCACCTTATAGACCTATCCATGGACAATGTCTATGCCAACTTTGAGAAAAAAAAGACATGGAAAAGGTAGTATTCTAAAGGTCTAAAAGTGACTCTTGAACTTCCTCTTTTCTCTCTCACACATAATTTCTATAAATTTGAGCCTTTTTGGCATTGTAAGTGACCACACCTAGTATGGCAAATCCCTACTAGTTTGATATTATACTTTTCCTTTGAAATAAGATATACAATATGGTTTTGATCCTACAAACTATCTTGTCTAAGTGTGTGAAGAGATATATAGTGAAAATTCAAGCGATTGATATCAATCCTTGATTCCTCTCAATCCTCCCATTTTTGATGCAAGTTGTTTCATTCTAACAAGTCACATGAAGTATTGTTAAGTGTATGAGTATATTCTTTAAGTGTAAAAGTAGTTATAGTGTCTAAACCTAATCTTAGGTTAACTCACTTTGAGTAGTATTTCATGTATTCCACCTTCATGTTTGAAATACTAATATTAGAGTGCTCTAAGATGTAGAATCTAGTTTTGTGAGTCTTGTCTCTTAGTATATTTGTATGATAATCTTGTGGAGATATTCATGGTTTATCACCCCTATAATAGTTTACTTTAATGTAACTCATATCTCTTTTCACACAAAAAATTATTATATTAGGTGACAAGTACATCAAGACATATCTAGGGAGCTAGCCCCTTCAATCTTAGAGGTCTACTTCCACCATAAGTGCCCCACACACTTGAAAGTAGTCCAATGTTTCTCAATTTGGAAGAGGCTTAAACACCCTCTTCTAGGGTGCAAGATTTGGAGCCAATAGTACCTTGAGGAAATTTTAAGAATATTTAAAGGACACATGAACATGAAATATACCTACAAACCATGTCATGATGAGTCTTGACACCCATTAATCAACCCTTGAAATGTACAACCTATTAAACTATCTATAGACTATAGATTTAACATTCATTTATCTTTTTTAGATCCATATGAACTCACATGTGTGGAAGGAAGTTGAATAATATCATGAAAAGGGGGTTCAAACTCTTAAAAATCTCCATAAACTTTCATTTTTATGAAACTATGCTTAGGAGAGGAGAAAACTTAGAAAACCAATTGCTTATCTGAATGAAGAAGCCATAGTGAGGAACTTAACTTATAAAGGATTGTTCATAAAGTAGAGAGATATAAATTGAGAACCAATTCCCAAATATGGAATATCTCTTATATCCCTTCATATACCCAAAATTTTAGATCTTGATTTTCTCTTTGATAGGCATACCATCTAAAAACCTGAAGGGCTCTCTTAAGGTTCAAAAGAGCTAGGTGGATGAAGATAACCAATTTTGAGTCTGTATGGAACCTTATTACCATGAATATATTTTGGAACACCTGTCATGAATCCATCTTGAAACTTTTGACCTCTGCTATATGGAAAAGTTCATACAAATCTTACTCTTGCATGAAAACACATAAAAAAGGCCTTTCTCTTACATTTTCTCTAGAATGAAAGCTTTGAACTTCCAATTTAGGGAAAATTGAGAAAGAGCATAAGTTTTTTGTCATATTAACACAAGTAAAAAGTCTTTTGAGATCAAAATGGGGCATGTTTTACATGTGGGAGCTCTTTGGAGAGAAAAACTATGCTTTGGACTTGAAGAGGAGATATTTCCAAAGCATGAAACACTTGACTTAAAGCAAAGTCATGAATATGAAGGTGTTTAAAGGTATTATGAATGATTTAATGGATTTTTGACTCCAAATTTATCATTAAAAGACTCAAAACCTCTCTTTTAGGCAATATACACATAGATTTACAAAGGAGATTTGCCACTAAGTACCATGAATAATACCTTTTAGCCTTCTTAAAAGGCTTGAATGAGGCTTTTAGGTATTTTGATCACACTTCAAAGCTTGTATCCATCCCCATACCTTGTATATACCAAATATACTAGATAATCTCATGATGAATCATCAAATACCCTCTTTATCATCTCCTTCAAAGCTCTTTTAGATAACAAGACCACTTGAGTTCTTTGTTAAAGACCTCCAAACATCCTCAGACATCATGATGTTACTTAATACCACTTGAAAAGATATATGACAATGAAAAGACATGAGACTCACTCTTTGAATGATAGTCAATAAACACTATTATGATCAAGCACATCATTTGAGGACCAAGAATAACTAGGACATGAAAAGTTTTTATTGTAGGGGTTGGCCTTTAGCCTTGACAAGCCAAATTTACAACATGTTTTATGACTCACTGGGGTTGACCAGCCTGTTGATCAAGATAACTCACTAATTTTTCATGACAATGATAGTTTTGAAACATAACAACATGATTTTGATGACTACCTTGGACTTCCAAACAAATTTTGCACCTTAAGACACCTCAATGACTGCAACAACAAGACTCAACAAAAATAAAAAAGAACAAAACTAAAATAAGAAGCAAACACACCTAACCTAAGGAAATAACAAAACAAGATAAACACAATAATAATGTAATAGAATACTACTTATGCTAAGCACTTATTTAAATAAGACAACAAACTAAAATAACTAACCTGAAGTTAAACATTGTCCTCTAGGGTCAAATGGAAACTTGATTGACCACCATGTCACTTTGAAGTATGATTTCAATATATTAATAGTTCCCTCTTGTAGCTAGGAGAATTATCACATTCATGGCCTCTAGGGAAGTATATGGGCCTTTTACTTCCTCTCTCAGGTATATGGATTATACATGTGAGTTCAACACCCAATCATACTCCTTCCATATTCTTCTACTTTGCAAGAACAATGCTAATTCTACCTTAGTCATGGGCTACCAAAGGTTTACCATGTTTTGGTTAATGCTTTTATTCTACTCCATATGGACATCTTGAACTTCATTAGACATGCTAAAGGACAAGAAATATTCACTTAGTTTGTGTTTAGGAGTATCAACTTGAGGTACTACCTCATCAAACATTTCATCATTTCTTCCAGCCACTTGTGCTTGCTCATCTTGTAGACAAAATTTGACGGGGTCAACAACTGATTGGTCTTCAACATGTTCCATATGAAGTGTGATTCCTTGAAATGATTGATATTCATAACAAATGATCATGTATTTCTACCAAATGTTACCATTGTCACTTTGACACTCATATTCATTAGCTATCCTACACTTGTTTATGGTAACTACTACAAGTTCTTGAGTACTATTATGATGGAGGACAACTACTATGTGACCAAGGAGTTCTTGAGAAACATCTTCTTCTTGCTAGAATAATACCTCTTCCTCTTGTGTCTCATCTTGTACTTGTAGATCAAATTGCATCCCACTAACCTTTTATAACTCATCATCTTTTTCATTCTAAAAGATTGAATCATACCCATCCTTGCAAAGGGGTGTCTCAATGATGATGTGCTCCTCTTGCTCACTAAAGTCACTCTCATCTTCTATTCCTTCAACTAAATATTCTTCATTTACTTCACAAAGGAGAGGATCCTTCTCAATAATTAGGATGGTGCCACCATCACTTACTCTATCTATTGATATTTTCTTGAATAGAATTAGATGAGGGGAAATCCTTGGGCTTTTGAGGAGGGAGTGGGGGTTGAATGTTCTCATGTTTGCTTTCTACCTCAGCATCTTGGATTTTACTTGATTGTTCTTATGTCTCCCTTAACTTTTATATTTATTTCCAAGTCATAAAATTGGTTTTAGGAACCTCTTATATTTCATTTATTGTAACCATGGGTATGAATGGAGGAACTTCATGCTGAGATTGTGTTACTTTTGTAGCTACTATTGACTGATGTAGATGTTGGTTTGCAAGCTCAACTTGTTTAGTAAGGTAAGCCTCAAAGTCAAGAACCATATCATTGAATATCTTCCCGTAATAATTAAAATATGAAGGCCATGTCATAATATGATATGTGACATGAAGCTCAGCCTCCTCAAAACACACTTCTTATACCTTTTGAGGTCTCTCTTGGATAGAGTTCCAAGTAGGAAAAATTTTCAAGGTTTGAGAGAACTTTAAGGGATTTGATACACTTTTGTTTGAAATTATTGAGATGGGAAGGGAAATTCAATAGAGGACTAATTTCAAATGAAGGAGGGAGCATACTACTAGTTATGGGGAACTTGGTGTCTCTCATGGACTACCAACTTCTCTTCAGTGCCTTAAATTAAAACACCTATGTCAAGCATATCACTACTAAATTTTGAATGACCTTGTCTTCCAAAATATGCCCACTTTTATTTATCTTACTAAAATAAATCTCTCATTCTCTCAATCTCATGCTTAGGTATCTCTTGTCCATAGCTCTTTTGTGTGTCAATCCTCACCATATGTTTTTCATATCCAAACAAGGTCTATTTAAAGCTTGATATGGAATATCTTGGAACTTGGTTGTGATGATGAAGAATTTCATAAGATTTCCATCACTAATTAGAATGATATTTAGGCTACCAAGAAGTGAGTGAGGTTCACAAGTAGGGCTAGAGTGGTATCTTTGGTATTGAAATGGATAATAGGACTGATAATAGATCTCATATTGTTGATCAGTGTGAATGTAGGGCTGATAAGGGTTATAATGAGATGGATAGAGATTATATTGGAATTTTGATGGATCATAGGGATGTTGAAAAGGAAATGAATGATATGAATATTCCATATATGATACCATATCCCACCAAAAGACACATAAAAATAATGAATTATGAACAAGAGCTGCTCAGACCTTTGATATGATGATAACCTTATGAATGCTCAAGCTACTATTTTGAAGGATTTAATATTTTAATATTGTCCCATTAGGTGTGCTATAACTCTTATCAACCCAAGGTGCACCCTGTTGAAGTAAATTACTTAGATCTCTTTCAAACCTAGACTAACATTGGATTGGTCTACAAATGGTGGGATACTTGTATCTTAGAATAAACCTCTAGATTATGAGTCTATCTCCTCTCATATATCAACTTTTCTTAGTTTAATAAAACTTACTTTGATTTGGGGGTGAAAATATTTATAAGGATAAATGAAAGGGAAACCTATACTAGTGATGGTGATGCACCTAATGTAATCATTCATCCACTCAATTTGAACTCTAACTAACACTAATTAGCAATGCAAATCACTAAATCTTACAACTCTAAGGGAATTCTATGCAAAAGTGTTTCAAATAAAGGTTTCATCAAGTAATAAAAGTATGAGGGCAATGACGGAAGGCTTGATTTAAGGCACTAACTAGTAAATAAGTCCACTCTAAGCTCAATAAATCAATATCAAAAACTATATATGACCAACATAAGATTATATACTAGTAACTAGGTGATAGTAGGACTGGCCAAGGGAGGAAACACTACCACATGTGAAAATAAAACTATTATAAACATACTAAATATGTATTAAGGAATTTTAAGTAGTCATTTTTGTTATCGTAAGAGGTTACAAAGTTCAATCTTTGTAGAGTTTTATCATGCCTAAAAGAGGGATTCTGAAACAAGGCTAAAAGACTAAATATATAGAAGATGAGAAGATAAAAAGAAGGAGATAGGATGGCATGGAGAATAAGATAAAATATCATCAATCACCATCATTAAATCAACATTTCTTTAGTTACAACTAGTATAAGTATTCCTTTATAAGATCTCTTCACATTTGATTATCTTGCATGATTATTGAATGAGCTATTTTTGCATTAGAATGAGGTGGTTGATGGTGTTGTTGACTAGCTCCAATTTATGATAAAGAATGATACATATTTATTTTTTTAGATAACTCCTATTATTTCCACTTAAAGGTAAGTTAACTCATGAATTGACACTCAAGATCAGTTATGCATGTGATTAGTAGTTGAAGACCAATTATACATAGAAATACCACTTGAAGACTATATATGCATAGAATTGACACTTAAGGGTCAATTATGTGATGTGAGGATCAATTATTATTTGATTATCACTTAAGTTAACCCTTTAAATAGTCTTCTATGCCTTATTCGATGTCTCCTTGTTGATCAAGTAGGTCTACTAGGCCAATTAGGCCTAGTAGCCTAATTGCTTACATTTGATGACTCTAAAAGCCTATATGAAACCTTATAAAACCTAGGAATAAGTGTGTTTTAGACCTAAAACAATGCATCAAATCATGATATATGTCCTTTTGGGCAAGAAACATCATTAAATCTATCAAACTAGGTGACTAAGTCATGTTTTCCTTCACTCTTGTAGATTGGATGATTAGAAGAGACTCATAGAGGAATTTATAGGCATGTTGTTAAAAATTTAATGGTTTTATGAGGTAAAAAAGTGTCAAAATTAATTCCCAAATGATTGGAATATTCTTAAACTATCTTGTACCTCTATTTCTACACTTTTTACTCAAAAAACACTATTTCCTAATAGGTCCATATAGTTTCATACAACACGGTACCATGGTTAGTACCATATATTTTTGAAATTAATGACTCAATATTTTATAGGATGATTCATGGGTGTTTTTATGTAAAAAACTTCATTTTTCTCAAAACTATTTTGTAGTAGGGTTTAGGGAGGGTTTTGGAGGTCCACCTTCTTAATGATGGTTCATAAAGTATGGACCTCCAAACTATAAATTATTGTTATGGATATTTTTTAGATATAACCCTTAAAATTTATTAATAATCTTGGGTTATTATGAAAAAGGTTTATCAATATGTGTCCATAGAGAAGTTGGCTTGTGGTCTTCTACATGCATTCTGGACCTGATCATAGTCTTAACAATGGTTCATAAACCTCAAATAATAAAACAACATAAATCCTTCATGGATTTCAATTTACCTAGGGTTAATAACTCATTATAATATAATTTTACTCAATTCCTCCTATGGTGAAAGATATGAGCTCTTGAATAGGCAACTTGAATTAACTGTCTAGACTGAATAGTTTGAATTCTCTTTGAAACTAGAAATTGACATTTACATTATATTTATATAATTTAAATATATAATTTATGAACTTAAACACTCCCTTAAACATTATAATTGTGTCATTTGATTATAAGGGTCTACAAGTGTCTTCATGGTGGTATAGGCCTTCTAGGCCTAAAACAGGTTTTTAGGCCTAATTGATATATTACTAAGTGTTAGAGGTTTTAAGCACTTGTGGATGAGTTTGGGATGAAAAATTATAATTAAACCACTCCTTTCTACCTGATCTCAACCATTGTTCTCATCTTTAACTTGTCAAACTACCCATAACTCCTTATCTCTCTACCCTAGGGTTTCTTGGCAATTAACCTTGTGTAACCCTTATGGTTAGGTTTGGTTATTTTAATTTCTTACCCTAAGATATTATTATCTATGATATGTTTATATACCTCTCTAAATGATCTATCATCATTTATCAATCTCAAATAACTTCTAATTATGTACCAAACCCTTAATTTATATGCACATACTAGCTACAGGCCTGCCTCTTCAACTAACCTTCAAGGGTTTTGAATTGAAATATGAATATTGAATACATAAAATATAATATGATGAAATCAAATAAAATATTTAATTTGTCTCAAAACCTATTCATGAAGTCCAAACTCGTTGTATTTTCTTCACACCTTCCAAATGACTCTCTTGGTCTCATCCATGACTGCTTAACTGACTATATGAGATCTGTGACAAAACAGTGACTATTTCCACTATTGAAATGACATTTAAGATTATATAATAATATTTATATAGTAAAAATTATAATTTTTACCAAAATTGAGAGGCTAACTCCATTTATAGAGCCTCAAAATGATAAATTTCACCAAAACTAGTTCTTGGGCATTGACTGTGTGTATATTACTATGTAGATGAATATTTGCTGTGTTTGAGGTCTTAGGTATACTATTTACCATAATATTCATCACATATGTTGAATAAACATTATTAAATAACTATGTCTTTTTTGAGATAGAAACCAGTGTTCATTACCTCATATTTGAGCTCTCCTTTTAGGCTTAGCTGGTTATCTTAAGTTTGTAGCTTATATATGCCTTTAAGGAGTGACTTGATTTATATCAAGATTTTTTAGACTTTATCCAATATAAAATCATCCTTTACAACTTTTAAAATTATTTAAATATTCATCAATCTCTAAACACTTCAAACAACTTATAACTCTCACTATGTAGCACTTGTAGACCTCATTGACTTGATATTGCTTTGATCAAAAGGAGGACCTACAATCTGGGGCCTGTAGGTCACTTTTTGACTACATAGGCCACTTAACCATCTCATATAACCCTTGAACTTGATTATTATATAAACCATGATATTTCATCATCATTTTTTGATGATGCATGAAATATATATTAAGTTTAAAAGAATTTGAGTTTACCTATCTCACTAAGCATGATTATAATCCCATAACTATAGGTAGATATTTGTATAGTTTGTACAGACTGAGGAGAATACCAAGAAAATTATTAGACTAACTTGACTTCTCAAGTATCCTATCATGCTATTTTAAGGATTATATTATCATATGACTACCATTAGATTAGGTCTCCATGACAAAGACTCCATTGAGTTGGTTGACTAAGTTTTGACCATGTATGTAGGTGGTCATGAGACACCTTGAGTTTACTCTCTATGATTCAAGAATTAATTTCCTATATAATTTATTTTTTTATGATATCTAATGTTGACAAAAGTGAAAATTAGGCTCAGGGGTCTCTCAAACAATCTTGTCATTCTCCTTTAGGTTTGAAAATGAGTTTGCCCCCTTAAACAAGCATATAGATACTAGTGAGATGTTCTTAACTTCACCTATGAGCTCTACCCTTATCACATTATTGACCTATTGTGACTCTCTTAACCTTAGATAGAGTGTTAGTTGAGCTTAAGGTTCTTTTTCAAATAGTCTCTTTGTTCACTCTTTGCCATTAAGACAAACTTGTTCCATAAGTCAATTGTAGGTGTCTTAAGATAACCAATTTAATTCTTAGGATTGTCTTGACATGACAAAATGGCCTAGTATCTCCCTCAATGGTCTTAACCTCCTCAAATAGTCCATGAACCTATTCAAATATTTAAATCAATTTCAAACATCTTCATATCTTTGTCAACACTTTATCTTGAAAAATGGATGATCTTTAGATAGGCCTATAGGTTATCTTAGAATGATTGACTACAAGTTTATTGGATTCCTCCTTGGATTGAAATTTGAATGAAGTCCCAAGCAAGGATTAAGAACCCTTTAATCTCTACTAACTACCACTTATGTATCTATGCCATGATATAACCTTCATAAAGACTATGTATCATACCTTTATGATAGTTGTAGGTAACTATGTAGGGTTCCTTTGTATGAATAGAGGCATAAATCAACCTTAAGAAGGTCATAAAACATTGTTGATGAACCTATAATTCACTGATTGTGACTTGAGGAGGTATTTCAAACAAAAAAATTCAATGAGATATCTTCTAGTCCCTCCTTTCTAATAACTTTCCAGGAAAAGTTCTTCATTGTGTTTACTTTGGTTGTAGGTGATCATTGATCTCTGTTTAGTAGGGTTTTAAGGTCTGTATACATATCTTCATGAAAATAATATTTATAATAGTCTTCACTCTTATTTTACAATGGATACATGAGGTGAGAGTGAATGAGAAGTGATATGATGATAATGGACATGGAAATGAGAATGGAGATGGGGTGGAAAGCTTGCAACAATGATGAATGGTAGTAAAAAGACTATGAAAATGAAAAAAGACATAAGAAGTGAAATGAAAGATGAATCTAACACCTTGAAAGTCATGAATACCATTGGAGAATCATACACATATGCCTAAATCATACATACTAGTTTGAAGGTCTTTGAACAAGCATACACTACTAAAATAGAAACCTAAGAATCATCAAAAACCTTAATAAATGCTAAGTTTCCTTAAATTTTGCTAAACTATAACTCAATGAAGATATTGAGAGAAATTTTATGGCTTATTTTCTATGGTACCTTGAGGAAACTTTGAGAATATTGAAATAAGGACACATGAAAATGAAAGAGACTTGTAAACCATGTCATGATGTGTCTTGACACCCATGGATCAACCCTTAAACTGTACAACCTCTTAAACTATCTACAAACTATAGATTTGGAATTAATTTATCTTCTTGAGATCAATATTACCTCACATGTATGTAAGGAAGTTTAATAATGTCATGGAAAGGTGGTTCAAACTCTTGAAAAGCTCCATAAACTTTTATTTTTATGAAATATGCTCAGGAGAGGAGAAAACTCAAAAACTCAGTTGCTTGTCTGAATGAAGAAGCCATAGTGAGGGCTTAGATTGTAAAGGATTGTTCATAAATGAGAGAGATATAAACTAAGAAAAAATTACCAAATATGGAATCTATTTTACACCCCTTCCTCTACCTAAAAGTTTAGATCTTGATTTTCTCTCTCATGGCTGTACCATCTGAAAACCTGAAGGGATATTTTGAGGTGAAAAGGAGCTAGATGGATGAATCAAACTAATTTTAAGCCTATATGGAACCTTCTTACCATTAATATCTTTTTTGAAACCTATCATGACTCCATATTCAAACTTTTGACCTTTTATGTATGGAAAAGACTATACAAATCTGTACTCCTGCATGAAAACACATAAAAAGGCATTTATCTTTCATTTTCTCCAAACTTAAAGCTTTGAACTAATAATTTATGGAAACTTGAGAAATAACACAAGTTTTTTGGCATATTAACACAAGTAAAAAGTCTTTTGAGATTAAAATGCGGCATATTTGACACATGGGAGCTCTTTGGAGAGTAAAACTATGCTTTGGATTTGAAGAGGAGATATTTCCAATGGATGAAACACTTGACTTAAAGAAAAGTCATGAATATGAAGGTGTTTAAAGGTATTATAAATGATTTAGTGGATTTTTGACTCCAAATTTATCATTAAAAGACTCAAAACCTCTCTTTTAGGCAATATACACATAGATTTACAAAGGGGATTTTCCACTAAGTATCATGAAGAATACCTTTTAGCCTTATTAAAATGCTTAAATGAGGGTTTTAGGTATTTTTGTCACACTTAAAATCTTGCATCCATCCCCATACCTTACATATACCAAATGTACTAGAGAATCTCATGACGAGTCAATAGTTAACGTCTTTACCAACTCCATCAGAGCTCTTTTAAATCACAAGACCACTTGAGTTCTTTGTCAAAGACCTCCAAACATCCTCAGACATCATGATGTTATTTAATACCACTTGAAACAAGATATTATAGTGAAAATACATGGGACTTACTCTTGAAATGATAGTCAATGAACACTATGATGATCAAGCACATCATTTGAGGACCAAGGGCAACTAGGACATGAATTTTTTTTAGTGTAGGGGTTGGAATTTGGCCTTGATAGGCTAAATTACCAATAGTATGAATAATCACCAAGATTGTTAACACATCTAAATTTCTTGTGCAACTCCAATAGCTCAATTTTCTCATATGTTTACATTGGTCTATGTAAAGCAAGTGATGTATGCAAGTTGTTAGAGAATGTTAATCCTTTTTCATGTTGTTTTAAATTTGTTTGGCATGTGTGAACATGGATAGATATATAGAACCATTTCATTGAGCTAGAGGTGAACACTAATGGTCTACAAAATAATGTTTTGGTAGTTACAATGTTTTGATCTTTAGTGAAGGGCTTCAAATCAAAGGTAATGCACTTATGTTCAACCCCTCAGGGTATAGAGGTTAGTTTCTCCATTAAGGGTTAAATTGAAGAGGTCCTAATGGTGATACTCTAATATAAGGCACATATTTATAAGTGGACACACAATCTCCATACCACTATACTTATATGTAGTAAGAGATTCAACAAACAAGGATTTTGGGTCTAATAATAATGTAGATCTCACATATACTTGTTGAGATAGTGAAACATCATAAGAAGATCAAATACCTTGAAATTAATGTTCACAAGATTAAAAAAATTTTAGGGTTGAAGAAAGTTATTAATGAGAAGTTTTACCTTAACTTATTTGAATAATAATCTTGCCCTATATAATGTCATCTTTTGGTGGAAGTTAATGAAGTTTGTGTAATCTTGATGGCTTATTTATTACAATCCTAGGCATAGAGGTAATATACTAACACAAGAGAAGGTTTATTGTCAAGAGAAGATAATGGTAAGTGGGATTCCAAATCTATCAAGTTTTCACTGGAAACACTCAATGAACTACAATACCATTGAAACTAAATGAACCTGAAACTTATAATGTAATAGTGACATTATAGTATATTGATGATAAGATGGTCTCAAGGTAGGATCGAGTTCAACAAGGTGTGAGATGGTCCTAGTGACCTGAGGATAGAACAAAAGGTGTGAAGTACAAATATTTTACATATATGACTACCTAAAAGAATCTCATTATTCCCCTAATTTACACTTGCATTTTAACTCACACACAGACCAGTCTGACTTAATGGAGAATGCATGTTTGGAGGTTTGACAAGGGTGTAAGATGAAATAGACACATTTAATCCATTATTATATTGATTACATCACACTTTTGGTGATCCTAAAAATCAAGATTGAATAGAGACCGTCATAACTAAGGGTTCTTAGGCCCAACCAAAATCTTGTACTTGCATAAAGACCTAGAAGATAGTATGGATAAATTTGATGTTTGATACCTATAAGAGTATGATAAAGCTTTAAAAATTTATATAGAGTATCATCATGAGTTGTGATATACCTCCATGGTCTCACTTAGGTAATACCAATAGGGTAAGTGTCCTCTATTTTATCTCAGACTAGAAGCACTTCACAATCAAGGCAATCTTTTAGACATAGTATGTGAATGGTGAAATAATGAAATGGAGAGTCTTGAATCACTAAATTATGATTTAAAAGGTTAAATTGGATGTAAACAAGTGTTTAAGAAAACATACAACCATTGGAAGCACTCATAAGTGAATACATACTCAAATAAACACTCCATGTCTATTAGGCCTAGAACTAGGCATGAACCCTTATGGATTCTAATGACACTCACATGATCATATGATATTTAAAAAAAATGTAAGATCCTTCAAGAGAGATTAGAGGGTTTATTAAACTATGGTTTGTAGATAATAACTCAAATTGGCCATTTTTGGCCTATATCTATCTCAGGGGTGTCCAAAATGCAAGCAACTAATCGAGAAGCCAATTTATTTTGCTCATATGTATAAGAACAATGTGCATGGGATATCAATAACTCAGGGAGAGTTGAGGGGGATCATGAAATAAAAACTACTGGTATTGGTTCAAGGGTTAAGGGCATAACCTTTATGAATCATCATTAACAACTTGAATGACCTAAAACCCTATATGAGAAAGATATGGTGGGAAATGCATCCAAAAGGGGTCAATTTACCTAGAATATGATTTGGATAAGATTGACACTCTCTCAATATCTTTGACATTCAATTATTCCATAATATCACTTGGTACAAATAGGTCATGCTCTCTACTTTCTAAAATAATTAAGTTGAATTGGAGGTACAAAAGGGAATTTATAGGTGAAAGCCATTATAAGAAGAGTGTAGATATGTTTTATAAATCCTAATATCCCATTATCATCCCATTAATACATGAAAACCCATTTGTTAAGTTGGTCATTATAGATAGTCTTGAATAAAATAGTGAGAAACAAGGTGACTTCCTAAGTTGAAGATGAGGGGTGTGGTATTGAATATTCTTAAGGTCTACATGATAGACCAAAGGAGAAATAAGGTTTGAATATGTGTCTTACATCCTTATAATAAAATTTATTGAATAACTACAAGTCACCATAGTGAAAAGTGTGAGAGCCTATTGTAAGAAGGTAAGTGACAAGTGACAAGGAGAAGGCTATCAGTTGGAGAGGTGTATATGGACTATCACAATAATGTTTCCACCTTCTCAAGTTAGATGATATGTGTCAATAACTTTTATGGTAGTTTTGGATAGTTAGTTAACTCTTCATCAAGCAAATAGTTTCAAAAAGGATAATTAAGTGTCTCTACACCAACTTTAGGAGAATGATGTACTTTAAATGGACACTTATATAAAAATACCTCATGAACTATTCCCTAACTCTCTTTTCTTACATTGTAACTAGCCTCCAAGCCTTAAAATTTGGCATGATGAATCTTCAATCTCATTTATTCTCTCTCCTCTCTTATACTCTATATATTGAAGCCATTTTGGCATTGTAATAATTCATAATTGGTATGGTGAAGTCCTATTAGTTTGACATCTTCTTTTGCCTTTGAATAAAGTTTTCTCAAGCTAGTTTAGTCTCTACAATTATTTCCTAAGTATTTAAAGTATTTTATTTGGATGAAAAGTGATGAATGTCTTCTCCTTGCTTCCATTTTGCTCTTGTACGCATTGTGTGAGTTACATTTCTTCTAACAGGTCTCATGAAGTGTATATGTTTATTATGTGTATTTTTAAGTGTGAAGGAGATTAGAAGTGTCTAATATCATACCTCTTAGTTACCCACCTCTAGATATGCATAATAATCTACCTCCATGTAAACACTTATGCTAGAAGAACCTTGAGTTGAGATTAGTTTTAACAACCTACCTTCTTAGTGAAAATTCAAGTATGTTTGTGGAGTTATCTTTGGTCTATAAAATCCATTAGTGTATGTTACTTTTATGTTTCCTTCTTCATTTTTCACCCCCAATAGTGATTATTCTAGTGTAGTGTGTGAGCCTAAAATATAGATCAAGGGAACTATCAGTTAAAATGTAGAGATTTATCTCTTGTAGTAACTTGTCTATATGTAAAGATAGTTCCATGTTATCCCAACTTTGAGAAGGTATGTTTGACTTCTATAGGGTGAAAATTTAGGCTATAATAGTTCTAGCACACCTAGTGGAACATGAATTCAATGAAGGTTGTTCAAGGTAGATGTTGGTCTTGACAATAAGGAGGCTATATCAATCTGCTTCTTATAGTATCTGGTGATTCCAACAATTAAATCTTAGTGGTAGACTAGGGCATTGTTTCATTCCTAAGGTAGCATAATATATCATACTAAAGGAATTTATTTTGATTTATAATAGAGTTCCTACTATACACCTCCATACTGACCTTGTCATGACCAATACTATGTCCCTCAACAACCATATCAAGGTTGTTATCATCCCTATGAGCCATGTTAGCCTTATGATCAACATATTCCTTCTCTATATGATCATGATGCTATTGAGTAGCCTTATGAAGAAGCCTATGAAGAAGGATATCAAGAATATGTGATTAAGACTCTTGAAAAAGAAGTCCAAGCTCTTAAGAGGCAACTTCTTGGAGGTAATATTCCTCAAGCTATACCTATCCCTATTCAAGAGTCATCTTATGTTCCATATCAGTTTTCTTATGCTCCTTATGAAATCATTCACTATCCTCAAGAGGAGTAGTCAAAAGAGTCTAATAGCTTCAAAATACCAACTTGGAAATAAGTAGTTAAGTCTTGGAGAAATAAAGATAAAAAGAGTGAGGACCAAGAAGTTGATGTCAAGAAAGAAAACCTTGTGTTTGTTCAAACCTCATTGCCCTCTCCCTAAGAACCTATAGCTTGTCCATCTTAGAAGTATATCCAAGAATATTTTCAATGTAAAAAAGAGGCCTTAGTTGAGAAGGTGGTAGATGAAATTGAAGCTATTGAATATCCTCAAGAGGGTTATGAAAAAGGGTGAGGTGCTTGTTGAACAAAATGAAGTGTTAATGGCCCAATTTAATGTGCTCTCCCTTCAAAAATTCCTTAAATATTCTCTCATTTTTAAATCCACAAATTATAATGGTACTACCTCGATCCCCAAGCCCATTAATGAGCCATCCACCACACCTAATACTCCTTATCCAACCCATGAACTTTTTCACCACCCTCCCACCTCATCCCTTCTTGAAGGAGAACCCATCCTTTGGGATATTAGTGAAGAAGATCAAGCTCAAGTTGTGGCTAATCAAGAAGATGACTCAATTGTATATAATGAAGAGTTCATCATAGGGACTCCCCTTGGTGAAGATAAGCACAAGTTAACCTTATTAAGTAAATAAAGAGAAGATCTAGACCATATTATAGCTATTCACAAAGATCTTGATCAAAAAATGAGAGAAGAGGTGCTTGAGAAGGACACCACATCAGTGGAGTTGGTTGATATTAATGAGAATGAGAAAGATCTTGAATCTAAAAATACAATAGAATAAGAAGATGCTGATGACTCCATTAAAAAGATGATTTTTGGTAAAGATTCAATGAGGTATGTCGTGAATTTTAGGCCCTTCAAAGGCCTATAGCTCATGTTTTCCAAGTTGAATACATTATTGAAGATGCATTAATTTTTGAAGTACAACATGACAATATTTAAATATGAAGATAGAGGCTGACCCTATAAGTCAAGAATTAATCATTATTGAGACAAGCACAAACATCAAAAAATTTAATGAGAATGATGTTAAAGTGTAAGAAGAGTTCACCTTCTTAGGTGACATGTTTACAGTTATTATTGCTTCACTTAAAATCATGACAAAGAGAGGGGAAATCATGAAGGAATTTAAGACATCAAGGCCACAACTAAAAAGGAAACATGCTTAATTCTCTCCATCTCATGAAACAAACAATGGTACAAGATTTCCCTTTAACTTAGGAGGATAAATATTTCTTTAGGTTAGTTTGTATATAGTCTGGTTTACTTATGTTGTTTATGTGTTTTCCCTAAGTGATTAGAGAGTATAAGTGTGTGTCTTGGTGTCTTGTTTTATGTGCTTTTTATTTTTATTTTTCTTTTTAGAGTGAGTTTATGGTCTTTTAAGAGGTATATCAGTGTCAATTACAGTATATAAGTGACTCCATTACCCAAGGATAGGAGAAGGTAACTGGTATTTAGCATAATAGGCATGTTACCCCCTAAAATCACCAAAATGTTGACCAAATTTCACCTAGGTCAAATTGGGTCAACCCCCTACATATTAAAACTTTTTATAGGGTCTTTCTAGGTTTTAAAATAGCCACCATGGTCCTAAATGAGGTCAATACATTCTTTGAGGGTAATAAAATATGTTCTAAACCTTTGTCATATTTATCTAATTATTTTATTAACCTTTTATGCCACATTTTGGTCATTCTAAGGGAGTTGTACATAAATATGATCAAAAGGAAAAATGTAAAAGAGTATTATAATGTAACACATGTTAGGGACATATCAAAAATAATTTTGAAACTAAAATTTGTAGATTTAATGTACAAAGAAGAAGATCACCTACAAAAAGGGTAGTTTTAGATGTTATACAAATTGATGTGACTCATCTAGCACATGTGAAGGATTTAGGATGGTCTCTTGAGATCCCCATAGGTATTTTATAGGCTTAAGAAGATTTAACAGGTTCAAAATTGATTAAAACCAACTTCTCTCTCCTATTGCTCCCTTAGATAGGTCAAAAAGGTCAAACAGTTCTCTATTAGTACAAATAGGAGAAGAGGAGTTAGAGTGAGTGAAATTGGGAGATATTAATAGTATTCATGATCTCCCATTTCATGGTCATGGTTTTTTTTTGATGGTTTATGTTATATGAACAATCACTAAGATTGTTAACACCTCCAAACTACCTATAAAACTTGAACAACTCAGTTTTCTCATCTATTTGCATTGATATATGCAAACCAAGTGATGTATGTATGTTGGAAAAGAGTGTTCATCCTTTTAATGTTGGTTCTAATCTAGTTGGAACATGTGAACATGGAGGGATAGGTGGAACCATCTCATTAAGCTAGAGGTGAATAATAATGGTTTGTAAAATAATATTTTGGTAGTTACAATGTTTTGATCTTCTATGAAGGGATTCAAATCAAAGGTAATGCACCTATATTCAACCCATCAGACAATGGAAGTCACTTTATCCATTGAGATTTGCATTTAAGAGGTCTTAAATGTGATAATCCAATATGAGGTACACAATTATAAATTGACACACAATCTCCATACCACTCTACTTATCTATAGCAAGAGATTAAATAAGCAAAAATTATGGGTCTAATCACAAGGTATATCTCACATCCACTTGTTGATATAGTGATACATCATTATAATATCAAAAAACTTGAAATAAAAGTTCACAAGACTAAAAAAAGTGTAGAGTTAAATAAATTTGTTAATGGGAAGTTTTACCTTAACTTCTCTAAAAGGGATCCTGCCCTATACATTGTCATATTTGATGGAAGTTAATGAAGTCTGTGTAAGCCTAATGGCTTATTTCTTAAAATATTAGGCCTAGAGATAATATAATAACAAAAGAAAAGGTTGATTTTCAAGATAAGATAATGTTAAGTGATCTTCCAACTCAATCAAGTTTTCACTAGAAATACTCAGTGAACTACAATACTATTGAAACCAAATGAACCTAAAACTTACAATACAATAGTGACACTATAGTATATTGATGATAGCATGGTATCAAGGAAAGAGTAATTTAAACCAAGTGTAAGATGTTCCTAGTGACCTAAGGAGAAACCAAAATGTGTGAAGTACAAATATTTGACATATATGAACACTTATAGGAATTTCATGATTCTCGGTCTTAGTTTGACTCACACACAAACCATTCTAACCTAATGGAGAATGTAGGTTTGGAAGTTTGATAGGGGTGTAAGATGAAATGGAAACATTTAATACATTATTATAGTGATAAAATCACACTTCTAGGTGATGCTCAAAATCAAGGATGAACAAAGACAATCATAACTAAGGGTTCTTAGGCCCAACCAAAATCCTACACTTACAGACAAACCTACAAGTAAGTTTTGATAAATTTTATGTTTGAGACCTCTAAGAGTATGATAAATATTTTAAAATTGATATAGAGTATCATCATGTGTTGGGATAGACCTCCATGGTCTCATTTGGGTTATAATAATAGGGGACGTGTCCTCTATTTTGTCTTAGACTAGAGGCACTTCACAGTCAAGGTAATCTTGTAGACCTAGTATATGAATGGTAAAAGGATGAAATGGAGAGTCTTGAAGAACTAAAATATTATGTACATGGTTGAATTATATATAAACATGTGTCAAAGAACACCTACAACCATTGAAATCACTTAAAAGTGACTACATACTCAAATACACAACCTATGCCTATTAGGCCTAGAATTAGGCATGAAATATTATGGATTCTAATGACACTCACATGATCATATGATATTTCAAAATAATGTATGGGAGTATTCATCAGATAGTTTAGGGTTGATGAAACTTAGTGGTTTGTAGAGAATAAATCAAATTGGCCATTTTTGGCCTAAATATGTCTTAGGAGTGTCTAAAATGAAAACAACTAATCGAGAAGCCAGTTTATTTTGCACACACACACACACACACACACACACACACACACACACACACACACACACACACACACACACACACACACATATATTGAATATGTGCATGATACCTCAATAACTTATGGAGAGTTAAGTGGGGTCATGAACTCAAAACTAGTGGCATTGGTTCAAGGGTTAAGGGCTTAACCTTTACGAATCATCATTAACAACTTGAATGACTTAAAACCCTCCTAAAACTCTCTTAAGAACCAAATGAGAAATATATGGTTATAAATGCATATAAAAAGGGTAAATTTACTTGGAAGATGATTTGGACATGCTTGAAACTCTCTCAGGCTCCTTGATATTCAATTATTATGTACTATTACTTGGTATAGATAGGTCTAACTCTCTTTTTTTAAAAAGAATTGAGTTGAATTTGAGGTGAAAAAGGGAATTGATTATTGAAATCCACTATGGGAGGAGTCTAGATATGTTTTCTAACTCTTTAGATCCCATTCTCACCTCAATAATACATGAAAAACCCTATGTTAAGTTGCTCATTATAGGTAGTCTTAAACAAGACAGTGAGAAACAAGGTGACTACCTAAGTTAAAGATGAGGGGTGTGATATTGAATATTATTGAGGTATACATGATATACTAGAGGATAAAGAAGGTTTGAATAGGTGTCTTACATCCCTACAATGAAATTTCTTTAACAACTACAAGTCACAATAGTTACAAGTGTGAAAGCCTAGGCCTAAAAGGCTAATGAGTGACTACAAGAAGGTAAGTGACAAGGAGAAGGCTATCAGTTAGAGAGGTGTATAATGAATACAAAAATCATGTTTCTACCTTCTAAATTTAGATGATATATGTCAACAACTTCTATGGCAGTTTTAGAGAGTTAGTGAACTCTTCATCAAGCAAACATTTTTAATAAGGATAATTGTCTCTATGCCAACTTCAGGAAAATGATGTACTTCAGATGGACACTTGTCTAAGAAGACCTCATGACCTATTCCATGACAATATTTTCTTGAATTTTAATCTAAATTTAAGACTTGACACTTGGCATGATGACTCTTCAATGTCACTTACTCTCTCTCCTTTCCTATGCTCTATATATTGAAGCCATTTTGGCATTACAAGCAATCCAAAATTGGTATGGTGAATCCCTAATAGTTTAAAATATTGTTTTGCATTTGAATAAAGTTTTCTCAAGGTGGTTTAATCTCTAAGGTTATTACCTAAGTATTTCAAGTAATCTATTTGGATGACAAGTGATGAATGTCTTCTCCTTGCTTCCATTCTACTCTTATATGCATTGTTTGAGTAACACTTCTTCTAATAGGTCTCATGAACTGTATATGTTTGATATGTGTATTTTTAAGTGTGAAGGAGATCAGTGTCTAATATCAAACCTCATAGTTACCCACCTCTAGATATGCATAACAATCTACCTCTATGTAGAAACACTTATGCTAGAAGAACCTTGAGTTGAGATCAGTTTTAGTAGCCTATCTTCTTGGTGAAAATGCAAGTATGTTTGTGGATTTATCTTTGGTGCATCACCTCCATTAGTTTAGGTTAATTTTATGTTTCCTTATTCCATTTTCACCCCTAATAGTGATTATTCTAGTGTAATATGTGATCTTAAAAGATAGATCAAGGGAGCTAGCCCTTTAAATCTATAGATCTATCTATTGTAGTATCCTGTCTATATGTAGAGATAGTTCCATGTTATCCCAAATTTGAGGTCTCTTTGACTTATATAGGGTGAAAATTTTGGTTATAAAAAGACTCATGCTCTATGGATCTTTGTATCATATTTTATGATTTGAGATATTACCATGTATTGCTAAAAATTATAATATTTATATTATAATTATATAGTAGTGGTTGGAATGTTGTATCAATCAAGGATCAATTTATATTATTACAATAATGATTTATATTTAGTAATTATTGTTTATACAACATTGTTCATGATTTTTGCATTAGTTTACTATGATCCTAGTTAAGTGGATTAGCTATAAACCTTTTTGGTTATCTAAATGGTTGCAGTTAGTTAAATATCACTAATTAGATTTCTTGTGGTGAAATATGTATGATGAATATGTGTAATTAAATTTAAAAAAAATATTTAATCTAGTAAAACCTAGTAGGGTTGTTGCATTATGGTATTAGAGTTGAGGCTTAAACTCTAGGACTTAAATGTGTTTGCTAATGTAAACTTATTCTCCTAATAAGCAAGAATAATAATGGTGTGAACTAGACTATGAGGCAAGGGTACTTAAAATAGTGAAACCCATTTTGATCAAAATTAGATTGCTATTGATCAAGACTCAAGGCTAGACCAAATCCTCATGGCCATGCAAAGAGTCTAGGGACCGAATCACAGACCTAGAACATGAAATACATGGCCATGAAGAGGAGAATATTCAAGAGGAACCTGAAGAGCATCCTAATGATTAGGAACATCCTCAAAAGTAGAGGAGTGAGGAAGTGCCACAAAATGTGAGATCTTGAATAGTTTTACAATTGACATGTGACATAAAAAAGGTAAATCCACCCAAGTTTGATAGAAATATTTTGGGAGATGGACCTAAAGAATGAATAACAAAAATGGAGAAATATTTTGAGATTTAGAATTATTTTAAAGTCAAAAAAGTATCCTAGGAACTTATCAACTTTTTTGTGAAGCAATAACTTAGTGGGAAAATAAGAAGCTCTAGATGAACCTCAACTCAACCACCAAGACTTGGGAATAATTTATGACACTTTTTAGGTCATGATGGCTTCCATAGTTGTACTTTAATCAAAAGCTTAAGGATTTTTAGAATCTTAAGCAAGGGGATTTATCAGTGAATGAATACAGGGAGTAATTCAACAATCTCTTTAAATATGTACCTCAGTATTAGGTAGATGAGAGGTTCAAAATTAGGAAATTTATCATGGGATTAAAACTCCAAATTGGCTGAGAAGTAGATGTGCATGGTCCATCTACCATGGATGAGGTGTTTGAGAAGGCAATCAAGTAGGAACATAAACTAAAATATCTTTCCCAAGTTAGAGATAAGTTCAAAAATAAGTTTGGAAGTTTCAAACCAGCTTTCAAAAAGAATAATTAGAAGCATAAAAGTGGATACTCCAAGGGTTAGTTCAAGAATCAGAATGCTAAGTTTAACAATGATTTAGGGAATAAGAAACCTAGTAATGAATTCAAGGGTGGTTTCAAGGGACACTAATAGTTTTAGAAGAAAGGGAAATTTGGAGATTTCTTCATATGTGAAGGTGACCATTTTGATTGAGAATGTCCTAAGGATAAAAAGGGTTATGCTTCTCAACATGGTACATTCTAGTAGTGGATTCATGTAGATATTAACAATCATTAGGATGCATATCAATATTTGCCCATAGAACTATCAGGTATTTAGTTTGATCATCTAATTTCCATTTTTATTAACACATGAATGATATAATGTTTAATTAATCCTATAATGCTTAGTAAATTATCTATAAAATTTGGATTTTTGACAAATGTATGGTTAGTACAGTATGGGAATGAGTCAAAGGTTAAAGTTGATAAGTGTATAGTCAAAGTGGAAAATAGGCTAGTTGAGTTTACTACAATAGTATATTTTTTATAACACTTTTAGATCCTATGATGTGATCCTAGGAGTCAATTAGCTTGTGAAACAAAAATCCAAGGTAGAATATTATCTAAATAAGATTGAGTGTTAAGATGATTTCATAAATCAGACACAACTTCAAGGTGAGAAAAAGGAGTTGAAGCTAAGGCAAATTTTTACAATTCAACTCAATAAAGTTCAAAGGAAGGGATGTCAAGAATTTATCATTAAGATAAATAATATGTAAGAATATAAGGAACCATATATCAAAGATTATCCTTTTTTGAGAAACTTTCATGACATATTTACAAAAGAATTACTAGGATTTACACCGTTCGAGTTTGATTTCTCGATTAATATCATACTTGGATCAAAATTGTAGTATAAGGCATCATATAGAATGACAACCTTTGAATTGGTTGAGTTAAATCCACAAATATAGGAGTTGGTTTTGAAAGGGCTGATTTGACAAAGTGTGTCACCATGGGGTGCACCAGTTATCTTTATCAAGAAGAAGGATGGTAATCTTCACCTATGTATAGATTACAAGATGTTGAATAAAGTAACAAACAAGAATATATATCCATTGACATGCATTGATGATATATTTGATCAAATTTGAGGATAAATAGTCTTTTATAAGATTTATCTTAGATTAGGGTATCATTAGTTGAGGATCCATGAAGAGGATATTCCCAAAATAATGTTCAAGACTTAATATGGGCAATACGAGTTCATAGTGTTACCATTTAGACACATGAACCATTTATGAATCTTATAAATAGTGTGTTGAGAGATTATCTAGATCATTTTTTTTTGGTTTTTATAGATAAAATCCTCATTTATTCCAAGGATGAGGAAGATCACCTATAGCTTTTGGATATGCTTTTACAATGCTTGTGAAGGCATAGATTGTATGGCAAGTTGTTCAAGTGTGCATTTAAAAAAAATAAAGTGAAATATTTGGGAAATATTATTTTTTTAGATGATATTTTAATGGATCAAACAAAGATAAGAGCCATAATGGAGTGGCTAATACCAAATAATGTGCATGAGGTACAAAGTTTTATATTATTAATGGACTATTATAGGAAATTCATTTTGAATTTATCTAAGATAACTAGTCTAATTACCTTTATTTAGTAGAAGAATCAAATTTTCATGTGGTAAAATAAGTGTGAGGTAGCCTTTCAAGAAATAAAAATGAGGCTTAATTCAACACCAGTGCTAAGATTTACCAATCTTAATGGTAAATTCTCAGTGATCACTGATGCATTTGGGGATGGACTTGGAGGAGTTTTTATGTAGGATGCCTCAGTGGTAGCTTATGAGTCTAGGAAACTATTGTCACTTATATTTTGACCCTTTGAGGAGATGTCTCAAATTTTTTCATCCAAGTGGCACAATTGAAACACCTTTAGGTTGTGGTTAGCCTAAGGATAAGGTGAATCTCTAGATAGGGATAACTCCCTTGATGTATCACTTATAGATAACAACTAAACCTATGCTTGTGAGGTAAGAGGGAGAGAAAAATTGAAATTACACTATCATAAAGGAGGTGATACACCAAATTGATTTATGACTGCCAACTAGCTGCATGTGACACATGAGACCAAGAGACTAGCTAGGCACACACTTCTCTAATCTGAATCTTCTCACATCAGTATTTCATTATGAGGTTGTGATGAATTTTTAGGTTAGGATGAATAAACAAGAGTATAGGATAGAAATATTTAAATAGACTAACTCAATTAACCTTAACACATCATAAAACACCTTACATGACTTGCAAGAAGAATCTTTCCAACTACAAATAGGTGAGAGAATGAAATAACAATGTGAAGGAAACAATAATCATCACTAAGAAAGATAAATAATTCAAGTGAATACACTATAAATAGTCATATAATAGGTAAAGTTAGTTATAATTATTGATCCATGGTATGAAAATGAGTAGGGCTTCACCATACTCAGGTAGAACATAGTTTACAAAGGCTAAAAGGCTTAGTTCCTATAGAACTTGAGAGAGAGAGGAGAATAAATAAGTCCAAAGGTAATAAATACACTTGAAAAGATTATAAAATGAGTTAAATGTGTATGATTAGAGAATGTTAAATGGACCATGCAAGTTTAGAAGAGACAAGTGGCTTCCCAAGTCATGAAACTCATGAAAAGTGGTGTAAGAGTTCCCTTTACTGGCTCAAAAAATTTACTTCATGATTTATCCCTATTTGAACTTAAAAAAACTGATTATTAATAGGTATAATTATTTTATTGAGAGGGAATAATTGTAGACATGCTTCTCCATGCATTGGTTGCATTCCTAGTCATCTAGAATCTTTTTGAAGTGAGCCATCACTGCCTATAGTCTAAGAAACTCCTCTTTCCCACACTTTGCACACTTGGATTCCAAAAAGGAATAAATTTTCCATTAGAATTAATATAAGGGAGTGTATTATACTTATAAAGACACTCTATGGCCTTTTACTCATCAGGCACACCTTAAAAATCCATCCACTTAAAGTTCTCACACTTCTCACCATCATGTTCACTATGCCAGTTTTGACTGGCTAAGATGAATCAAATGGTAAACAAAATTAAGAGTTTTTTAAAGGCATGAAATTTGAATGGGGAGTTATATTAAGTCTAAATATTCATTTTAAAGTTTATTTCATATATTTAAACCTTCTAGAACCTACATAATGCATAAAATAGTCAAGAAAAGTAGTTTTATACCCTGTCTATATGGACTCCATACAACTCATCTTGATGTTAGGGAGTTTTAATAAAGTATTATATAACATTGAATCATTTTTATGGTCAAAATATTTCATTAAAGTAGCTTCACATCCTCATTTCCTTCATCAGGTCATTCTAAGGGTTTAACAAGGGTTTAGGCTTATTTTACCCTCTTAACCATTATTCATATAAATTTCATGTTAAAATTACAATTCAATTAAAAAAAAATGTTTTTTAAGACCATATATTTCACCTCAAAATTTCTTGGATCTCCATGAAAGGTGTCAAGGTAGATACAAGCTTACAAATTTGTCCACTCGAACTCTCTTCTCCATTTCCTACAGGCCTGAGTTGCTTCTGATCCCAAAAATGGATTATTGATGCCTTATCTACAAGGTGGAAGTTTTGAAACATATATCATGACAAACATGTATAAATTAGTTATAAATCATACCTAAGGTTGGAAGTAACATTGACCTCCCATTTGGACATTAGGACAAAACCCTACCTGTTAGGCCTGCTTACAAACTTAGCCACATAGACCATATTATTGGGTTCCATCATCATTTGAGGTGTTTATAATATTTTTTTAGATTTATTACAAATTTCCACACCCTCTTATAATGTTATTTTATCTTTTGTTCCACTCTTTGGTCACCCCTTCTCAAACCTGCCAGTTTGTACATAAAGGAAATCACCCACTATCTGAGACAAAATAGAGGGTACTTCCCTTATATATTAAAATAAATTGAATATTTGAATGGTACCTATAAGTGATAATGATGTAATATTTAAAATATTAACCCATTTTCATATGGTTAGACACTTCAAAAGGACTAAAAATTGAGACAGACTGTGAGGAAAGAGACTGTGTATAGGCCTCTCCCATGTGGATTGTATGATGCTCTAATGTATTGCACCTGTAGGTGTGAATGCATGCATTATGATTTTTTAAAGTATAAAATATCCATAGAGTCCCTTAGGGTCACTTGGAATTTTTTGGACCCATTTTTTCACCTTGGTTATACACTATCAACATTGAAAGTACTACTTCCTGCTCATTACCTGTAACAATCAACAATAGTTGACTTTTTAAAGTAAAAGACTTGTAGATTGACATTATATTTTGAAATATATGCCAAATTTTACTTGGGAGTCCTATAAAATTAAATTTAAATTAAAAAATATGGTACCTTTATGCCCAAGTATTTGTTATGAATGATGTGGGAGATGACAGTCAACTATAGATGAATAGTCTATAAATAAGGCACCAATAAGTTTATCTTGAGGATAAAACCATACATATAAACCTATTTCGGTGGTATTTATACTAATTTTAAACCTATTACCCTATCAAAACACTCAAATTCATCTTCATATCTTATACCCTCTTGAGTTTTTACTCCCAAAACACTCTTTCACCTCCTTGCTACTGTAGGTGAGTATTTTTAGAATTAGACACACTTGTAGGTGTATCTAGGGTCTAAAACTTAATATTTTCTCCTCTATAAATAATCCTTAGCTCATTAATTCTATATTAGACCATATAAAACCATTCAATCATGAAACATGGTTTGCATTTTAGCATTGAAATGGAAAGTTACCTTGGAGTTTTGAATCTTGTAGGTGTTATTGCCTATGTTTAGTGCATAAAAGCACAACTTTGGGCCTCCAAAAAACTAATTTCCATTGATCATATACCCATAAAACTTTGTAGATTACTTGTCCTATATTAAGGATTCAAATTTTAGTCATAAATATGCATAAAATTCATTTGTAATCTTGTTGTATGTCATTCACAAAATGGCGAGGTTCTCTATTTTCACCTTTTAGGGAAAGTGTCCCAGAATACAGTCATCTCATTTTCTCACAATAGTTTCCACTTCCATTTGATCATCTAACCCTAATAATAGGTCTACCATGGTATATATAGCATACTAGGATATGAATAAGGTTTTAAACATGCTCGATTTCCTATGTACATGTACCTTCATACCTCTACTAGTGCCACCTATAGGTGGTTATGCTAATGTAAAAACTGACAGTGTAACTATCTTTCAAATAATACATAATGTATGGACCTTTTATCACTCCTAGTAAATTATAATCTCCTCAAATGCATTTTTTTAACTTTGAGGAAATATAAACCACTCAAGTATGAATTTTCCCATGATGTCATCCTCCTTTAGGGCACCTATAGGTGTGTTTTGAGTTATATGCAGATAGACATGAGCATTAGAAAGGATGTATGGACTATGAGCATGTAGCATGACCTTAACACCATTTTAAGGTTTCATATGTATTCATTAATCTTATATAAAATTCAAACAAGTCTAAAGTACTCTTTTAACATGAATGTAACTCTTGAGAGCACATGTAGGAATGTGTCCATGGCTGATTGAGTATATGTTATATTTGACTGCCACAATCCCCTTTTACACTATTTGGAGGATTTAACCTATTTTTTATTTCTTATAAAAACATTTAAACATATTTATACCTATAATATAGCTCCATGAACATAATAAACAAGTTTTACACATGTGATTCAACATGGTTGCAAGTGAGATTATGTAAAAAGTTGATTGAGTATGATAATGGACTGAATGTTTGATCAAAGCATTGAGTTATGAGACAAAAAATGAAAAGGAAGTAGTTATTATGTAATTTAAACATGGAAAAAACCATATAATATTCACATGAAAAACCTTTTAGAGAGTTTAACCTTCTACAAGTGGAAAACTTTGAATGAGACCTTACATGGTGACACCTTCCTGAAACATGAGATTGTTTGTCCATAAAAACACCATGAAACATGAAAAAAAACATGAAGATAATTTTATAAGAAATAAAATATCATTTTGAGTCAACATCACCAAATATATTATATAGACCTATCCAAAATAGAGCAAAACCTATAGGGTGTAGGAAATAGTGAGTAGAAAAACATAGTCAACTTATTAGAGATGGTTCATAAAGCACGATTGACCAATATTTGAAATATTTTTATGGAAATTAAGATATATGATTTTAAATTCACTTATTGAAGGTGTTTTGTGTGAAAATTTTCCAACTATCTGTACCAAGCACAAACTTGTTGACTAGTTCTGTGTGTTTAGAAGGGTGAATAAGTAGAATGGTTTTAGCTCAAAAATGACACTTCCAATGTATGTAAATAATGGGAATGAGTTTGAAGAAGTTGAAGAGACATTACATGATCTTATCCCATGTGTCACTTTACCTCATAGGTTGTATAATTACCAACTCTTCCTTTTTTAGTTGATTTCCTGATTTTTAATTAGATAACCTACAAGTTTTAGATGAACTAACATTCCTGAGAAGGAATCTAACTTATTGGATATTTGGAAAGAAAATTGGATATGTAAACACCTTGAAAACCCTGCCACTTGCATTTATGACCCATAAATAGCTATTAAATGACTCAAAATGATATAAATATGACCAAGACCAAGGCTAATATAGAATTAAATGACATCAAAGATCTATAATACACCCTATGACATAATAATAGACCCCTAAAACATATAAAAATCAAGTTTTTACTTATAGGGGTCCTAATTTGACCTACAGGGTTAAAGATGGTCAACAAATTGGTGACTCATAGGGGTAGTATGCCTGCTATACTAAAGATTAGTAGCCTTATCAATCCATTGGGCTTAGGGAGTCTTATAAAGTCTAAAACATAACAAGAGGACTTTGACCATTGAAAAAAATATTTGATTAAGACAAGACAAGACCAATTGACTACCTCAAACACATAAAACAAAGGACACACACAAAACAAAGCAAATAAACTAACAAGAGACACACACACAAACACACATGTGATCAAGGCACTTAGGGAAATTATAAAAACAAACTAATATAAAAAACTAAAAACTATGCATACCTCCTTTCCAAGATCAAAAGGAAAGTTTCTTGAACCTTCTTCTTCATGAGATGAGTCATAGTGCTAAGCATGTTGCTTTTTGAATTAGATGTTTGGTAGATCAGACCTATTCCTTAGCACTTCATTTGATCTTCTCTCAAGTAGACCATCCTCAAATAGGTCTCCAATGTAAATATATACCTCTTGAATTTGTAAACATACGTCATGCTTCTACCCACTCTTCATCTCATGATCAAATTGTTTCTTCTTGGTAGGCATGACTTCAAGATTGGTAATTTCTTGTTCCTTAGAAGATTGAGGCCAATAGAATCTTGTTACATATTTATAGAGATGATGTGTTTCTACAAACTATTTGAGCGGATGATATCCCATTTTTATTATTTCAAACATATCATCATGGGATGCATATACTTCTTGAAACGACAAAACTAAAAAGTTACTTTTTCTTTGCATACTCACTTGAGTGCGAAGGCTGCCTTCTCCATTTTTGATTAGATCATAGCCTCCTTGAAGAGGAGTATAACCTAATACAATGATTTAAAAAAATTCATCCTAATTTTTATTAGGAACTTGTTCTTTCACATCCATGATATCTTTCATAGTGATGGAAGAACCAATGATGATTTCTTCCTCTTTGGCAAAAGGAAAACATTCTTCCATATCAACCCAATTAGATGTTTCCACATAAGAAATAACCTCTTCTTTAGAATTTGAGACCCATTAGGAGATCTCAAGTTACATCTCAACTATCATTACCTAAATTTACTTCTCAAGGGTTACAAGATCTTCAATCTCCTTCTCCTTCTTTGTGATGCATGGACTAGGCATCTTGAAATCAGGTGACTTAGTCCAATGAGGCTGCCAAGGAGCTATATTTTCTTCAAGTAAGAGTTATGAATTTTTATCAACCAAATTCTCCTCTTTAGGTTCACATACCATAGGTCCATCAAGGAAAAGGGTTATGGGGTGAGGACAAGATGAACTAGTTGGTGGAGGTGGAACATAGAACTCAAAATTAGATTGAGAATGCATTGTAGGAGATTCTTTTGGGAGCTCTTAAGGAAGGGGAGGTAGACCTTGGGCTAAAATTCCTTGGCTTTATTCCTTCAATTTTAAGATCACTTCATTATAATCTTATTGAGCTTGAGAACTCCCTTGAGGAAGGTTAGATGGGGTGTGTTTAGGCATAGGATCTTCTTTTGGGAGCTCTTGAGAAAGGGGAGGTAGACCTTGGGCTAAAATTCCTTGGTTTTATTACTTCCATTTGAAAATCACTTCATTATAATCTTATTAAGCTTGATAAATCCCTTGAGGAAGGTTAGATGGGGTGTGTTTAGGCATAGAATCTTCTTTTGGGTCTAAACCTTCCATCACACTTTGAATTAATAATTTCATATTTGACTCTAACTCTTCAATTTGCTTAGCTAGGTTTTCTTGGAAAAGTATTTCTTGAAGTTTATAGGCATCATCATGAGGATAAGGAGTATAAGAGGGATGACATGGAAAATAAGAGGTCTCTTGAGGAAGGGTGGGAGGGGTTTGCATAGGATCAACCTCTTTCACAACTTCACACTCTTTATCCAAAATTTTATCTCCTTTCTTTCCCCATGATTCCACTACCTTATTCTAGATTAGGATGTTAGGATTGAGTGGATTAAGTGTTCAATAAACTTGGGATCTCCTTATTCTTGGATTCTTCGCCTTGTCTCCAACTTGGGATTTCATATCTAAAAGTCACTTCTTGAAGTGAGGATGTAATGGGAGAGGTAAATTAAGGCTTATATTCCACTTCCTTTACTAATTATATGGACTGATACATCTAATTATTGGCCAAATCAATCTTCCTATCAAGATTTGCTTCAAAAACAAGGTTTGTCTTCCTAACTCTCTCTTCCAACTGATTGAGAAAAAGATGGTTTTGATAAGCTTGATTGGGCTCATGAGTAGGGGTGTAGGTCTGATAGAAATCTTAGGGAGGTGGATATGAATGTTGATAGACTTGGTGAGGCTGATACTCATGGATCCTTAACCTATATTCAAAGATGCAATCAAGCCACCCACATCTAACATCTCACTTAGGAGCCTTTTCTAATCTAATCTCTCAATAGGTGCCCACTCTCTTTTAACCATATCTAATGCATCTCTCACATTATGAAAGAAATTACTAGGAACATCTCTACAATATCCCCTTAGTGTATCAAGATCTATCATGTACTTCTCATAACCCAAGAGAGTTTGATTTAAAGTGGAAATGGACTGATTAGAGAAGTGACTAGGTTGACTAGGAGGAGAAAGATATTGAGAAGGATAGTTATAGGACTAATACAACTCATGAGAAAGATAGTAAGGATAATATTAGAGCTGGTAAGGATCATGATATGGATGATAGGGAATACCATAAGCATGATAAGCCTCACCAACTTGTGTAAAATAATACTCAACACCAAATTCAACCATGGAACTTCATTAGGAAATAAGAACACAAGGAATTATTATCAATAATATTTAAAAGGAATATATGAGTTGCTTAACTAGCTAATGTAACTTTAGAGTCACCATTGATGTTTAGAGAGATGCCTCCAAAGGTTGATGTGTTGAAAGACAACACCAAAAATCTTTCAACTTCTTGGACTAAGAGTCCCACTAGGCATGCCAAAAAATATTGTCACTTGGATTTGAAACCTTTAAGGATATGTCTCATCTCTCCTCATCCAAGTATCACAATTAAAATAACTCTAGGCTGTGGGTAGTCTAAAGATGAGGTGAATCTTTAGATAGGGATAACTCCCTTGATGTACCACTTGTAGATCACTACTATACCTATGCTTATGAGGGAAAAGGAAGATAAAAATTGAAAGTAAACTATCCTAAATGAGGTGATACACCAAATTGATTGATGACTACCAACGAGCTACATGTGACACATGAGACCAAGAGACTAGATAGGCATACACTTCTCTAATCTGAATCTTCTCACATCAGTATTTCATTATGAGGTTGTGATGAATGTTTAGGTCAAGATGACTACAAAAAAGGCCTAGGATGGCACTATTTTAATAGAATAACTCACTTAACCTTAACACATCATAGAACACTTCACATGACCTATAAGAAGAATATTTCCAACTACAAATAGGTGGGAGAATAAAATAACAATGCTAAGGAAACAATAGTCATCACTAAGTAAGATAAATCATTCAAGTTAACACACTATGAATAGTCATATAATAGGTAAAATTATTTGTCTTTATTGATACATGGTATGCAGATGAGCAAGGATTTGCCATACTTGGGTGGAACATAGTTTACAAAGGCCAAAATGGTTAGTTCTTATAAAACTTGAGAGAGAGAGGAGAAGAAAGAAGTCCAAAGGTCACAAGGACACTTGTAAAGCTAATAAAATGAGTTAAATGTGCATAATAAGAGGATGTGAAATGGACCATGTAAGGTCAGAAGAGACAAGTGGCTTCCCAAGTCACAAAAATCATGAAAAATGGCATAGGAGTTCCTTTTACTAGCTCAAAAAAATGCCTTCATGATTCAGCCCTATTTGAACATACCAAACCTAATTAGGAATAGGTATAATTATTGGAATAAGAGGGAAGGGTTTCATAAATTATTCTCCATGCATTGGTTGCATTTCGAGTCATCTGAAATCTTCTAGAAGTGAGCCATCACTACCTGTAGTATATGAAACTCCTCTTTCCCACACCTTGCACACTTGGATTCAAAAAAGGCATCAGTTTTCCATGAAAATTCATAAAATGGAGTGGATGAAACTTGGATAGACCGTCCATATCCTTAGAGGCATCATGCACACATTAAAAATCCATCCATTTAAAGTTATTACACTTCTCACCATCATGTTCACTATGCTAGTTTTGATTGGTTGAGATAAAGCAGTTGGTAAACACACCTAGGAATTTTTAAAGTCATGAAATTGGGATGGGGAGTTATATTAGTACTTAATATTCCTTCCAAAGTTTATTTGATCTTTTGAAACCTCCTAGAACTTGCATAATGCATAAAATAGTTAAGAAAAGTAGTTTAATACCCCATTTGTATGGATTTTGTACAAATAATCCTAATGGTAGGGAGTCTAACTGAGTCTTATATAACATAAAATCATTTTTATGGTTAAACTATTCCATTCGAGTAGCTTCCCATCCTCATTTCCTTCCTTGGGTCATTCTAAGGGTTTAGTCCTATTTTACCCTCTTAGCCATTATTCATAGATATTTCACATTAAAATTATAATTTAATTCCACAAAAAGGTTTTTTAGGACCATATATAATGCCTCTAAATGTCTTGGATCTCTATTTAAGGTGTCAAGGTAGATACAAGCTTCCAAATTTGTCCACTAGAACTCTCTTCTCCATTTCCTACAGGCCTGAGTTGCTTCTGATCCAAAAAATGGATTCCTAATGCCTTATTTAAAAGGTGAACATTTTTAAACATATATCATGACCCAATACACATGTAAAAATGATTTATAATTCATTCCTAAGTCTGGAAGTAACATTTACCTCCGATTTGGACACTAGGACAAAACCCTACCTTTTAGGCTTACTTGCAAACTTAGCCACCTAGACCATCCTATTAGGTTCCCTCCTTATATGAGGTGTTACTAATGTTTTTTAATATTTATTAAAAATTTAAAATATTATTAAAATTTTATTTTTATCTTTTTTCCACTCTTTTGTCACCCCTTCTCAAACCTACCAGGTTATGCATAAAGGGAAGTACCCTCTGTCTGAGACAAAACATAGGGTACTTTCCCTATATTATCAAATAAATTGAATATTTAAATAGTATATCCAATTGATAATTATGTATTATGTTAAATTTAAATTCTTGGTAATATAGTTAGACACTCCAAAATCATTGAATACTGAGATAGACTGTGAGGAAAGAAATTGTGTGCATGCCTCTCCCATGTAGACTTTATGATGATCCAATGTACTACACTTTTATGTGTGAATGCATGGATTAGGAATAAGTAAAAGTATAAAACTTCCCCTAGAGTCCCTTAGGTTCAATTTGAATCATTTTCACCCATTTTTTCACCTTGGTTATACACTATCAACATTGAGGGTACTACTTCCTACTCATTGCATCTAACAGTCAATAATAGTTAACTTTTTGAAAAAAAAGACTTGTAGATTGACATTATATTTTGAAATTTATGCCACATTTTCCATAATATTCCTATAATAATCACTTTATATTAAAAAATATGGTACCTTCATGCCTAAGTATTTGTTATGAATGATGTGGGAGCTGACAGTCAATTGTAGATGAATAGTCTGTAGGTAAGGCACCTGTAGTTGTATCTCGAGGACAAAACCCTATATATAAACCTATTTAAATGATATTTATACTAATTTTAAAGCTCTTACACTCTCAAAACACTCAAATTCATATTTAAATCTTTTACACTCTTGAGTTTTTACTCCCAAAACACTCTCACCTCCCCACTATTGTAGGTGAGTATTTTTAGAATTAGACACACTTGTAGGTGTGTATAGGGTCTAAAAAATAATATGTTATCCTATATAAATGATCATTAGGTCATTAATTATATCTTAAACCATATAAAACCATTTTATCATGAAACATTGTTTGCATCATCCTTGAAATGGAAAGTCACCTTGGAGTTTCAAATCCTGTAGGTGTTATTACCTATGTTTAGTGCATAAAAGCACAACTTTGGGCCTCCAAAAAACTAATTTCCATTGATAATCTACCCATAAAAATTTATAGATACCTTGTAATATCTAGAAGCTTCAAATTTAAGTCATTAATATGCATAAAAGTCATTTGTAACCTTGTTTTATGTCATCCACAAAATGGCAAGGTTCTCTATTTTCACTTTTTAGGGAAAGTGTCCCTGAATGCGGTCATCTCATTTTCTCATAGTAGTTTCCACTTCCATTTGCTCATATAACCATAAAAATATGTCTTACATGGTATATATAACATACTATGATATCAATAAGGTTTTAAACATGTTTAATTTCCTTGGTACAGGTACCTTTATACCTCTACTAGTGCCACCTATAGCTGGTTATGCTAATGTACAAGTTGATAGTGTAACTATCTTTGAAAGAATATATAATGTATGGAAATTTTATCACTCCTAGTCCATTATAATATCATAAAATACATGTTTTAAACATTTAGGAAATAAAAACCACTCAAGTATGTCTTTTCCCATGATGTCATCCTCTTATAGGGCACTTATAGGTGTGTTTTGAGTTGTATGTAGATAGACAGGAGCATTGGAAAGAATGTATAAAATATGAGAATGTATAATGACCTTACCACAATTTTAAGGTTTCATATGGATTACTTAATCTTATATAAACTTTAGAAAAGTCCAAATTACTCTTTTTAATGTGAATGTAACTCTTGAGAGCACCTGCAGGTGTGTGTCTATCGCTGACTATGTATATGTTATATTTGACTACCATAGTCAATTTTAAAATATTTAGAGGATCTGAAATATTTTTTTATTGATTATAGATACATTTAAACCTCTTGATACCTAAAATACATCTCCATGAACATACTAAATAGGTTCTACACACATGATTTAACATGTTTGCAAGTGAGATTGGGTAAAGAGTTGATTAAGTATGACAATGGACTAATGTTTAATCAAAGCATGGAGTTATTAAACCAAAAATGGAAAGGAAGTAGTAATTATGGAATTTAAACATGGAAAAAAACATATATTATTCACATGAAAAACCTTGTAGAGAGTTTAATCTTCTATAAGTGGAAAAAATTGATTAAGACCTCACATGGTGACACCTTCCTACAACATGAGATGGTTTGTCCATAAAAAAACCATGAAACATGAAAAAAATCATTAAGATAATTTTAAAAGAGAGCAAAAATCCTACAAAGTCAACATCACCAACTATATTATATGGACCTATCCAAAATAGAGCAAAACCTATAAGGTGCAAGAAATAGAGAGCAGAAAAACACAATCAACTTTTTAGACATGGTTCATAAATAAAAGTTTACTAATTTTGGAAATATTGTTATGGAAATTAATATATTTTAGTTTAATTTCACCTCCTATAGGTGTTTTTTTTGAATGTTCTCCAACTAGCCGTACCAAGCATAAACCTACTGACTAGTTCTATGTGTCTAGAAGGACGAAGAAGGAACATAATAATTTTAGCTCAAAAATGACACTTTAAAAGTATTTAAAGAATAGAAATGAGTCTAAGGAAGCTAAAGAGACATTCCATGACATACCATGTGTCACCTTCCCTCATGGGATATACAAGTGCCAAACTATTCCTTTTTCAGTTAGTTTCTTGATTTTTAGTTAGATAACCTGTAAGTTTCAAATGAAATAACATTTATGAAAAGGAATATAAATTTTTTGATGTTTGAAATAAAATAAGAGGCTTGGACACATTTAAAACTATGCCACTTGTATTTATGACCCTTGAATGGCTATTAAATGACTCAAAATGATATAAATATTGAAAATGACCAAGACCAAGGCTAATATCACATTAAATAACATAAACTATATATAATAAACCTTATGACATAATAATAGAACCCTAAAACATCTAAAAATCAAGTTTTAACCTATAGGGGTCCCAATTTGACTTATAGGGTCAAATTTGGTCAATAGAAACTAAAGTTGTATGAGGTGAATTATGCCCCTCATGACCCAAAACTTGCAATAATTATGCATTATTTACAAGTTTGGAGGAATTATCTATTGGGGAAATCATTTGAGCTCAAGACTGATAACTTGAAACTCATGTATATCATCACCCAACTAAACCTAAATGCTAATCAAAGATGATGGTTGGAGTTCTTATCTGATTATGATTTTGATATTAATTATATCAAAGGCAAGGAGAATGGGGTAGTTGATGTTCTAAGTCATAGGAGGTAAATAGAAGTCATGGATACTATTAAGAATAATTTACAAGAGCAAGTAAATAAATTCTCATGAGAAGATTAATTCTAAGATCAGATTAGGAAAGTGTTATCTCAAAATGCTTAGAATCCTAGGTATAAAGGATTCAAGATAGAGAGTGATAGTATTTTTTGGTACAATAGTAGGATGTATGTCCTTGATATAGAGAATATAAAGAGCATAGTGCTAAATTAATTACAAAATTCCCCATATTCAAGACATCAAAGAGTAACCAAGCTCATGGCTAAGCTTAAAACACTTTATTTATAGAAAGGAATCAAGAAAGATGTAGCAAATTTTGTGTCTCATTATTTGGAATGTCAGTGTGTAAAAGCTAAACATGTGTATCTAGATGGATTGCTATATCCACATGATATACTAGTATGAAAGTGATAGGTGATTAGTTTGGACTTTATCCAAGGGTTACCATTATCATAAAACTGACATGACATGATCTTGGTTTTAGTTGACAAACTAACCAAGGTAGCCCACTTCATATCGGGGAACTTGAAAGATGATGCACCTATGATTTTAAAGAGATTCATAAAATTAGTGTATCTATTGTATGGTTTTCCATAGAAGCTAATTTCAGATCAAGATCTAAGGATGAATTCTAGGTTTATTTGACTCTAAATTTAGATCTCAATACACAATTGAACTTCATCACTATTTATCACCTATAAATTGATGGACAAACATAGTGATTTAACAAAGTTTAAGAAGATCTAATTCGTATGTATTACATGGATCAGTAATAAAAGTGGTATGAGTATATTTTATTAGTTTATTTTACTTACAATAACTCATACCAATCAGCATTGAAGATGGAACCATTTGAAACATTATATGAAAGGACATGTAGAACACCAATCGATTCAAATAGGCTAGAAGATAGGGTAGTCTTTGGACCTAAGATGCTTTTAGAAATGGAAGAGCAAGTTAGGACAATTAGGTGAAGATGTTAGCTAAGGACAATGATAGATATAAAAGTTATACTGATTTGAAGAGAACATTTAGGTAGTTTTTTGTAGGTGATAAAGTTTGTCTACAGTTAAGCCTTAGAAAAACTTGATTAAATTCAAGAATTTAGTGAAACTTTCACTAAGATATGTGGGACCATTTGAAGTTTTAAAAGTGGTCAATCTTGTAGTATATAGGCTTACATTTCCACCATCTTTAGCTCATTTTCATAATGTCTTCCATGTTTCTTATCTTAAAAAATGTTATTGATCCTTCACATGTGTTGGGTTGGAATGCTTTGCAGGTTTTAGACCCTAGGGTGGTCATGGTAGAATCAATCAGAATAATTGACACTTGTAATCTCAATTTGTGTTATAGATAAGTCTCATAGTGCAAGGTCTAGTGGGACCAATATTCTAAAGATAGTGCCACTTAGGAGGACTATGCTGAGTTTTATAGGTTTTTTACACATTTGTTTGCTTGATTTGCTATTGATTATTATATTATTTTTTGTTGAATAATGTTTTAAATTCAGAATTTTTTTTTGAATAAATGTCATCAAGATGATGACCAATTTTAAAGGGGAAGGATATCACATCCCAATTTCTCTCTAAGCTAAAAAAACCTATTTTATGCATGGATTATTATTATGGTTGACTAGTTGATTAACTAATAGTTGATTAAGCTTTATGTCATATGATGATTATGGGATAGTTATGTGTTGCTTAATTTACATGATTAATTTCTTGAGTTAGTAGTAATTTTACATTTTGTATATTATGATCATGTTTGCTAATTATACAACATAATTTTATTAATATAATTATGTTTTGGGCTAACTACCTTCATTATTTTGAGGTGTATATAGGACATATTCATCCCTTAGAGTGTGATAAATGGAGATCATCATCGAAGATGATGGTCTAGATGGAGACACTGGGTGAAGATAGAGAATGAACCCAAAAATCCATGCACACCACAATAGTATTTAATGTTGTGTGATTAATTGCTTGAGTAGATAGTTGTAGTATGCTTTACTTTTTGTTTGAATGAGTATTGTGATCTTTTGTGTCCTTAGATCATTTTATACGATTACATGATTTCAATAATCTAGTTGCTTTTTATAATCATATTGATTTGTTTGAATGATTTCACAAATTTTGTGGTCATTCGTAGCTTACCTTGTATAATTTAATGGCTTGGTTGAATTAGCAATCCATATATGGTTTTACTTGCCTTATTGCCTTATTGGGTATGGCTCTATCATATAATTATTTGATGTTATGTATGCATTACTATAACAAGTATAGACAATTCCGTTGTTATTATTTGATCTATAGGATTCTGATAATAATAATAATAATTAGAAGATTATTATTACAATATATGTATATCCAAATGTCAAAAATATATTGATAACATTGTTTTGAAATGTTTTCATATTTGATTAGATGTTGACCATAGGTTTAATATTCATAATATATTAGACAATGAATATATTGTTAAATGACTAAGGGAAATCATTGTGTTTGCATAGTGTTTGTTGTGGATGACATGGTAACTATTAAAAATAATCTTTTTAATACATATTTGTATTAACCATGTTATATAATTGATGTTTTAAATGGTTATTGACTAGTTAATATTAGATCTTGCATGGAATAAACATTGCATTTTGTGACTTGTTGTTTATTTGGTTTGGTTGGTTAGTTTTGTAAAGTTGATGATTGGAATTGTGTTAAGTCAATGGTATGCATATTTGATAAAGGATATAAAATGATTTTTTTAATTAGTTAATGGAAGTTATGAGATGATTAGGGTTTATAATCACTCATAAACTTTGAGTTAGCCATCATTCCATGAAAATCATGATGGAGTTTTTATATGGACTGCATGGTGGTGGACTATATCATAGTGGAGCTTTGTTGAGATATTTTTGCATGCTTATTATCAGTTAGTTTTGTCTTTCAGGAATGGAGGATAAAGTGGAGGAGATTAAGGTGATGGAATAAAATAAAATATAATAAAAGAAGGTTGTGAGGCATGGCACATGCATACAGGAAATAATAGACATAAAGAGAAAGATAAAAATAATTTAGAGGTAATAAATATTCAAATTTCTTGGAAAAATATACAACTGATACAGGTCAATTTTGTACTTAAATTTCTATGTGTTAATGATTGGATGGATATGTGAAAATAATTAATTTGAGTAATGGGTTTGTTCATTTGTTAGAAATGAATTAAAAAAAATAAGGAGATGTATGTAGGCCCTGTGGAAGGCTCAACCTTTATAGAACCCTACATCTAACCCCATAATCCTAAAGGGTAAGGGGTAGGGCTATAGGTGTTCTCCATATTTGAATTCACCACTGTGAAAGCTCTATCTTTAACCCTCCATCAATTCAAAAATCTTGAAGAATTCATTGACTTGTTTATTAAGTTTTTACAGCATGTGGATAAGGTATATATAGTCAATTTATTATAAGGGTAGACTATATATTAAATTGGTTTAGTTGTATAAAATGGAAATTAGGTTATTTCATTTATTAATTTAAATACTATATATACATATATATTAATATATGCATGGGTTTGTATATACACCCTATGGGACCTTGATGGCCTAGGGTACACACACACACACATCAATGTATATAATAACACACACACATATAACAATATATATGGGACTATCACTAACATCCATGATAAATATGAGTTGATTAAATATGTTCATAATATGAGAAATGATTAGTTATTATGAGGGAATTTTATATGTAGTCAATTGAGTAAATGAATGTATGAGTTCAATATATATATATATATATATATATATATATATATATATTAAACTCATACATTCATTTATTCAATTGACTACATATAAAATTCCCTCATAATAACTAATCATTTCTCATATTATGATTGTATAAATGAAAATCATAATGTTTTATGGATAGAAATTATATTTATAAAGAATAAAGTTAAGGAATCAATGTTCAGTTATGATATAATATATTTGATTATGTCAAACTATTAACTGGGTTTGATATATTATATTATAATCGACTATGTTGAGTTGTTGACTGGGTAGGTTATATTAGATCATATTCACTAGTGCCAAACTATTGGCTGATTATATTATATATAATGTATTCCACTGTGTTGAATGTTTTATTGATTGGGATATGCTAATATGTATTTGTTTATGTAAATAAAGTTAATTTAAATATAGGAGACTTAAGTCTTGTTCAGGTTTTTAGATTGAGCACGAATCGAATAGATTATATATATATATATATATATATATATATATATATATATATATATATATATATATATATATATATATATATATAGACCATGTATTTTGATTTAAAAGGCATGAGTAAGGCTTTATTGGTTGTATTAGAATTGATAACTTTATATAAATGATAGTTATGTGCATATATTTAGTATAACCACTAAATTATGAATTTTTTAGTTATTGAAGTTTAGTTGAAAGAATACATATTATAGGTGTTCTTTTAGATTAAATAAAGAGATAAAAAATGAGGGTAGTATACCTTATGCATGCTTGGAATTTATATTGAATGAGTTATTAATTATAAACTGTGTGTTTATAAAGTATAAATGTATATAATATATAGGTGATTTGAAAATTTTATAGTAAATCTAAAATAATACTCCATATAGAGATGTTTATATGTTGTTTAATAATTGTGACCAATATGTAACGTAATAAGGAATTATGGGTATCTATTATGTGTTAGATGTTGGTTGAAGTTTTAAGTTTAAAGAATTTAATAGATAAAATATAGATATTTTATAATTATTTAAAGATTGGCTTTTTTGTTATATTTGGGAAATATGAACAAGAAATAAGCTAGGTTTAATATTTGAAAAGTTAAGGAAATAAGTTTTAAAGTTACATAGTGATATTAAGTAACTTGTAGTCTAGATATGATTCTTACCCAGATAGCAAGACTATATTAAGGATTGTATTTTGATTCTATTTATTATTCTATAATAAATTAGAGGATCTTATATTCATTGCATTTCATTTGATGGACTAAATGAATGAAAATGATATTTCCATACTTAACATATTTTGTTTTCTAATAAGGATTATTATTTTAGAATCTATTGGTTTTTATATTATTATATTTTAATTGAATATTGTATTCCTAACTCTAAATAAGTAGTGTATGAATTCCATTGGATTAATTAACACCATCAATATAAGATGAGGCATAATCTAATTGAGTGGTGTGTATGAAATTGACTAATCTTAGAGATAATTAGTTATTAAAAACTTTGGTAAGAGTAATGTTTTAATTAAACATTATCATTTCATATGTGGATATAGTTCTCATATTTGTGTGATATCATGTTAGAATGTATTTCTTCATGATACACATTGTGTATTAGATATATACAACACACAAGTTCTGGTTTATCACTCTAGATTTCCACACCATCATTATCTACACATCCATGAAGGGAGGTCCATCCCCTTATTGGGAGATAGATTGGGGGATAAATGGTCCATTTTTGGTGTGGAAAAGTTCTTAGATGATTCTCTCCCTCCAACTAGAGTACTATAATAGTGACTACACTTGAGATTATAGAATGATACTTGAGTTGTGGAGACTCTTAAGTCATGGAGACTCATGCTCCATGGAGCTTTGTATCATGTTTTATTATTTTAGATATTACCTTCTATTACTGTAAAATGTAATATTTATACATTATACTTATACAATAGTGGATATAATGTTGTATCATTCATGGCTAAATTTTTACTATTTTGTTAATGATTTAGATGCAGTAATTATTATTTATACAACATTATTCATTATTATATCTATTAATGGTGATCCTTAGCTAAGAACATTAACTAAAAACCTTTTTGGTTAACTAAATGAAATCAGTTAGTTAAATATCACTAATTATATTTCTTGTGGTGCAATCCGTATGATGAATATGTGTAATTAAATTTTAAAGAAAAATATTTCCATTTCCTGGTAAAACCTAGTGGGGTTGTTACACATGTTGAAAATTATATCCCTTATTTGGATAAATAAAATGAAATTAGTGAAATTACTTCTCTTTCTATAATGTGTAATGATCAAAATGCATATTCAAATTCTTCACCTTCCATGCTTGAATGGAAAAATGAGAGTGCATGTGAAAGTCACAAGAAAATAGTTATAAAATATGCATTATTTGCGAACATAAGTAAAGTATCAAGTAAATTTGATTCATATCTTTCAAATATCAAGTTACATAAATCAAATAAAATAAAAAATAATATTAAAGAGTGAAATTTGCATTCTTCCCTCTAATAATGTTGCAAATTAACTACCAAATCTTTCTTTTCCTCCCTCTTTTGCATTTTCTTCTAAAAAAGAACAAATGTTTATAAGTGAAGTTATTTCCTCTACTCTCATTGTATGTCATGAAGTTTCAAATAAAATTTCACATTGTAATGATAATGACATCAAAATTTGTACTATCCAACATGATATACTTACTGTTTTAACCATGGGTACTCCTTTACCAAATGTTTCAAAATGATGTGATGCTCTTACTCTTTAAAGTGGTAAATATTCTATCATTACCACATTTCATGTCAAGGGTAATTTATAGCCTATAACCAAGGTTTCAACCTATCCTTATGATATATTATCTATCATTACTACCATGGGATATTTGAAACAACAAGTTAACACTCTTAAGTTACAAGTTTCTTCTCATGAGGCTATTTTTGAGGAAAATATTTTAGTAGAGCAACCTATTACTAGAGATGTATTTGATTATTATTATCCTTCAAACTTTATCATGTCTAATTTATCATAATTTTATGGTCAATGGGATATATCTATTCATTTTCAATAATATATACACTCCTTTGGACATTGGGCCCAAAATGGAAGCTTGTTATTAAAGGCTTTCCATCATAATTTAACCAAAGGGGCTCTTGATTGGTTTATATCCCCCCAAATGGTCCCTTATAAACTTTCAAAGAAACTAAAATATGTATTTCTATCAAATTTTCATTACTATACTTTACTTATGTTGCCGTTAGAACATTTTCAAGCATTGACACAAAATAAGAATGATCCTATGCAAGGTCACTTTATATTCCTTAAACTATACACCCTTAGATTTGGAAGTTCAATTTATATTCATTATGGGTCCTCTTTCTCCACTTAAAGAATGATAATTTCATAATCCCATTGATTCATTTGATACTTTATATTATGATGCTCATAAATACGCATGTACCCTAACAAACACACAAACTGAGTTGCCTATTTCTCCACCCAAAACCAAATATGGTAATAATCATGTTTTCTTGGTAAATAAGTAACCTAAGAAGGTTCATAAATCAATTCAAAAACCTTCTTCAGAACCAAAAATACATGTAACAAAACAAATTACAAAGGTGTTGAACAAAGGAAAGGAACATGCTTAGATAGTACCTCCCATAGTTAAACCATATACCTCCACTAAAATACAACGTATTCAGTTTGATTGGTACTAAGATAGACCACATGATATATTATGCACAATACTGGATAAATGGATGATAAAACTTCCTTGTATTTCAAATTATCCACCACACTAATTTGAAAAGGCAAAATGATAACACTTTTGCATTTACCATGGTATTAATGAACATCGAGATAATGAGTGTTTTCTTCTTAAACAAAAGCTTACACAATTAGCCGATCAAGAAATTATTATATTTTAGGAAGATAGATATAGACCTATTCCACATACTTCTCTTATAGGATCATCTAATAGGGTTGAACCATCTCATACTTATCATTTGTAAGAACACATGGTCCATCAACTTTGCATAATATGACCACTAGTAGAAGTCCTTCTCCTAGTATACCCTATACTAGGACTAATCACTCCCACACTGATCCTATCAAGGAACCATTGGTTGATAACATCCTTAATAGAGGGACACATTTAGGGTATGTGCATAAATAATATATTTGGGTGCCAAAATTGGTAGCTACAGCCTAACATGTTACTTCTATAGTTATAATACATTTATCTTTAGAAGTAAAATCAATAGTCCCACTACCACATGATCATTATAATCAAACATTATTATTCCCTACTAAATTTAAATGCACACAATGATTAATATATTATCACGATAATGCAATCATCTCATTAAATTGAAATATTTTTTATACAATTTATAATATTCAATCACACGTTGCATAAATAAATGCATAAATCCAATACAAAGAGTTAGATATTAATCATCCATTTGATATAAAATAAACCATGTGAAAAATGTCATATATATAAAATGATAATTATTCATATGTTTGGGACATATCCCTAGGTGTATACTCTTCATCACTACATATATACAAAACACTCACACCTCTTGATATGGAGGCATCGAGGTCTAACTAGGTCTCACATGTATGGGATAACACATGTAATCTCTCCTCATAGGATCTTAATCACTGCACCATCTCCTAATTATCACATAGTAGAGTGTTATATGAATCAACCATAACCTACATCATATCCATGGTATTACATTGTGGGATGTCATGTTTATCTAAATCTACACATAACTCCTCATGCTTAGTGTAAGTAGTATGATATGTGGCCATAACCCTAATTATAGGATAAAATAAAAGTGTGTGTGAAATTATAATATAAAAAATCTCTTAATAAAACCCTCACTACCTATATCCATGTGTGTACTCCATGTAAAGGCTTGTATCACACATTCTACCATTAATACCCACTCTTGATTGCATAAAGATACAAGATACAAAATTTTAGTTAGTTAAATTTATCAAATCAAATAATTTATTTAGCATTATATAAAAATAAAATTCCAAAATATACCATAATACTTACATGTGGCATTGATGTTGGCTTCATCTATTGATTCTCATCCTATAGGAACATTGTCACTTGAATCTCAAACTATCTCTCCTCTTGTATCCAATTATGTTGTAGAAATGACACCTACAGGGGAAACTACAAAAAGGAATAATAATTTCTATTGGGATCCCAACCACCACTACATATACCCATATTTACATCTTGCATCATCCCATATAGCTAGGGGAACCTCAAGATCTCTCTCATCATTAGGACACAAAGCTAGATATGTAGGTGTGGGTGTTAGCCTATCATGGGGCCTATACACACTCCATGATGTTTGATATTATGGGTATGGTGTTGATGAAACTACCTTATTTATAACAAAATATCATATAACATATTCATATAGAAATAACTCATATAAACTATGAGTCTGGTCAACCAACCACATGCTAATCTAGATCCTTTGAAGCTCATGCCCATCCTTGAGCCATCCAAAAAATTTATTATACATAATTCATATAATCTTATTTGATGTCAACATATATATATAATTTTGTGGAACTCCATCATGGTGTTTAGTTTACCATAGGGAAATAACCACCTCTATATAAGCATCTATTGGTGGGCCTACCCAGTTCAAGTTCCACCAACAGATCATACCACTATAATGTGAACATATGACAAAACATGTAGGAGAGTCCCTATTATAATGCCTCCATTATAAATCTTAATTGAAAATTCATATATATATTTATATAGGTGGGCTAATACTATGTGACTCTAAAAATATCTAATACAATCCAACTTAATGTACTGAACTATATGATACATGTGATGTGAAATCCCAAATATGCCACCCTCTACTGCTATGAATTAGGCACATAAAACATAGATAAACATATAATTATCTATACATCTATATCCCTATATCTAATAAAATATGTGTGATGTCTCCAAATATAACTAGGGTTTCAATCTTTGGTAACCTGTACTTTCTCACCAGTAATAAGAAGTTAAAAAATATGATACATATCCTCTAATATGACTATCATCTCCCTTGTTGGGATCCATAAACTGTAGGTATCCAAGTTTCACCTCTCAGCTAGGGATGTGAAGAGGTGAACATCATAGGTAATCTATGTGAATAGCATATGCAATATGTCCTAATTAGTCCATGTGACCCAACCCTTTCAAATATATAACAACCTAATTACCTGCATCTAAACCTAGATATGCCAAAGTAAAAAAATGTATACCATCCAAAATTTCTAAATATTTACATATTTATACAACCAAATAAAATAGTCATTAGTGATCATATTCTAGTCCAAAAATATAGATGTTACATCTAGTATTAAAAAAAATAAAAAGATAGTAGTGTCAAAAACTAGTATCGATGCAAGACACTCGCATCAAACACTAGTGTCGATGCATAACAATTACATTAGATGATTGTATCCAAAATTGGACACTAGAATCAAGATACCAATGCAAGTATCCTGACCCTTGATGTAACTATCCGTCTACCCACAAAAAATCAATTTTTTTTTCTCAAAATAAAAGAACTCAAAAAATTACCAGTCACTTGATACTTAAACCTACTTACTATTTTGTCAAAATACTAAATGGATAGGGCTATCTAGAGTACATCAAATTTAAATAATTTATGGTTTATACCATGCATCATTGTTATTTTCTACTTAGAGATTTTTTTTTCAAATATTCAACGTGTAAATGAGTTTCAATTTCTATTAGGTATATACCTAATATAAACCTTCTACAAGAATTTCCAATACACATAACTTGAGCACCAGTTGTCCAATTTAAAAACCATGAGTTTCATTAAAAACCAAGAAATAATCCCTTTCAAATTATAAAAAATTCAAATACTTTCAATAATTACTAAAAATTACTTAATTTTATTGATTACACTTAGCTATTATTATAAGTCCCAAATTCTTACCCAAAGAATGTTACATTTTTCGGTACCACTAATACCAAGAAAAAAATTGGTTAATATATACATGAGATTATCAATTTTTCCTTTTATGATGAGGTGAATAACATGTACTATTTATCCTCCTCCCAAAAGGGGGTACATCAGTGGGGGCATGTCATATAAGCATGGCTTCCACATATCCACAGTTTCATATTGAATGTAAACATGTCATATAGGCATGGATTCCACATGTCCACAATTTCAGATTTAGTGGGGGTATGTCATATAGACATGGCTTCCACATGTTCATAGTTTTAGATTTAATGGGGGCAAGTTTCAAAAAATAAGTCCTCCACACTTATGCCATATCAAAACTCATGAAATATCTTTCACAACATATGATTCATATACATATTTGGATCATATCTATATACACTAGTATTACCATTGTACACAAACTACTTTATTCTCACCAGATATGATAGGGGGCATGAACAAGGGTTCATTATTTATATTTAATTAAGCACTAATTTATCTTCTATATTTTCAAGATTATTATGGACTATTACTATACCACAACTTTTATGCATTGATAAATAGGTTGGACTATTATGGAATTTTACTTAGCCTTACCTGTCTATAATAATTGGATATTTTTGGTTAGATTGGAGTGATTAAACCATCAAATATCACTAAGTTTTCATTAGTGGGATTGATTAAATCACTCATCCTATATCAAGATATATATATACATGTATTTTACACTTGAGTGTGTTAGTTGGGAAATGATACTTTTGATGGCCAAATCACCACTCTTCTTATTCTGGGTTGGGGTAATGATCACCTCCCATCTCTCCCCACTCTTGGTACACCACCATCAAGGTGAAATTTAGTTTACAAATTTTAAGTTCATTCATCTTCTTGGCTAGAAGATGGATGAGGTTGTAAATTCCCTTCTCTAGTCTCCAATGCTCCAGATCCATCATTATGCATCATAACATACTCTTTAATTATACATAATTTTCAAATAAAAGATTTAAAGAGAGTTCAAGAGAAGATAAGGTGTGTTGTACACACTAGGGTATATGTTTTATTTTCATTTAAACTATTAATTTATGTTTCATGCACTAATAGATTAAAAGTGGGGGCATGTAGATACCAATATTTTTACAAGAAAAGTTTGATAACATGTTATATATTTTAAATGTGTAGACATATTGATCATGAATTAGATGTTTAGTGGCATAGTCTTGTATGGACCTCTTTGGTTCCATTCTATTTTACCTAATTTTACCTACCCCTTGGGACTGTATGTTGTGTCAACATCTTTTTATCCACCATTATCTAGGGATCCCTAGTTGTTATTTTGTCATTTTTTAATTTTTGTGTCACATCTAATTTTTCCCTATGGATATTTGAGACATTATTCAATGGATTGTGTATTGATTATTGGTAGATCTGATATGGATTTACATATTCTATTTGGTTTATGCATATACTAATTTTTATATATGTTGCATTATCCTTATGATCATGATTTTTACATATTTTTTGGTTGTTATCATGATACAAGATAACTACCCATTTTTTTGATGAGTTGGATGTAAGATATTTTCTCCCTCATTGACAATGTAGATGGATAGTATCATCAGAGAGGGTGGAGAATATAGCTACATTGGGGATAGATATAAATGACTGAAATAGACCCATTCACACACCACTATAATATTCTTGAAATGAATCTATTATGCTTGCATTTAATGATCTAAAAATTGGTAGATTTGATTTTATAACTTGAAAATTCATGCTAATTTGTTATTATTATACGATGTTTTTCACTACATTATTCTTGTAAAAATATGAATGCACTAATAGGTTTATTACTTATATATCCCATTGATTTATAATATAATGCTTACCCATCTAGTTGGATGTTTGATATAACCAATAACAAGTTGGGACATCTGGTTATCTTATCTAGTTACATGTGTATACCTCCTTTGAAATTTTGACTTACTTATGGGTTGAGGTGTTAATATCTTATTGATTTGAATCTTTTAGTTATATATGGTATTAATATTTTAAATGAAAAGGTTAAAGGTCCTATATAATAAAATAATTCTCTACGTTAAAATTGTTATGTTAAATTTATACACGGTGGACTTTGCAAATTAGTGATTATATTTAAACCTAGACTTTATTATTAGAAGCTTTATGATGTTTGTTAATGAATTTTTTGGGTAAAAAGGTCTGAAATAGGTTTTTGGGTTATCATTATGTTAGGGTTGACTTTGTCTTGAGGTGGATAATGGATTGACCATCGAGCTCACATAAAATAAAGAAATAAAGAAAATACGAGTGGATTGAATGTAGTGGAGTGATATATTTATGGAAGATTGTTGCATGGGGTTTAGGGGTTGAGATAATTGGAGTATGTTGGAGGTCATGTTGAGCATGCATAGTTTGGGAATAAACATAAGTATCATGTGAAATAATATATGATTGATGACTATCTAATGGGAAAGGAAGAAAAGAAAGTGAGGAAATTGGCTTTGGCAAAAAAAGAGGAAAACATCTACATTCCTATTTTTGTCCCAGGTTGGTCATTCGCTTAACTTTGTATTTAAAATGAGTTTTGGGTTTTGAAATAAGGGTTTTATATTTTATCATATAAAATAAAATATTGAACATTTATTTAAAAACCCTAGTATATTAGATTTATAGACCTAAGAATGGTATTTTAAATCCCATTCTTGAGCCTATAAGGTTAAAGGTGCCAAGCTAAGTAATGAGAAAATGGGACTATGTCTTTTCTTGAAGATTATTGCATAAATTTAATTAAATATTGAAACTCCTTTTGTGAACCTGTATCTATGAAATAAATGGGAGAATAAGATCCAAACAATTATTATTAGGACCAAGCTATAGGTTATGATATATTCAAGGAATCCTTGGGTATGGGTTGTGATTGAACATGGAAATAAAGGTTATTTTAATGAGAGTCATTTTAAAAAAATTATGCATTTTATGGTATTACTAATTATTGGATACAAAGAAGATAGGTACCTAAAATTAATAGGTGAGACTATCGATAGCTATAGTTTGTATTGAGTAAGTAAATATTAACAAAAATATACATCATCGTAATAAGTATAGGTTAGGGATGACCTTTTAGAACTAGTACAACATATATATGTATATGAAAATAGTTATCATACTTTGGTGATGGTAATATTGACATAAGGTAGTGTTGTTTGGAAGTAACCATTCCAATTTATTTGAAAACTAATGATTGTATAGTATTATAAGTCTTCAAAATGGTTTAGGGAAATAAAAGATGTAGTTGTTCATGATTGATTTATATCTTCATGTATAGAGTTTTGGATGAAACTATATGAGTACAATTGAATTTAGGAATCAATAATATTTATAAAATGGATATAACTACACACACACATGTTTATATTTATATTTATATCACATTTGCATACAAGTCCAAAATTGATATATGAATATGAAATGCATATTATATAAATTTGTATAGTGTTATATCAAAATATATACAACCATAACTGTAGGTGTTACTCAAATGAAGTATATTGGAGTATAAATAATTATATGAAAATTTTTATACCTGTATATAATACAAGAGTTAAGAAATGAATCTAAAATGGAAGTAAGCATAACTATATAGGATCCTATGGATATAATTTATAAATAGGTCCATTGTAAGAATATACACCTTCAAGGGGGAATTTATGGTTATTTGATTTGGTAATGAATTCTTAGACAACCAAAATAAATATGGTATTTTAACATATGTTTGATTTTAAATGAAATATATATTCTATGAGAAGTGTACATACATATAATTAGGTTAAAATGGTACCAAGTATGTATTGAAAGATTATAATGAATACTTGATTTTCATTATGTTTCTTCAATACTTATGAACTGTTAAAATAATTTTAGTATACATGATAGTTAAAAAGTTTAGATCTATGAAAAATGCTAGAAATGAAGTAGTCTTAGTTACAAATGTATATTGGGTTATTGAACTCAAAGAGGTGTTATTATTAATTTTAATATGAAAAAAATAAGTGACTTGTTATGAAACATGAATGTTATGTTTTCTTAGCATGATGAAAGTAGTGGATGTTGCTTATTTTGCTTATGTGTTGTATGTTGAAAATCTATTATGTTTTTATGTCATAAAAACTATTTGTGAGATATTATCTTGTTCTCATGAATGGATGCATATTTTATTGTTGAAAGTTATAATATGATATTTTTCTTGTATCCTTTTAAGTGGACTTTATGGGATCCAATGTTGACTATAGATTAGTATTAGTTGTATTTATTGGTATCAAAAGAGAATTATATGTTGAGATAAAAGGCATAAAATAACTTGATTCTTGTTCTATATTAATAAACATATCTGTATGGAATTAAATTGGATTCTTGGATATGATTGTTTATATCTTCACTAAGCAGAGTATTTTGTTATGCTATTTTTAAATACTTATTATAGAGTGTGTTTAGATAACATGAGGTACATATATTAGTATGCTAGTGGGTAACTCATATACATACCCTCTTATATCATTTTTATCATGATTTAGTAGTAGCAAGTATCATGTGAGTGAGAATGAATTATATTATTAAATTTGAATTATATAATAAAAAATTGTACAAAGTAACATTATAACCAAGACATTGTTAGTTTATTATACTTCTAGTTTACATGTATTACTGACATCATTTAGATAGAAGAATGGATTCCATGTTATATTTGATTATTGCATGTAATAGTGTTAAGTACATAAATAGGTTTTAGTTGTTTCTCAATATCTATACTACTTTTATCTACCCATCCATGAAGGGTAGGGCCAATCCTAAGAGGGAGGTGTGTGGGAGACCATTAGTCTATGGTTGGAGGTAAAGTACTCAAATGATGATATCCCTTTATCAACTGATTCAACTAGATAGAATAATGCTCAAGATTTGTGAAATATCATGGATATGCTTTATGTAACTCATTTTGTACCTTTGTACTCATTGATATGTATGTTTGACATAATACATTATTTTAATTTATGTTGGATGTATATTCATCAAAATAGCGGTTATCTATTTGTATAATATTAACAAAATGTAAACAACAGTGGATGTAAACTCAATTAATGTTGATTTATGGATTTTAATAGATGTTCAGTACTTGTTTTAGTATTCTAATTCTTAATGGATAGTTTTTTAGCCCATAGACTAGTTTACTACTTGAGTATTAAATGGGTTGTTTTGCCAGTAGGGTTAATGTGACTGTAACATCTAATGCTTGGGAAAAATTTAGTTTTAAAGTTATAAATATTTGTAAATAATTAATCTTACTATAAATTTTATAAAAAAATTGTGTATCTTTTAGTTAACCCAATGGAGTATAACAATGTGGTATCATAACATAAGGTAGATCTGTTGGTAAGGGTCCTATTGACCACTAGAATTGCACCCTTGTGAAGGTGGTTTTAGGCCTTCTTAGTATGAAGTAACATAGGGATAATAATAGGATATGGGTGGAATAATAGGTGGATTGAATATATAAATTCTAAGGGATATCTCTCCATGATGTATCAATTAAGATCCCTACTCTACATTACTAGCTTATAAGGGAAAAAGAAGAAGGTAAACTGAAAGGAAATCCTATCTAATTGGGGTGATACCCAAAAATGTGACCTCCAATTATGTAGTATGAAATAAGAATTTTGAATAAGAACATAAAACTAATTACACTTATCAAATGAAATCCTCCAAACATCAATGTTTCACATATAGACTTAGGCTTGATATATGATCTAAGGCATCTGTTCAATAGGTCTCTCAAATACACTAAAGAAAGATTTTATTTTACATATAAAAAAGATGATTATAGAAAATTATGAAACTTTAAAGGATGATATAAAACCTACAAATAGGTAAGGAGGATAGGAAAAAGTGAAATGAAGTCTATACTATCACTATCATTCATCAACAAACCATGAAAATACACTAAAAACAAGCTTTGAGGAGATATGGATTTAGTCTTATTCATTAAAATAAGAAATTACAAGTGTTTTTATGAGAAAATTATTACCATAACTCAAGTTAAGGATTATTTTTAATTCTAAAAAATTGCTTACATATAGAGAGAATGAGAGAGAGGGAGAATGAGACAAGAGCCCCTAAAACAAGGAAATAAAAAACCTTCACTTAGTCCTTTTCAAATTCCAACGTAGTATTTCATGATTAATATATTTTATTACTTGTAAAATTTGGAATATGGGTTGAGTTAGGATTTATTGGAAAGTTTTAAAGAGTCTTGAGAATTTATTTATGGTCCTTGACCCATACAACATCTTAGATTTACTTGCATACTCCTAAATACTTGGTCAAGAAGTGTCTTCCTTGAAAATAGGTCTTCATACATGAGAGGAGGTCATCATGAATTGATAAATTATTTATTTTAAACATTATTGAAACCATTAATGATGTTTTATCACCTTAATTGGGCTATTATATCTCTTTGAATGCAAGTTTGACCATTTCAACATACTAGGCATTGGAAGGAGAAATAGTGTGATTAGGAGTCATAGAGGACCTTTCAAAATTTTAAACCTTATAAAAAATTAATTTTAATTTTTAAATATTTTAAATTGGAGTCATAAATTACTACAAAAGACATCATTTTTCTCATAAATCATGCTTTAGCATCCCTTCCTTATAGCCCTAAAAAATTGAAAAGCTCATTGAATAAAATCTTGTACAAACAAACATGAAAAAATGGGAACATTTTTGAGTACCATATATCCTATTAAATATACAAAAAAAATTTCATGATCGTAATCCAAGTTTAATTACTCATTTTACTTCATTTACTTCTCCTATTAGGCCTAATTAGCCCTCTTAGGCCTATAAACAAGAAATCTTGCTACTAGAATATCCCACATGTGTTAAACCAAAAAAATGAGTTTGAATAAATTAAAATAGGATAATAAAATACTCCATTTAAAATAAAGGGTCTTGAGACCCTATTAAAGTGTGCAAACCAAGGAACCACCTTGCTTTCTTGACTTATTCTGAGCCTGTTTTGAACTACCTTAGAAAATAAGCCTAGTTTGTCCAATTAAAAAATATCCCATGATTTTTTTTGATATTGAGTAGTTATTAAAACTAAAAAATAACCTCATACCATGATTTTTAAGTTATCCCCTTCTCAAATCACCTAAAAAACACCAAAAATCATGAAAAATAGTGCTTTTTGAGCAATTCATATAGGTGACATTAGCATGAAAATACATGTAGAGAACCTCCTTGGATTCCTAAATAAAATAAAATATGTTTTATGAGAATATTGTGTCATTTTATATTATTTTGAGGTCTTTATCTGTAAACTAGTCACAATTGGTGTTTTAAGAGGGTTTACAACCTATTTGGGGTCTTAAGGATTGTTCATAAAGATGGGACATCCAAATAAACTCCTTATACTTGGAAAAAATTATTAACTGACCTCATTAGATATCCAAAATTGATCACCTCCCCATTCTAATATTGAGATGTGGTACAAGCATTTGAAGTTGCTCTTTAGGTGGCTTGCTTAGCATTCTTGAGGCTCAAGAGAGGTCAAATATGAGTTTTAAGTCTAAAAATCCATTCCCACTACTAGGTGATGTTCATAAACCTTAAAAAAGAAAATCTCCATGATTATACATGCTATTAAAGTTCTCATTACCCCTCTCTATGCATTTGGTAGACTAGTCAGGGTACTTGGGGTTATGGGTTTATCTCTCTCTTCGTAGCCCTTAAGGGCTCTTAGAATGAGAAATAAAGTTTGATGCCTCATGAAAGTGTATAGAAACCATTTTCATGATTTATCACTACCATTTAGACCCTTCATGAAGTTTGATATGCTTTTTTCATGCTTAGAGTTCACATAGGCCTCTTAATCTCATGACTTCCCCTTGCTCAAGGAGTGGGCAAGGTCTCAGATAAAACAATGGGTATGTATGTTGTTATTAAATAATTAAGGTGGTTATTAAAATATTATTAAAATAATAAACACCATCTATACCAATTATTAAGGTATGGTTATGCCCATAGAACCTTTGAAATACTAAATTCTCCCATGACTGGTTGTAGGCCTGTGACTGTGTTAAGGTAAGGAAGCTCATTTTGGGTTTAAACCTTATAAGTCACCTCACCTATATATTAATATTTAAAAAATGTCTTAAATTATCCATAATTATTTTCTCTAAGCATATATCACTCATTTAGGTATAAAACATTGAGTTTCCCTACTGAGGGTTTGTATGCAAAAAAGGCCTAATGACCTTAAAGGTCAATAAAATTAGTCTCTCCTCCTTATCCACTATGTGAATTTGACAAAAAAATTTAATGGAGGTCATAATAAGGTCATCCTCATCCCTTTAAATTGCCATTTTTCCAACTTTAGTGAAAGTTGCATTTTCTTACCTAGGCTTAGGATCAGTCGATCCTACTAACATCCTATAGATGCTCTTTAGGATGTTGATTGCATCTTATATTGATTGTGTTAGGTGTTTTAAGACCTCACTTATTCTCATAACTTGAAATTATCCATGATTTGAACTTGATTGAAGTCTTAAGTTAGGTTTCACAACCTTTATCATACATGCTCTTTTCCTAAGCTTGAAACTTGTGTTGATCCCACTAATAACCTGTAGATGATCTTTAGGATGTGTAAACTATATTTTGTGTGTTTGGACCTCAATCCATTCACATTACTGAGTCTACTTGGCTTATGAACTTGTATAAGGATCTCAAGTTAGACTCAATTAGTTTTCAACATACTCTACCCCTTTTTGTAATGCATTTTACTTCACATCTTTCAAGCATGGTTGTAAGTGGAGATTAGGGCCAACTTGACTATGTTTTGGCTTGGAAAATAAAATATTTTCTCTAAGAATGATGATTAAAGGCTTTGAAATATAGTTAAGCATTTTTTTCATCATTTATAGATCCTACCAACCATTGATGACATCTTCAAATTGCTTCCCTTTTGACTATGTTTTACACAATACTATATACACCTATAGGTGCACATTTATATTATGACTCAGCTTATTTTATTGACCATTAAATGTAAGTATCCCTATGTTTTACTAAATGTTTTAAAATTTATTGTGTTCTACCCTTAAGAGATATCCATCTCTTGTAAACTCTTCATTTCCTACAGGACCTTTAGACAAGACATTCATCTTGAAACTGTAGATTACTAGATGACTATTTTTGGAGACTTAAAACCTAGTTTGATGAATATTCATCATACTCTATATGGTGTAGAGTGACCTTAAGTAATTTTGTTTAGCTAAGGTATACCTCATTTCCCTTTAAACATCTCTATCTTCTCCTTGAACTTAAGATCAACTTATGTGTTTATGTATCCTATAGGTGCTCTTCCCTCTAGGCTAACTATAGGTCACAATCAAGAATCATGATTATGTATAGGTGTCAGGATCATAACAAGAACAATTGATTACATTTATGCAAGCAACTAAACATAGAATTAACCAAAATTGAAAGTAACTAGAAATCAGAATCAACAAAAAATAAGAGATACAAGAAACAATGAAAACTTGTATTAAAATCTTGGAAATACAATTGAAGAAATATCTCTTTCTTCCACACCTCTCTCAGATGTACAGATATCTTTCCCTCAAGAGTTTTCTCTATCAATTACAAACACAATTTAGCTACTTGAATTGTCTATCATACATCTTACAACTTACAAGCTATGAAGATCTATCCCTATATATAGAATTAGGGATCATGAGCTATGCAATATCAACCATTAGATACACCTCCTAATATAAGGCTTAAAATAGTCCTACTAAAGATAGAGATGCAGACTTAAGACTAAAACTTAATCTTATCATGCAAACAATCTATTTGTCCCACGAAAATAGAATTCTGGAACGCACAGGTGACTGACATCGGTCCCTATTTGCCTGCATATGACTGACATCAGCCGATCCATAACTAACATCGACAGCCTCCAATTGATCCCTGATCGATGTTGGTGACTGTGTAAATCCTACAACTTTGCATTTGCTCATATGTGAAGCTTTTAGCTCCACACCTTAACAATCTCCCACTTGGAGATAAACAACTGCACTTGTACCTATACAACAACATCTTCTAACTTCTCCTCCATCTTCAAGCTTAATTTTGAAGACCAACAAAAGTTGAATGAAGATTCAAATTATCCTTTGTTACCGGCTTTGTTAACGTATCCGTAGGGTTCTCATCTGTATGGATCTTTTCCAGCTTTAACTCACCATCCTCCAATACTTGTCTAATGAAGTGGTACCTAAGCTGTATATGTTTGGTTCTTGAATGAAAGGCTGAGTTCTTAGCCAAATGAATTACACTATGACTATCACTGTATAACCTACAATTCTCTTGCTCCTTTCCCAAATCTTCCATGAACCATGTCATCCATATCATCTCTTTGCTAGCCTCTATGACTGCAATGTATTCTACCTCTGTGGTAGACAAGGCAACAACCTTCTGCAACTTTGAAATCTAGCTAACCGCCGTTCCACCAATAGTGAAAACATATCATGTGGTGCTTCTCCTACCATCCAAGTCACCTGTCATATCCACATCTACATATCCATGTAGAGAAGTGTTTGATCCACCATAACATAAATGCCTACTGCTGGTCCCTCTTAGATATCTGAGAATCCACTCAACTGCTTTCCATTGTTCCTTCCCTAGATTGGCCATAAACTTACTGACAACTCCCACTACTTGGGCAATATCAGGCCTAGTACATACCATTGCATACATCAAACTCCCAACTGTGAAAGCATATGGAACTCTACTCATGTACTCTACCTCATCATGTGAATTAGGACACTGATCTTTGCTCAACTTGAAGTGTCCAGCCATAGGTGTGCTTACCGGTTTTACATCCTGCATATTAAACCTCTCCAACACCTTGTTCCCATAATCCTCTTGAGACAAAATCAAACTGTGATTTTTCTTGTCTCTCTTGATACTCATGCCAAGGATTTTCTTTGCTGCTCCCAAATCCTTCATGATAAATGTGTGAGCTAATTTCACCTTAAGCTCATAAATATCTTGCATGTGTGAACCTGTACCAAGCATATCATCTACATAAATATCTTGCATGTGTGAGCTATTGTAATAGGATAATATATCTACCATTATCCAATCTCTTAAAATAAACACAATGGTTAAATTGACATCTACTATAGCCATGCTTAGTCATAAACCTGTCAAATCTCAAATACCATTGTCTAAGAGCTTGCTTAAGACCATATAAGCTCTTTTTCAACCTGCACACAAGCTTCTCCTTACCTTTGACCTCAAACCCTTCCAGATGATCCATATATATTTTTGCATCCAAATCTCCATGAAGAAATGTTGTCTTAACATCAAGCTGCTCAAGATGCAAATCCTCAATAGCAACTAAAGACAATACAGTTTGAATAGAAGTCATTTTTACTACAGGAGAAAACATTTCACCAAAATCAATACCTGGTTTCTGTGCAAATCCCTTTACTACCAACCTGGATTTATGTCTCATCTATCCATTCTCACCTTCCTTTAACCTGTAAACCCATTTATTCTTCAGTGTTCTCTTTCTAGCTGGCAACTCAACCAAATCCCACATTTGGTTCCTTTCCAAGGAATCAATCTCCTCATTCATGCCAAGCTCCCACTATTTCTGGGTTTCTACCTGCATTGCTTCATCAAAACTCTCTGGTTATCCACTATCAGTGAGCAATAAGTAGAATAATGAAGGGGAATATTGAATTAGAGGTTTACTTACCCTTTTTGACCTCCTCAAAGGTGTTTGAGACTCATTCACTGCTTGTTGTCTCCCCAAATTCTCTGTCAGTGACCGATCTCGATCATCTCCAGGTCTATACCTGACCGATGTCGGTTCCACCAGACTGATGTCAATTCCTATCTGACTGACGTCAGTACCTACATGACCAATGTCAGTTACTATCTGACCTATCTGACTGACGTTAGTTCTTATATGACCAATGTTAGTGTCTGTGTTTTTCTGGAAGTGATTTCTTATGAGATCATTTTGGATCATAATCTTGTCCAAATCTCCATTACTCTACTCAAAATCATTCAACCTCTTGAGCTAATCCCTGTACATCACTTTCTCATTGAAAACAACATCATAGCTTCTAATAATCTTGTTAGTTTCTAGATTCCACAATTAGAATCCAAAATCTTTAGAGCCATAACCAATAAAAGTGCACCTCATAGACTTAGCATCTAGCTTCTTTCTATTTTCCTTATCAACGTGCACAAAAGCTTCAGAACCAAAAAATCTGAGAAATGAAAGATATACCTTTTTACCTATCTAGGCCTCTTCTAGAATTCCACCATCTAGTGTAGTACAAGGTCCTTTGTTAATCAGGTAAACTGCAGTGTCTACAGCTTTTGCCCAAAATTGTAAGGGCAAACTAGCATGCAACCTCATACTCTGTGCATGCTCCATTATTGTTCTATTCATCCTCTCAAAAACTCCATTTTGCTAAGGTGTCCTTGGAACCATCCTTTGCCTGCATATTCCATTCATAGAACAGTACCTATTGAATTTATAATTGCAGTACTCACCACCATTGTTAGATCTAAGGCACTTCAATCTCAAACCTGTTTCATTCTCAACCAAAGCTTTCCATTTCATAAATGTGTCAAATACATTAGATTTATTCTTTATGCAATAGACCCATACCTTTCTTGTAGCATCATCAATGAAAGTAACATAACACTGTGATCCTCTAATAGAAACTACCTGAGCTGATCCCCACACGTCTGTGTGAACAAGCTCCAACTTGTGCTTCCTCCTTGTTGACCCAATTTTGAGAAACTTCACTCTTTTCTGCTTTCCAAAAATACAATGCTCATAGAAATCTAGATCTATACTTTTCAAATCTGAAAGCTTACCTTTTGACTTAAGAACTTTCATTCCCTTCTCACTCATGTGGCCGAGCCTATAGTGCCACAACTTTGCATCTATATCTAAATTAGATAATACAAAAGGAGAATAATTAGTAATACAATTACATAAATAGAGAGTACCTTCTCTCTTACCTCTGGCCAATACAAGTGCACCCTTGGTAACCTTCCAATATTTAGCTATGAGAGTTACTGTACAACCCTCATCCCCCAACTTTCCTATAGAAATTAGATTCCTCTTCAGGATGGGTACATGCATGACATCCCTCAACACCCATGTCTTGCCATTCTACAATTTTAACTGCACTTTTCCTTTGCCAACAATTTTTCAAGGCTCATCGTCCCCTAAATAGACTTTTCCAAAATCTCCCTGGACATAATCACTAAAAAATTCTCTATTTAGGGTTGCATGGAAAGAAGCACCAGAATATACAATCCAAGATTCTATTCTATTATCCAAAGTACAAGAGCATCTTGTGAGACAATACCTACAACTTTTGCTTCTTCTTTACCTTCATGCTAATTTTCTTCTTTAACCGATAACCAGCAATCTTTCTTTGTATGCCCTATCTTTCCACAATTCCAGTAGGTTATTCTTCTTCCATTTCTAGATTTGGATCTTCTTCTCATCTTTTACTTAGACCTTGATCTCCCTTGCTTGCTCTTCTCTTTTTGCCTTCCCCTACTTTTAATACTTAAAGCATTACATGATGATTCCTCTGTGCTTTTCCTACGAGTCTCTTCATTTAGGATTACACTAACAACATCATCTACTTTCAAGATATTTGTAGTAGATGCAGTATTACTAACTGCCATTACTAAACTATGCCAACTTTCAGGCAAAGAGCATAATATTAAAAGAGCCTTAATTTCAACATCAAAAACTATTTTGACTGAATTTAATTGATTTACAATACCATGGAAATCATTTAGATGACTAGATATAGATCCACTTTCCTGCATTTGCAAATTAAATAATTGCTTCATAAGATATACCTTATTTGAAGCTGAGGGCTTTTCATATAAATTTGCTAAAGTGTCCATCAACTCTACCGTTGTCTTTGCCTGTGACAAGTTGGAAATCACAAAAGATGCCAGGCTTAACCTTATGGATCCCAGAGCCTTTCTATCAAGAACATTCCATTCTTCATCTTCCATATCTGTGGGCTTTCTTGAAACCCCACCCAACGGTAAGTATAGATATTTTTGATACAGATAATCTTCTATCTGCATCCTCCATAATTGATAATTCTTGCTGTTAAACTTCTCCATTCTCAGTTTACTTTCTTCTGCCATTGCAATACTCCCACTCAAATAGAAACCCCTATGAGTAACCTGTAATCAACACACACTAAATAGATATGAACCACTTGTTAGTGAACCCAAGCTCTGATACCACTTGTTAGGATCGTAACAAGAATAATTGATTACTTTTGTGTAAGCAACTAAACATGGAATTAACCAAAATTGAAAGTAACTAAAAATCAGAATCAACAAAGAATAAGAGATACAAGAAACAATGAAAACTTGTATTAAACTCTTGGAAATACAATTGAAGAAATCTCTCTTTCTTCCACACCTCTCTAAGATGTATAGATTTATTTCCCTTAAGAGTTTTCTCTATCAATTACAAACACAATTCAGCTACTTGAATTGTCTATCATACATCTTACAACTTACAAGCTATGAAGATCTATCCCTATATATAGAATTAGGGATCATGAGCTATACAATATCAACCATTAGATACACCTCCTAATCTAAGGCTTAAAATAGTCCTACTAAAGATAGAGACGTAGACTTAAGACTAACACTTAGTCTTATCATGCAAAGAATTTGTTCGTCCCATGAAATTAGAATTCTAGAACACACAGGTGACCGATGTCGGTCCCTGTTTGCCTGCATATGACCGACGTTAGCGGATCCATAACTGACGTCGACAGCCTCTAGTCGATCCCTGACCAACGTTGGTGACTATATAAATCTTGAAACTTTGCATTTTCTAATTTGTGAATCTTTTAGCTCCACACCTTAAAAATAGGAGTTCTTGATTGTATTAGGTACCCAAACCAAGGGTGTCAACATCATTGTATAAAGGATATATTTTCTATCTCATGATACTTTCAAACTCATTGTCACTTACTCTCTAGTACACAGTCTGTACAACCTGTTGTAGATAGTCATCTAACTATTAACTAAGCTTATTTAAATCTCTTGTATATCCTCTTACCTAGATAATATTCATATTTTTTGTGTTATATCTATCTACAATGAGAGAAACTTGGAGAAATATCACTATCATAGCTTAGTTTGTATATTGATTTGATGCTGGTTTGATCAAAATGAGGACCTATAGGCTAGGGCTTATAGGTCACATTTTAACTATATAAGCCACCAAGACACTTAATAAAAAACTTTAATATATTAACACTATAAGAAATGATCAAGCCTCCATGGATATACTAACCATATGACAAAAATATGACTGTCAACTCACTTAAGTCACAAAGCACTATATGACAAGCATGTGACTGTAGGCTCATTAAGATGAATGTGACTATATTATGAGAGACAACCTTTGTTCTCAATAAGATTATTTGATGATAAATGGACAATACTCTAGTAATCCATTAAAATCAATTCATCCATCCATAATCTCAAGCAACCTTCTCTCTCTATAATCTCATATTACATGAAAATTTGATTGTGCTTCCACTTATGGCTATAGGTGATTATTTTAGTGTTTTAATAGACTTAATAAGTCATTGTGGTGTCATATTAATTATCTAATTTCTCCAAATATGATATAGTATCAAATGAATATCATTGAGAACCCTAAACTTGATAATCACCTACTTTTATGTTTTAACTAGATGACTTTTGAGGAAACCTAATTGACTAGTATAGGTGGTCATTTTATACATGTAAAAACTAAATGAAAGTTATTTGATATGAATAATGACATTCAAAATGTGATGTCATAATAATTTAATAATTTTATAACCTTGGTAAACTTTTAGAGCCTCAAAATAACTTGATAAATATGGACAACAAAGCATTTGACATTTACCTTAAAAATTGCTAAGTTACCTTAAACTCTACTAAACATAGTTCTAAGGAAGTTTCCTTCATTATCTTGTTGTACCTTAGAATTAAAATAAATACTTTCATCTTACTCAATAATTTTATACCACTTTTAATGTTCATATAACATGTCATGGACATGTTTATGATGATGCACAATTTTTTGGTGTTATTTATGCATTAGAGGGTATAGAGAGGTATTTATCTCATATTGTCATTGGGAATATTTAAGACCTAGTTATAATTATTATCAAAATCATGAATTAAAATACACTTATTTACCTTCATCGCTCCTCATAGCTCTTATTACTTGCCATTATGTTTATTCTAGCCTGCCCATTAGGCCTACAAGAGAGTTTTGAGCTCTTAAGAGAACATGGTCATTTGACCTCTTATAAAACATAATATAGAGGAAAATTAAGATTTAATAATCCTTAATAATTACCTCAATATAATGAAAACCTTACTAATATTCTCTTCACACTAAACATCACATGGTATCTGCAACTACACCTTGTGGAAGGGCCAACTGACCAAAAAGGTTGTCTCAAGAAAGAACTTTTCAAAATAAAAGTACCTAAAACATTTATTGGATGAAATATACATAATATACCATAATATACTAAAAAATTATCTTTAAAAATCTTGAAAACATATATATTCCATTGATATATCAAGACTATTTGAAAATTGCCAAATCTCAAGTCAAGATAGGTGACTAGTTTCCTATCAAACAACCCCTTTTCAAGATAAATTATCTAATGATTAAAACAAGAAAAAATGTCTTATTTACCCTTTAAATCATCAAACTAAAACCATTTTTATCTATTGATCTCATAAGTGAAGTAATGGAGGCAAACCTAGACCCTGTCTGGATGACTATCTCATAGTGACCTGCTATCACTCTTAGTGATTGTTCATAAAAATAAGATATAAATATAAAAAAATGCCAATTATTTAAATATTAATATGAACCATAATAATGGCAAAAGTTTTATCTTCCAACTCTCTCCCCTTTGTCCATATTGAGCACTTGAAAACTTCCCTTCTAAAGATGTGAAGGAGGTTGATATGAGAGATAAATCAGTTTTATTTATTTTAAGACCTAAAAACTCTTTTAAATCACTTTTTTGACATTTTAATCAACAAATAATGTCTTGAATATTATTGAAACTCAATTTTACCTTAAGAACTATATAGATGGCCTTAAAATAGACCTTTTTGGAACTAAAATTTCTAGAATCACTTGAGAAGCTTGTTGAAAATGCTTCAAAATGTATCCATTGGATATTTTAAGACTTGAAAAAGTACACCATGCCCTGACATAATTTTTTTAAGTGGTAGGGGTGACAATTTGACCTGTGAGGTCAAAATTGTCAACATTTTGGTAACTCAACTAGGAAGCATGCCTACTATGCTTGAGAACCAGAATGTTGACATATATTTTGGACTCAAAAACACTCTTTAATTCTAAAAAAATCATGATTATACCTGATCCATGACTACAAGACTCTTGAATTGAAAAAATAACACTACATTTCCTCTAAATTAAGGAAATAAAACACACAACAAACACAAAATACACATGCTAATAAAGAACTTATTGAAATAAAACATAAGAAAAATAATGTGCTTCATATAACTTGGAGGAAAACAGTACTAACTACAACTAACCTTTATGTAATCCTCCTCGAGGATCAAAAGGAATTTTTTTTGGATCACTTACTTCACATGATGACCAATGACATGAGACAAGATGCTTCTTATACTTTTGCTTGATGGAGCTCAGATGATTTATGGTTGGAAATCCTCTCAAAAAACTTTCAAATGAATCATCAACATCAAACAAGTCACAAATGAAGACATATTCATGTTGCACTTTAGGATCTTTCTCACACTGCTTATCAACTGTAACCTCATCTATGCATTATCCTTGAATATTTATGGCATCTTGGGTGACCTCATCCTTCTTACCATCTTCTAAAAGTTCTTCAAGTTATTCAAGGAGATTTTAATATTTAATCTAATGTATATCATGGTCTTCAATGAGTGACTTTTGATTAACCTTCTCATAAGCATGCTCTCTAATGGGTAACATATATATATATATATATATATATATATATATATATATATATATATATATATTCAATCTCTTATAGAGACTCAATGTATAATTTCCAATCATTATTTTAGTCCTAAATTTGATCAACCTAAATGAGATCAACTTGATTGACATATTAATCCTTCTCAAGTTGAACAATAGGGCTATCAAGAGTGTCAAACATGGAATCAACCTACTCAAGGTCAACTTCCTCATGATCAGCTTCTATTTCAAGAGATTCACTATTAGTAAATACCTAAAACTCACCCATAGAGTCATAGTACAACTACTTCCATGAGTTTTCTTCATTTTTTATATCAAATCTCAAACCATGAGAACTAGATTTATCATCTTCCTCCACCTTGAATGGAAACTCATTAGTCCAAGTGAGAGTTAACTAATCATACTTTTCAAACTCCATATCTTATTTTCTTTGTTTTACTTCATGAATATGACTACCAATGAAGTATTCTTCATCATATTCACTCACAACATCTTCAATAGAGGTATCTAGAGTTTCTTTTATGGCTGTAACCTCATAAAGCTGTTCGAGGACCACTAATTTCTCTAAATTTCTTAGTAAAATCTCATCTCTAACTAGATGTTCATCTTCTTCACTCAAATCAAGAGGTTATTTTTGATAGAGGGAGAGGTTAGGAGGGAAACATAGTTCATTATATGGTTTGAGATTTGAAAGAGTGTTCCTCCAACTTGGAATTTTGAGTTTAGGCTTATTGAAGGACTCTTGGAGAGACTCTTGGGGAAGGAGGAAAGAATTATGATTTTATTTCTTCCACTTAACAATAAGTTCATCAACCTTCAATGTAATTTGTGAATCATAGGTAAATAAGACTTGAGGAGTAGATGAAAGATCTAGAAAGCTTGAGGACTCCCTTAGATTGAATTGGAACACCCTTTCTCCCTATTGGTTTTAAACTAGTTCATGAAGAATCTCTTTCCAACTTGGGAATTTCTTTGGGATAGGATAAAAAATGTCTTCTTTCTCTTGATAAAATCATGATTCATTCTTTTCCCATGACTCAACCACCATTTTCCAACTTGGAACCTTAGGCTTAACAGCCTCCTCTAGAATATTCATTATAGGCCTAAGGGAGGCATATAGGTTTGATAGGCTTACAAGCTATTTTGGAGAATCATCATAGCTATGATTTTTAGTGGACATAAGGGTAGGATCAGGAGATTCATCCATAAGATTTATCATAGTGTAACTAGGATTCATAGCCCAAGAAGGCCTCCAAGATGGTATATGCTTGTTTTCTTGAGGAAGGGTAGGTGAAGCTGGGATAAAACTTGGAACATAAGAAGATTTATTAGGAGTAGGAAGAAATGGTAGAGGTGGTTTGGGTTGGATCTTGTTTCTCCCATCTCATCAACATATCTACCCACTATAGGATCATAGTTCTCATCTCCCATAGTTCATAAGTCATGACATAATGATTTTATTCTCCAATTTCTTCCCACCTATCTATCAACATTTTTATTATATTCATCATCTTCTTAATGAGTTTAAAATGTATCACATCCAACTCTCTACCCCACACTCTCATCACACCTTAAGATTTTAACATATTTGGCCTAAATTATAACAAGGATAGGTAGGGGAATCATGATTTTGAGTTAGAAATTGAGTAGGAGGAGGTGAATATGACTTATACAAGTCTTGATAAGGTTGATGGGGCACATAACCAAGGTTATAGTGAGGCTAATAAGGGTAATTATAAAGTTGATATGAGTCATCATACTCTTGATAAGACTAATTATTAGATTGATAATACTCTTGGTAAATCTGATTAGTTTCATAAAAAGGTTGATAAGAATTACCATATTGCTGATAAGGCTCATCCTCTTGCATGAAATTTCCATTTTCTTCAAAGTAAGCCATAAAAACAACATCAGGATGGTTTAATGAAGATTCACTTAGATGGAAACTGTGCTTGGGCTACTAGAACCATCTAATATAACTTGAAGATGCCATTGATGTTTTGAATGCCTTGAATGGCTGACAAGTAGAAGAACAACACCAACAAATCTTCCAAAGATTTGGACTTATGTCCCATTGGGTATGCTAAAAATGTTTGACTACTAGACTTTCACCCTTCTAAAGGTAGCTTTTGGCCTTCATAGTCTGAAGTAACATGGAGAAAATCTTAAGCTATGGGTGGCATATTAATTAGATTAAATCTCTATAGTCTAAGGGATATCTCTCCTTGATGTATCATTTAGGATCCCTACTCTCAACTACCGACTTGAAAGGGAAAAGGGAAGAAGGTAAACTAAAAAGAAAACCTATCTAACTAGGGTGACACTCCCAAATGTGACCTCCACTTATGTAGTATGAACTAATAAGGTTTAATAAGAACATAAACCTAATTACACTTCTCAAATGAAAGCCTCCAAACATTAATGTTTCACATAGAGGCTCAAACTTGTTGCATGATCTAAGGCACCTATTCAATAGGTCTCTCAAAGACACTAAAGAATGATTTCACTTGACATAAAAAAAATATGATTTAAGCACACTATGAAACCTGTAAAGATGAGCTAACACCTGAAAATAGGTAATGAGGAAAGAAAAAAGTGAAAGGAAGTCTATACTATCATTGTCATTCATCAATAAACCATGAAAATACACTAAAAACAAGCTTTGAAGAGGTATGCATTCAATCTTATTCATTCAAATAGGAAAGTACAAGTATTTTTATAAGCATGGAATTGAAAAAAATCAGGTTAAGGATTATTTTTAATTCCAAAAATTGTCTTACATATAGAGAGAATGACAGAGAGGAGAGAGGAGACAAGAGCCTCCAAAACTAGGAAATAAAAAAAACTTCATTTAGTCCTTTTCAAATTCCAACATAATATTTCATAATTAATCTATTTTATTACTTATAAAAATTGGTGTAGGTGTTGATGTAGGATTTATTGGAAAGTTTTAATTATTATTGAGTATTTATTCCTAGTCCTTGACCCATACAACATCCTAGATTTACATGCATACTCCTAAATACTTGGTCAAGAAGTGTTTTCCTTGAAAATAGGTCTTCATACATGAGAGTAGGTAATAATTAATTGATAAATTATTTATTTTAAACCTTATTAAAACCATTAATGAGGTTTTTTCACCTTATTTGGGCTGTTAGAGCTCTTTGAATGCATGTTTGACCATCTTAACATACTAGGCAATGAAATAAGGAAGAGTGTGATTAGGAGTCATAGAGGACCTTTCAAAATTTTAAACCTTATAAAAAATGAATTTTACTTGTTCCAAACTTTAAATTGGAATGGAAGGCAAGGAGGATCATCAATAAAGTCATTGGAAAACTTTTATGCATCATTTAGTACTTGTGAACACTTGACTCTTCCATGTGAGCAAAAAGCAAAGGAGAGAGAAATAGGAGTTTTTACATTGGACCAAGAAAAATTCCACCATTATGGATTATAATCATGAAATAAAACATGAAAAAAGTCATTTGGATCCATTAAGTAGTCAAAAAGACATCATTTTGCTCATATAGGATGCTTTAGCACCCCTTCCTTTTAACCCTAAAAACCTGATAAGATCCTTGCATAGAAGATTGTACAGACAAACATAAAAACTTGTGGACATTTTTGAGTACCCTCTATCCAATTAAATCTCTTAAAAAAATTTCATGATCAAAATACAAGTGGAATAACTCCTTTTACTTCATTTTATTCTCCAATTAGGCCTAATTAGCCCTCATAGGCCTACAAAGTAGAAATCTTGATACTGGAATATCCCACACATGTGACACCACACAAAATAATTTTATTAAATATAAATAGGATAATAAAATCCTAAATTCAAAATTTGGGATCTTGAAACTCTATAAAAGTGTGCAAACCAAGAAACTACCTTGCTTCTTAGGCTTGTTTTGAGCTTGTTTCAGACTACCTTAGAAAACAAGCCTAGTTTTACCACTTAAAAAATATCCCATGAACTATTTTGATATTTAATAGTTATTATAACTAAAAAATTACCTAATAACATGAATGGTAAGTTATCCCCTTCTCAAAGCACCTAAAAAACACCAAAAATCATGAAAATTAGGGTTTTTAGAGTAATCTGTACATGTGACATCAGCTTAAAAAGACATGTGGATAACCTAATTTGAGTCCTGAACAACATAAAATATTTTTTATGAGAAAAATATATAGTTTTATATGATTTTAAGGTCTTTCTCTACAAACTAGTCACAACTAGAGTTTTATGAGGGTTTAAGACCTATTTGAGGTCTTAAAGATTGTTCATAAAGATGGGATGTCCAATTGACCTACTTCCAATCAGAAAAAATTATCAAATTAACTCATTATATATTCCAAATTTATTATCTCCCCATGATAAGTTTGAGATATGGTAGGAGTATATGAAGTTGCTCCTCAAGTGGCTTACTTAGCATTCTTGAGGCTCAAGAGAGGTCAAATATGAGTTTTGGGTCTTAAAATCCATTACCACTACTGGGTAAAGTTAATACACCTTAAAAAAAATATTCTAAATTATTATAAATTCTATATAAGTTATCATTACCCCTCTCTATGCATTTGGTATACTGGTCAAGGTACTTGGGGTTATGGGCTTGTCTTTCTCTTGCTAGCCCTCAAGGGCTCTTGGATTGAAAAATAATGTTTGATGCCTCATGAAAGTGTATGGAAACCATTTTAATGACTATTAAATACCATTAATACCCTTCATGATATTTTATATTCTTTTTTCATGCTTGAAGTTCACATAGACCTCTTAGTCTCATGACGTCCCCTTGTTAAAGGAGTGGGAAATGTTTGAGACAAAATATTGGGTATGTATGATGTTAGTATGGCCTTAAGGTGATTATAAAAATATTTTTAAACTCATAAAAACCATATTTTATAATATTTAAGGTGTTTTTATGCCCATATAACCTTTAAAACACCAAATTCTCCCATGACTGGTTGTAGGCCTGTGACTGTGTTAATGCAAGGAAGCTCATTTTAGGTTTAAGACCTCATAATTCACCTGACACGTAGATGAATTTATGAGAAATGTATTTAATGATACATAAAATGATCCATAATTATTTTATATAATATTATATCACTCATTTAGGTACAAAACATTGAGTTTCCCTACTAAGGGTTTGTATGCAAATAAGGTCTAATGACCCTAGAGGTCAGTAAAATGAGTATCTCCTCCTTATCCACTACATGAATTTGATAAAAAAATTAATATATTCCATAATAATTTCATACTCATATATTTAAAATGCCATTTATCCTAATTTAGTGAAAGGCATGCTTTCTCACCTAGGCTTACGCCCGCCTGTCCTACTAGCAGCCTATATATGCTCTTTAGGATTTTGACTGTGTCTTATCTTGATTGTGTTAAGTGTTTTAAGACATCACATATTATCACTACTTGAAATTATCCATTATTTTAACCTGATTTAAGTCTTAAGTTAGGTTTAAAAGCCTCTTTCATACTTTCTCTACTCTTTTCCTAGGCTTGAAACTTGTGTTGATCCCACTAACAACTTGTAGATGCTCTTTAGGATGTCTAAACTATATTTTATGAGTTTGGAACTCACTCCATGCACATTAATAGCTCTAATTGGATCATGAAATTGGATAAGGATCTCAACTTAGACTCAAGTAGTTTTCAACATACTCTTCCCCTTCTTGTAATGCATTTTACTTCACACTTTTCAAGCATGGCTGTAGGTGGAGATTAGGGCCAACTTGACTATGTTGTGGATTGGTAACTAAAATATTTTCTCTAGGAATAATTCTTGAAATATTTAAAATCTCGTGAAGGGATGATTTCATAATCTATAGGACATGTCAACCATTAATGACAACTTCAAATTGCTTCCCTTTTGACTATGTTATACACATTACTATAAACACCTATAGGTGCACATTTATCTTATGACTTAGCTTATTTTCTTGACTGCTAACTATACATGTCCATATTTTTGACTATAGGTTTGAAAATTGATTGTGTTATTCCCTTGAGATATCTCCATCTCATTTAAACTCTTCATTTCCTTTATGACCTTTGGATAAAACATTCACCTTATAACTATAAATCACTAGATGACTATTTTTGGAGACTTAAAACCTAATTTGATAAATATTCATCGTACTCTCTATGGTATAAAATGATATTAAGAAATTTTATTTTTCTAAAGTATACCTCATATCCCTCTAAACATTTATGTCTTTTCCTTGAACTTAAGATTAACTTGTGTGTTTATACAACCTATACGTGCTCTTCCCTCTCGGCTGACTGTAGGTCACAATCAAGAATCATGATTATGTATAAGATTTATTTAATGTATTATTTGTTTTGAAGATTGAGATATATATATTTCCATTATGTTTGGGTACCCAAACCAAAGGATCCAAATTCATTGTCTAAAGGATATGTTTTTTTTATCTCATGATACTTTCAAACTCATTGTCACGTGCTCTCTAGTATATAGTCTATACAAAGTGTTGTAGATAGTCATTTGAATATTAACTTAGCTTATTTGAATTTATTATCTATCCTATTAATTAGATACTCTTCATATTGTTTATGTTTTATCTATCTAAAATGAGAGAGACTTGGAGAAATATCACTATCTTATCTTAGTTTTTATATTGATTTGTTGCTGGCTTAATCAAAATGAGGACCTACATGTTGGGGCTGTAGGTCACTCTTTGATTGTATAGGATATAAAAACACTTCATCAAACCCTTGACTCTCTTGAAATTTTCAACTATGATAATTTTTATCACAAAATTCCATGGATCCACTGAGCATATGACAAACATATGACTATCAGTTCACTTAAGTCCAAAAACACTGTATGACAAGCATGTGACTGTAGACTCATTAAGATGAATGTGGATATACTATACAAGAAATACTTATTGATAAATAATATTCCTTGATCCTCAATAGAGAGATATTAAGATTTTTTACATGCAGTGGAGCGCCCTTATTTTGGTATGGTCATGTGTAGAATCACTCCCTAATTCACCAGCTTCAGTCAGTTCGAGGATCGGACATGTATTGAGGGAGATATTAATATTTGATTGATTAAATAAAATATTAATTATTTTGTCTAATTTTAATTATAAACCCTAATTATAATTTAATAAAACCCTAATTAGGGCAAGCATATCTTTTTGGAGGGTATAAGGGGTAACGACATTTATGCGCCGGATGGTAACCTTCTCTTTCTACAAGTTCATATTACATGAAAATTTGACTGTGCTTCCACCTATGGCTATGGGTCACCATTTTAGCATTTTAGTGGACTTAATAAGTCATTAAAATTTCATATTATGTATCTCATTGATCCCAATACTTAGATAATCACCTACTTTTATGATTCAACTAGATGGCTTTTGAAGAAACCTAACTTACTACTATAGGTGGTCCTTTTGTACATGTATAGATTGAATGAAATTACCTTGAAGTGATTAATGACATGCCAAATGTGATGTTATAATCATTTAATAATTTGAAAACCTTGGTGAACTTAGAGATCCTCAAAATAACTTGACAAATATGGAGAATAAAGCATTTGGCATTTAACTTAAAAATTACTAACTTACCTTAAACTCTACTAAATAGAGTTCTAAGGAAGTTTCTTTCATTGTCTTGTTGTACCTTAGAGTTAAAATAAACACTCTCATCTTACTTATTAAGTTTAGACCACTTTTAAGGTTCATAAAACACCTCTTGAACATATTTATTATGATGCAATATCCTTTAGAAGGTCTTACAAAATGATAACTTAATCACACACAGTCTTTTGGTGTTCTTTAGGCATTAGAGGCTCTAGAGAGGTCTTTTTATCATTTTTAATTGGGAATATTGAATAAATTATGAGCATTATTAATAACATCATGAATTAAAACACACTTATTTACCTTCATGAGTCCTTAGATCTCTTATTACTTTCCATTATGTTCATTCTAACTTGCCCATTAGGTCTATAAGAGAGTTTTGAGGTCTTAAGAGAGAATAGTCCTTTAACCTCATATGGAACATACTATAGAATAAAATTAAGACTTAATAATGATTCATAATTAAATCAATATCATGAAAAAATTACTAATATGCTTTTCACACATTGAACATCTCATGGTATCTATAACTACACCTTGTGGAAGGGCCAAATGACCAAACAAGCTATCTCAAGAAAGAGATTTTTAGAACAAAGGTACTTAAAAAAATTATTGGATGAAATATACATAATTTAACTAAAAAATGGTCTTGAAAACTCTTAAAAACATATACATTCCATTGATATATCAGTACTACTTGAAAATTGCCAAATCTCAAGTCTAGACAGGTAACCAATTTCCTATCAAAAAGTTCCTTGTCAAGACAAATTAGTTCATGATTAAACCTATTTTTTTAAATTTTCCAATAAAATCATCCCATTAAAATTATTTTACTCCATTTATCTCATAAGTGAATGAATGGAGGAAAACCTGGACCCTGTTTAGATGACTAGCTCATAGTGACCTAATGTCACTCATAGTGATTGTTCATAAATAAAAATCCATAAATATACAAAAAAATACCAATAATTTAAATATTACTATTAACACTAATAATTTATAAATTTTTATCTCCTAACGCTCTCTCTTCTATTTGTACCAAACACTTGAAAACTATACTTCTAGAGTTACCAAGGAGGTCGATATGAGAGACAAATTGGTTTTCTTCATTTTAAGACCTAAAAACCCTTAAAAAATATTTTTTTGACATTTTAATGTAAAAATAAGGTCTTGAAGATGCCTAAATCTCAAATTTACACTTAATAACTATATGTATGGCCTCAAAATAGGCCTTTTTGGCACTAAAACTACTAGAATCACTTGAGAAGGCTATTAAAAATGATGAAAAATGTATCCATTATATATTTATAGACTTGAAAAAGTACACCATTCCCTAAAAATAAAATTTTAAAGTGTTAGGGTTGGTAATTTGACTTGTGAGGTCAAAATTATCAACAGGGCCTTTTAATGCAAACCCTTAGGATGATCCTATTCAAATAGTAATAGAGAAAGATAGAAAACTTGATTGAATTTTCATTGTTATGAATGATAAATGAGACCATATATAAGATTTAATGAGAGGTTCATGTCCTAAAAGATCAAAATGAATAAGAGGTACCTAAATAACATCCTATTGAATAAGATGCTCCTTAATAGCAAAGGCATGAGGAAGTACACTAGGATGCTAGATCTCAAGTAGATGTATAAATATCATGGGATATGAATAAGGTAACACTACCAAAATTTTATGGCAAGGTTTTGGGTTATGGATCTGAATCTTAGCTCACATAAATGGAAAAATACAGTGAGATTCAAAATTATTCTAAGGTAACTAAGGCTGTGTGGGGAGCTTACAAAATAGTTAGTGGAACAACACTTGGTGGGATATAAAAATATTAAAATGAATCTAGATTATACTACCACCAGATGGGATAAATTTATGACTCTTTTCAAAGCATAGTGGTTACCTCAGCTTTACTTCGACTAGAAGTTGATAATTTTTTAGAACTTAAGGCAAGGAGATTTGTTAGTGAATGAATACTAGGAGAAGTTTGCTAAGGCTTTGAAATATGTTCCATAGTAGTAGAGGGATGAATTTTTATGTATCATGAAGTTAATTATGGGCCTCAAACCCAAATTAGATAGTTGAGGTGGGTGTGCATGAACCATCCACTATGGATTAGGTGTTTAATAAAGGTTGTATAGTAGGAACAAAAGTTGAAATCAATGGTAGAGGTTAAAGAGATGTATAAGAAATTTTTTGGAAGTTCCAAGATAAATTTTAAGAATAAGAACTAGAAATGGAATGAAAATTCTAAGAGTTGGTTCAATAGTCATAACATAAGTTTTAGTAATACTTTTAGGAATGAGAAACTAGGAGGTAATTTCAAATAAGGGTTTAAGGATGCAAATTAGGCTAAGAGGAAAGGAATTACAGGAGGATGTTTTACTTATGGTGGAGATAATTATACCCAATATTTTCCTTTGTGGAAGATAGATGGTAATAAAAAGAACATAACCTCTTCTTCATAGCATGAAACCTTCCAATAGCATATCCAATAACAATGGATAATCATTAGGATAAATTCTAAGCCTCTACCATTGATGTATTGGGTACTCTTTTTGGTCATCTAATTACTATTTTAATTGACATTATAGCTATTGAATGCTTTATCTCTCCTAGAATTTTGAGTAAATTATCTAAGAAAGCTAGTTTTATGGTAAATACATGGTGTATATAGTATGGGAATGAGTCTAAATTCAAGGTTGATAGATGTCTCATAAAGGATAAAATATAGTTTCCATAATTAACCATAGCTGTGGACATTTATGGATTGCCACTAGGGTCATATGATGTGATCTTAGGAGTGCATTTGCTTTTTGGGCATAAATCCAAAGTTGATTACTTCCTTAAAAAGGTTAAATATTTAGATCATTTGGGAAACCAAACCCAAATCCAAGGAAGTTAGAGGGAGTTGAAGCTTAATAATTTTTTTTTCCATTTAGTTAGAGAGGGATCAATGTAAGGGATGTCAAGCATTACTTATCAAAATGGATGAAGTTGTAGATTCCAAGGAACCCACCTTGGAAGATTATTCATTTATAAAAAGAATTTTAGGATGTTTTTCTAGATGAGTTACTAGGATTGCCTCCAAAAATATAATTTTGATAGGACCGAAACCCCCCAAAGCTTTGACACAACTTGTCAGATTTAAGAGCACACATGATTACCAATGTATAAGCAACTAAACATGCGGAATCCAGAAGAACAAATAATTATCAATGAGAAAACACACAGAACATGAGAGGCAATATACAATTATATTCAACTCTTTATAAAGGAATCTACAACAAAGAGGTGGCACTCTTTCTTCCACTTTGTGGGCTTACAGTAAACTTCCCTCCAGAGTAATCTTCTCTCATAGGTCACAACACACATCTAACACAAGCTGTTGTTCACCTCATTGCACATCTGTACAATCGAGTACACAACCGTACTCCAAGTAGATCTCTCCATGAACCTGCTGATGTATTGCTGTCACCTTGGATCTAGCTTCCCCACTGATCTCCTTTCTGACCCTCGCATCCATACACCCCTGCAAATCAAACCTGATCTTACTTAAACACACATGGGGAATCCTACTTGATTCCACCATGGGAAGAACTCTCCAAGCTTCACATAGCTCTTCTCCAAATTCTCCACTTAACAATATAGCCCATGAGTCTCTCATATAGATCTCATGCATACACTAAAATTAGACGGGCGGCTCAAAGACTCGAACTGGTCTTCACATGCAAACTTTGCGTTCACTTAACTGACTGTTCGTCAACAATAGTTCTGACCGCTACAGGTGACCGACGTTGGTCCCTGCCCTCCTGGAGGTGACCGACGCCGGCCGATCCTCTATCGATGTCAGTTTCCCTTCTGCGTCCCCTGACCGACGTCGGTGTGGCCTGCCGACGCCGGAGACTGCTTACTTTCAAAAACCTCCTCCTTCTTCTATTTGCAACAAGGTGAAGCTTTTAGCTCCACACCCTAACAATCTCCCACTTGGAGATAAAGAGCTACACCTGTACCCATACCAGTACTCTATCTAATCTGTATCCTGACTTGTATTCCTCTTCAAGCTCCCACTTGAAGACAACTCACCACACTCCTTGTGGTGCTACACCTGTGCCTGAATTTCTCCATTCTTCTACCTTGCTATACTCCCACTCAAACAGCAACCCCTGTGAGTAACCTGTAATCAACAAACACTTAACAGATCTAGGCCATCTGTTAGTCAAGCTCACTCTGAGAATGTCCAACCTCACTCTGATACCAATTGATAGGATCGAAACCCCCCAAAGCTCTGACACAACTTGTCAGATTTAAGAGCACACATGATTACCAATGTATAAGCAACTAAACATGCGAAATCCAGAAGAACAAATAATTATCAATGAGAAAACACATAGAACATGAGAGGCAATATACAATTATATTCAACTCTTTACAAAGGAATCTACAACAAAGAGGTGGCACTCTTTCTTCCACTTCGTGGGCTTACAGTAAACTTCCCTCCAGAGTAATCTTCTCTCATAGGTCACAACACACAGCGAACACAAGCTGTTGTTCACCTCATTGCACATTTGTACAATCGAGTACACAACCGTACTCCAAGTAGATCTCTCCATGATCCTACTGATGTATTGCTGTCACCTTGGATCTAGCTTCCCCACTGATCTCCTTTTTGACCCTCGCATCCATACACCCCTGCAAATCAAACCTGATCTTACTTAAACACACATGGGGAATCCTACTTGATTCCACCATGGGAAGAACTCTCCAAGCTTCACATAGCTCTTCTCCAAATTCTCCACTTAACAATACAGCCCATGAGTCTCTCATATAGATCTCATGCATACACTAAAATTAGATGGGCGGCTCAAAGACTCAAACTGGTCTTCACATGCAAACTTCACGTTCACGTAACTGACTATTCATCAACAGTATTTCTGACTGCTACAGGTGACCGACGTCGGTCCCTGCCCTCCTGGAGGTGACCGACGCCAGCCGATCCTCTGCCGATGTCGGTTTCCATTCTGCGTCCCCTGACCGACGTCGGTGTGGCCTGTCGACGCCGGAGACTGCTTACTTTTAGAAACCTCCTCCTTCTTCTGTTTGCAACAAGGTGAAGCTTTTAGCTCCACACCCTAACAATTTTGATTTCACTATTGATGTCATTCTAGGGTCATAGCTACAATTTAAATAACCTTAAAAGATGACAACAATAGATCTAATTTAGTTGAAGGCACAACTTCAAGAGATGTTAGGCAAGGGTTTGATTCGGCCAAGTATTTCACCATGGGGTGCACCTATAATTTTTGTCAAAAATAAGGATGGAACCCTTTGCTTGTGCATTGACTCTTGCATGATTAATAAAGCAAAAATAAAAAATAGGTATCCACTACCTTGAATTGGTGATATTTTTAATCAAATGTGTGGTGATATAGTCTTTTTGAAGATTGATATTCAAGCATGATACCATCAGTTGAGGATATTCTAACAATAACTTTTAAAACTCACTATGGTTGCTATGAGTTCAGAGTACTACCTTTTATTTTAATGAATGAAAAAATAACATTCATGAATCTAATGAATAATGTGCTCAAGGATTATCTCAATCAATTTGTTTTAGTATTTTTAGATGATATCCTCATCTATTTCAAGAATGAGGAAGAACAAGTTGAGTACTTGTGGTTAGTTTTACAATGGTTGTAGAAATAAAAGCTTTATGAAAATTTATCCAAGTGTGATTTATTTTAGAAGAGAGTACATTACTATGGACACATCATCTCCATAGAGGGATTTTTAGTGGATCCATATAATATTAGGGACATCATGGATTGAATTACACCTAAAAGTGTGCATGAGGTATGTAGTTTCATGGGATTAATAGGGTATAATAGGAAGTTTGTATCGACTATTTCCAAGATAGCTAATCCAATAACCTCTCTTTAGTGGAAGGAGAAGCATTTTTTATGGTTAGATAAGTATGAAGAAGCATATCAAGCTCTAAAAATAGAGGCTTACTTATGTAATAGTATCATGGATCCCAAATCTGAATGGACATTTCTCAACAATAACTGATGCTTTAGGTGATGGTTTAGGAAGTGTGCTCATGCAAAATGGTTTAGTTGTGGCCTATGAATCTAAAAAAATAAAACCTTATGAGGCAAATTATAATCTTCATGATCTATAACTAGATATTATAGTTCATGCCTTTTAAGTTTGGAGGCATTAGTTATTGGGTAAACCCTTTAAGCTTAAGACTGATAATTTAGGTCTTAAGTATATTTTTACCCAACCCAACCTTAATGCTTTCCAAGGTCAATGGTTAGAGTTTATATTATATTATGATTTTGATATAAACTACATTAAGGGCAAGTAAAATAGTGTAATATATGACCTTAGACATAGAAGATACATTACAGCTTTAGCTACAATTAAAAGCCCCTTTCAAGATCATGTAGTAAAATTTTGTTAGAGTGATGATTTCTATGAGCAAGTTAAGAATGTTTTGGCTAAAAACTCACAATATCATAGATATCAAGGTTTTTAGTTTGAGAATGATGGGATTTTAAGGTACAATGGTGGGATTTAAGTGCCTAATAAGAATAATTTGAGGAATATTATGCAAAAAGAGTTACATAATGATCCTTATTCACATCATCCTAGATTGACTAAGATAGTAGCATAATTAAAACCCTTGTATTTATAAAAAGTAATTAATAAAAATGTAGCTAATTTCATCTCTAGGTGTTTAGAGTTTCATCGAGTCAAGGATACACACATGCATCTAATTGGGTTATTATACATACATTAAGTACCTAAATGGAAATGACAAGTGAACATTATGTATTTTATCCACAATTTGTGTATGTCTAAGATTCATCATGATATGACCTTGGTAGTTGTGGATAAACTAACCAAGGTATGTCATTTTATTCTTGGTAATATAATGTATTATGCACCTATGCTTGCTAATAGGTTTGTGAAGGAAAATTATCTATTACATGGGTTTACTAAAAATATTATTTCAAATAGGGACCCTAAGATGACATCCAAAAATTGGAAAAATTTAAATTCAACAATGGGAAATTAGTTTAATTTTAGTACAACTCACCATCCATAAACAAATGAGAAAACTGAAAGGATAAATAGGATCTTGGAGGATTTTTAAGAATGTATTTAATGGACCATAAATACAAGTGGTAAGAATAACTACCTTTGGTTGACTTTACTTACAAAAAATCATACTAATCAACCATTAAAATGGCTCCTTTTAAGGCATTATATGGTGGGAGGTGTAAGACACCAATTAGTTAGCACATGCTAGAAGATAGAGTGGTTTTTGAACTAGACATGCTTATTGAAATGGAAAACCAAAGTGAAATTAATAAGGTAGAGATTGTTGAAGCCAATGATAGATAGAAAAGCTATACTGATATGAAAAAAATAAAAATGTAATTTTTAGTTGTAGACAAAGTTTTTATGCAGGTTAAATGATAAAAGAGTGCAATAAAGTTTGGTAAATCTACAAAGTTATCCTAGATATGTAGGGGCTTTTGAGGTCCTAGAAGGAAAACATATTTTAGCTTATAGTATTGAATTTGTACCAGCTCTAGCACAAATGCATAATGTTTTTCATGTTTCATATCTTAAAAAGTATATTTCTAATCCTACACATGTTTTGGATTGGAATGCATTACAGGTTAGGGATCGAGGGGTGGTCACAGTAGAACCAATTATAATAATTGATACTTGAAAGCCTACCTTGTGTAATAGATAAGTATCATAATGTATGGTTTAGTGGGACCAATATTCTAAGGATAGTACAACATGGGAAGACTACGATAAGTTTTTGAGCCTATTTCCTTATCTATTTACTTGATTTTCTATTGGATAACACATTTTTTTGATAAAACATTATTTGAATATGATGAACTTATTTATATTTCAATACTTTTATTTGAAATAAGTGTCATTGGGATGATGACCATTTTTAGCATGGAGGGATGTCACATCCAATTTTCCCTATGGATATTTGAGACATTATTCAATAGATTATATATTGATTATGTATAGATATAATGTTTATTATGAGCTAGATTTGGATAGATTATTTGGTTGATAGATATATTTCTTTTGATAGTTGTTAAATTATGCTTATAGTCATGTTTTTTACATACTTTTTATATTCAATAATTTTTATGGTTATTTGTTGGTTTTTATCATGATATGAGCTAACTACCAGTTTATTTGATGAGTTGGATGTAGTATATTTCCATCCTCATTGACAATGTAGAGGGAGAGTATCATTAGTGAAGGGGAGTAGATATCTACATTGGGGATATAGATAAATGACTAAAATATACCCATATAAAACCACTATAATCTACTTAAAATGAATCTATGATGCTTGTATTTAATTATTTAAACCTTGGTAGATTTGATTTCATAACTTGAAAATTCATGCCAATTCATTATTGTTATATGATTCCCTTCATTACATTATGCTTGTAAAAATATGAATGCATTAACATGTTTATTACTTGTATATCTCGTTGTTTAATAGTATCATGGTTACCCATCTAGTTGGTTTTAATTAAGGTGCAAGTTACTATATAAGCAAATGATTCTCTAAGGTAAGATTTTTATGTTAACTTTATACATGATGGAGTTTGTAAACTAATAATTAGATTAAACATCGAACTTTATTATTAGAAGCTTCATTACATTTGTTAATGGTGTGTTTTAGTAAAAAGGTTTAAATTAGGTTTTTAGGTTATCATTATGTTAGGTTTGAATTATTTTTGAGGTGGATAATGGATTGAACACCAACCTCACATGTAGGAAATAAAGGAAATTTGAGTGGATTGAGAGTAGTGGAGTGATACATTTATGGAATATTGTTAAATGGGGTTTAAGGGCCAAGATAATATGAGTCTATTGGAGGTCATACCAAGAATGAAAAATTTGGGAATAAACACAAGTATGATGAGAAATAATATGGAATTATGACTATCAAAGGGAAAAGGAAGAAAAGAGAGTGTGAAGCTCAACTTTATCAAAAAAATAGGAAAATAGCTATTGGCCTATTTCAGTACTAGGTTGGTCATTTGCTTAGATTTGTATTAAAAATGAGTTTTGGGTTTTGAGTTAGGTGTTTTCTATTTTATCATATAAAAATAATTTTATTGAACACTTATTTGAAAACCCTAGACTACCAGGTTTCTAATCTCGAGAATGGGAATTTTAATCCCATTCTTTAGCCTATAAGGTTGATGATGCCGAGATAAGTAATGAGAAAATAGGACTGTGTCTTTCCCTAAATATTATTAAATAAATTTGATCAAATATTTAAACTCCTTTTTTGAACCTATATCTATGAAACAAATGGGAAAATAGGATCCTAAAAATGATTCTTAGGACCAAATTGTAGGTTATGCTATCTTCAAGGAATCCTTGGGTTCAGTTGTGATTGTAAATGTAAACAAAGGCTCTTTTAATGAGAATTATTGATTTAAATTTATAAATTTTATAGGATCACTAAGTATTGGATATAAATAAAATGGGTACCTAAAGTTAATATATGATACCATTTGCATCTATAGTTTTTATTGAGTGAGTAAATATTAAGAAAAATATATAGGATCAGAATAAGTATAGGTTGGGGATGACCTTTTGGAACTGGTACAACATATATATGTATATTAAAATAATTAGCATACTTTGGTTATGGTAATATTAACACAAAATAGTGTTTTATAGAAGTAACCTTTCTAATTTATGTTAAAGCCAATGATTGTATAGTACTATATGTCTTCGAAATGGTTTAGGGAAATAATAGTTGTACTTGTTCATGATTGATTTATAGTTTCATGTATAGAGTTTTAGCTGGAACTATATGAATTTAGTTGAATTTAGGAATCATTAATATTTCTAAAATGGATATAACTACGTGTGTGTGTGTGTGTGTGTGTGTGTGTGTGTGTGTGTGTGTATCACATTTGCATAAAAGGCTAAAAATGATATATGAATATGAGATGCATATTGTATACAATTGTGTAGTGTTATATAAAAATATATACAACCATAATTGTAGGTAGTTACTCAAATGAAGTATATAAGAGTATAAATAAGAATATGATTTTTTTTATACATTTATATAATACACTATTTTAGTATTGAATTTACAAGGGAAGTAAGCATAAATATATAGGAGTGTATGGATATAATTTATAAATAGGTCCTTTGTAAGAATATATACTTTTAAGTGGTCATTTATGGTTATTTTATTTGGTAAGCAATTCTTAGACAACCTAAAAAATAGTATGGTACTATAACATATGTTTGATTTGGCATGAAATATATATTCTATGCAAAGTGTACATACATGTGATTAGGTTAAAATGATACCAAGTATGTATTGAAAGCTTATAATGAATACTTGAATTTCATTGGGTTTCCTGAATACTTAATAACTCTTATAAAAAAATTAATATACATGATATTGAAATAACTTAGATATATGAAACATGCTAAAATTGAAAGACTCTTAGTTATGAATGCATATTGAGTTATTACATTCATAGAGTGCTATTATTAATTGAAATATGAAACAAATAAGTGACTTCTTATGAGACATGACTGTTATTTTTTCTTAACATCATTAAATTAGTGGTTGTTGCTTGTTTTGATTGCATGTTTTATGCCACAAATCTATTAAGTTTTTATACCATAAAAAACTATTTATGAGTTATTACTACTGCAATTTATAATATGGTCTTGCTCTTGAATCCTTTTAATTGGATTTCATGGGATTTAATGTTGATTGTAGATTAGCATTACTTTTACTTTTTTGTATTATAAGATAATGATTTGTTGAAATAAAAATCATAGAAAAAAATTATTCTTATTCTAGGTTAATAAATAATATGTATGGATTAAAATTGGATTCTTGGTTGTGATTTTTTTATATCTTCACTATGCATAGTATATAATTAATTTGATTTTTAGTATTTATTATCAAATGTGTTTGCATAAAATTAGGTACATATATGAGTATGCAAGTGGGTAACTCATATACATACCCACTAACATCATTTTTGTCATGATTGAGTAGCAAAGAGTACTGTGTGAGTGAAAATGGCTCATATTATTAAATCTAAACTTTATAATGAGAACTTTGGCCAAAGTAATGTTATAGCTAAGACATTGCAATTTTATTGTACTTTTAGTTTATATGTATTGATGATATCATTTAGATATAGGAATGGATTCCATGTCCTAGTTGATTTTTTCATGTAATTTTGTTAAGTACACACACAAATTTCAATTATTTCTTGATATTCACATTGTTCTTATCTATCCCTGCATGAAGGGTAGGGCCACTCCTAGAAGGGAGGTGTGTAGGAGACTATTGGTTTATGGTTGGAGATAAATCACTCTAGTGATGACCTCCCTCTATCAATTGATTCAATCAAATGGAATAATACTAAATCTATGTTATGGATCATGGAACTTCTTTATGTAGCTCATTTTATCCCTTTATACTCATTGAGATGTATATATGACATCATAAATTATTTTACTTTATTTTGGATGTATATTCATCACAACAGTGGATGTGTATTTATAAAATATTATGAAAATGTAAAACATTATGGTTGTAAACTCAATTGATATTGATTTATGGATTTTAAAAGTTATGCAATACTTATTTCATTATTCTAGTTTTTAATGGATAGTATTTAGCTCATAGAGTAGTTTACTGCTTGAGTAATCAATGGGTTATTTTGAAAGCAGGGATATTTTGACTATGACATATATTGTGTAGGAAACATTTAGTTTTAAAGTAGCAAATAGTTGGATATATTTAATCTTAACAAAGAAGTTATATTAAAAAAATTGAGTACCTTCAAGTTACCCCAGTGGGGTGTAATAATTTGGCCCCTAGACACCTATGTCCTTATTGGAAACTTGCATTGATGTAATTTTCCAACCACGATTCAAGTGTACATACTTCTCCCTTCATATGTTTCCAAATATTTCATTTTTTTGACCATTTGTTAGTCCTATTTGTTATTTATATTATCATAAGTTTCCATGACACTAGGTCATAATTTGAAATCAAGGGGTCCCTATATATACAAAGGTTATAGTATTATTACACCCAATTAGAAATTTGATCAAATAAGTTATAAATAGTAATTATTTTACATTACCATATATAAAATTACATTATAATACTAAATTGAACATATAAAACACTCAAAAGATCATCATATTCTTGCATTATTTGTACCAAGGATTACTATAGGAGAAAGAGCATATAGTTACACAATTACAATTACACACACATGCATATGAGGGAGAAATACATGTGAGTATGAGGCCTTCTTTAGAGTATTGGATATGTAGGTAGAACCTAACACTAATCAAGATTGATAGGGTTAGCTTTACTCACATGCTAACCCCTTTTTACCAAGTTATAAGAGGTCAAATGCAAAATGACTAGGGTTTTATTCCTTGGATAGATCTCACAAACAAAAAAACAAATATAATTTAAAGTAAAAAATATTTATACAAGTGACAATGCATGCTTGATATAAAATTGGTTCCATTCATGTGTATCTTGGACTAAACACCTATGTGAAAGATAGACATATGCATTGGCACAACTATCTATATTTGACGTAATCATAATGAGAACAAAAATAGTTAAAACACAAAAAAAACAAGACCTAGACCTCAAATACAATCCTTTGATGATTCTTGATCACTGTCACACCCCATAATAAAATATCAAACAAGATATGTTCTCTCTTATCCCTTAGTTGATTTATATTTAATGTATTCACTTTACATGTGTGAATGGATTAAATACTTTAACTCTACTATATACCATTAAATTATGAAAATTATCTAGTTTCATTCAATCAATTTTTATTGTGTATGTTTTATTATGAACTCCAAAAAGCATAAAAATTGAAGGCAACCGTCTGCTTTATTTTGAAAATTTAGGTATTATCTCATGGATTTCAATGTTTGGATTCTTAGGTTTAATAGGAAAATAGTATCTTGGACATACACCAACTAATACAGGGAAGTACCTAAATAATACTTAATTTTGGTCCTATCAAATGCTAATACAAACTTTAAAACATTATTTGAGTCTATAATATTCCTCTTAAATACTTCATTCATTAAATCAAGATAATTATTATTTGTTGACTCAACTAACACATTATCTTGTTGATAATAATTGGAATAAAACTTAATGATTACCTAATTGTCATATACCCACTCAATAAATTATAATAAGGAGAAAGTAGGACCATTGTCACATACCAAAATAAATGGCATACAAAACTTGGTAATAATGTGGTCCTAAAGGAAGTTGATCACCAATTTAGTTGTATAATTATTTAAATCTTGATATTTCATCTAATGGGTGGATTAGTTAGTTTATATTAGGATGAAATTATACCTAGCTGAAGAATTAGTGTTGATGGATACCGTAAAGTCTAATCTCCATTTTATAAATGGTTAAACCTCTATGACTAGTTGCAATGACATGGATGGGGTGCACTCTCTATTTAAAATAAATTGGTAGGTATGATAAATTCTCACATGAGCATGTGAATCTTTGAAAACATGTGACCCATAATATCCTACTCTGAGTAATTGATGAGTTGTAGCACTACCAAAACCATGACCATTTTAATACTTCCCATAGAAGAATTTAAGCACTTTAACTATTTATTCTTTATTTAAACACATTAAATATATGCATTCATGATTTAATATGTATATTATGCTTGATTTGATCATGAAGTGGCTATTATTTAGGTGCAAAGATATTATCTAAGTGGAGTTTAGATGATTACAACATTAATTGTTTAGTAAATAATAGGCCATGTCTTTATACCAATCATCACTAGTGGTGTTTTTAACCACATAGTGTTGGCAAACAATCTATGAATCCACTTATTCTATTGCTTTACTGAGTCCTTGACCTCTCAAAATATTTATTTTTTGGATTTCCATGCCAAACTCATACAAAATTGTCATCCACTTTTCATGCCATTCACCTAGCTCATTTTGCATCATCATTGCTTTGACATCTAGGTTAGGCACAACAATAGACACTTTATTATGTATAAAATAATGTCTAAACTTATTAATAGCCTTAATCAAGGAAAAATATTTCTTATTAATGGTTGAATATTTGAATTTAAAATTTATAATTAGGGAGCTCATGAATGAGTCAGGTCTCTCATCTCCAACTTATTTTTCCTATGTTAGGACCATAACACTTCAATGCTCTTAAGTGAAGGAGTAAATATAGAATGATTGTGTGTAATCTAGACTTATGTGTACATGTTTTGAAAATTGATTTATTTATCTCAAAAAAATATTCATGTACTTCAATTGATAATTTGATCTTGGAATATTTATTTAGCATATAGTTCAAGGTGTTATCACTTTGAAGAGCACCCTATTTAAAGATGTGTAAAACACACCCTCTCTATAGTTGATATAATTGGAAATTATTAGAGTGTGGGTGACTCTGTATTGAGAAGAACCTCCAGAGAGGGCTGGTTCCTTTAAGATTTATCTTTAATATTTAAACTATTTTGATTTTTTTGGGATGAAAAGGGAGAAAGAAACTGAAATGGGAAATCCTATCTAAATGGGGTGATGCACATAAATGATTGATATTCTTTGAAATATTTCTAAAAATGAGTAAGATAGACATATGAAGCTAAAATAAAACTTTGCATTCAATCCTGAACATTAGTGTTTCAAAAGAAGGCTTGAAAGAAGTTTGCAAAGTAAATTCAAATCCTAGCTCTTCAAATGACCTGTAGAGGATGAGATTTTCATAGTAGGTGTGGAAAGGACCTAAAAAAATATAAATTAGATTCCACTTGTATGCTGGTACAGAGTTAAATTACACTCTATTTTGATCCAAAAAACATATGCAAAAAATCTTCTTTATTTGATAAATGGTGTCAATTACAATTTCTTCTCTGCTTTAGGAATTATGAGAAATGGCTTAAAAAAGCTAATAAATATGTATAAAATATTAAAATAAACCAAGTATTAGTATTATTTGATTTAAATTAAGAATAAAATCCATTTAAAATATTAATTATAGGCTTTAAAATCTTCCAAGTCTTCAGAAATTACATGTTCTTCATTTTTTGGCATAAAATTGAGAAGTGGTGGGCAAATGTTGACTTGTCAACCTTCCTTGCATGAAAATAATTCCATAAATTGGAAGATAAATCCATATTAAGAGTTATTTTAATTTATTTAATGTCCTTATCTTTCATGAAAAGCATGGGAGATGCATGAAACTAGTCAAACTAGTCAATCGAAGAGATTTGACCCTTAAGGACTAATTAACTCAACTTGAGCTCAACTTGCATGTATTGAAACTTTTAGATTGACTTGAGAATAATATATAAACTTTAAAAATATATATGGAACATGGTAACTCCAAAATTAACTCATTTGATAGATTTTCAATGCCATTCTTTACTTGCTTGATTGACCAATTAAGCCTATTAAGGATAATAGCCTATCTTCTTGCATTTGGAATCCATTAAACCTAAAAAAATATGCCATGAAACCTTAAAAAATAATTAAATATACCTATGAAAACTTTTCTCATCACAATATATGTGATTTTGATGAGAAAACACTCACCATTCAATCAACAGGGTTGACTAGGCTTATTTTTCTCCATTTTCCTACAGACTAGCCATTTTAATCGAGCTGGTTGGGATACTTATGTGATGATTTATGACAAAAATAAATTTTTATGATGAATAAAAAGTCTTATTATTTGATATACATTGAGTATATTCCATTGAAGTGTCCTTTACTTCATTTTACATTTTTTTTCCACAAAAAACATGATTTCTTCCCTCATCCATACATCTCCATGCATAAAATTCACATTTTTGGAATCCTATCTAAGTTTAGTTAAAATTTTAAAAGGTTTAAGGTTGATACAATATTATTTTATATCAATAAAATTAACATTTTTCAAAACTAGTTTGAGGGTTTAGGAGGGCTTTGAAGCTGAATCTTCAAAATAATGGTTCATGAAGTACAGAAATCAAAATATAAAAATATTTAAATTTATGTGTATAAAATTGACCCACCAAATATCTCTAAAAATATTGGGTTACCATATAAAATATATGAAAATTTATCACATAGAGAAATCTACCTATGGGGTTTTGACTACATTCTGAGCTACCTACACTCATAAAAATTATTCATAAATTAAAACCCATAAACTGATCTCAATTTTTAATTAATTATAATTAAATATTTGTACTCAAAACATAATATGATCATTTGGATAAAATCCACATGTGGTGAAAGATATGAGCATCTGAACAGGTTGCTTGGAAGGGTGTCTATAACTACAAAAAATAAAAGAACTAAAATGAAAATAAATATTCACCTAATTTTGAATTCCTTACAAAATAATCATGGGGTCTATAAAATGCTATCAAAACACTCTAAAATCACATTTTTCTTGAAAAGTCAAAAAACCCCTTTTTGGCCTTTATGCTTGTTTGATTGCAAAAGCCTGTATGAGCATGGTTTGCTTAAAATTTGGATTTGTGACACTATTTAAATGTATTATTATTATTATTATTATGTAACAACATAATACCATTTTTTTAATCTTTTACCTAGAATTAAAAGCTTTTGTAGCACTCCAAAATGATGCCTGCTCCAATGTTGATCTCCAACGAACACGCTGAGGACTGTTACAAAACAGCAAGTATCTCCACTTTTAAAATGGTCATGATTTTTTTTTTATAAGTTTATACAACTCATGATGACCTTGTGTATAAAATTTGAGGTCCTATACCACTTGTAGCTTCTAGAAACATTAATTTTCTCACAAAATTGACCCCTGTGCATGGACTGTTTGCATATTTGAACTTGACAATGCTCTTTTGAAATGACAATAACCCATTTAAAATCCATTTTTGACATTTTTTATCAAAAAATAGTGCTTTTAGGACACAATTCCTAGCTTTATAGGACTATTAAATAGTTTCTTGAAAAATTTAAATGATAGTAGTGTAATTTGGCCTTGACAGGTCAAATTACTAACAATTTTGGTGAATTTCTGGGGTTGACCAGCCTGATGGTCAGATAAATCAGAAAATATAACAAAGATAGACTTAGATATACACTAAATATTGGAAGATCTTGTAGACCAAGACACAAAAGGAGAAACTAACACAAACAACAACAAGCATGTGCACATGTGCACTTAGAGGAATGGACAACAACAACTAGAAAGGGAGACAAAAATATTGAAAGCATGTGTGGATATGCACTTAGATAAAACAATAAAATGTATTCTATTATATACAAACTAATCTCCACCTTTCTAGTCCTCCTAGATCAAATAGAAAGCTATTTGATTCACCATGGATCCTTGGAATGTATTTGCTTTTTTTGATAGCTCTTTTCTACAAATGGGAGAACTTATATGTTCATGTGTTATGGATGGTGTAAATAGGACTCCAAATTACATTATTAAGTACATGGATTGAAGATATATATCTAATACCCAATCATCTTCTGCTCATATTCTCCTTTGTTGCATTAAGAATGCTATCTCTACCTCATTCATAGGCTGATCATGATTTGACACATTCTCAATCAATGATTGTATTGGTAATTTAGTTAGTATACCTGGATTGATATCTTCATTTGACTCCATTTGAAGTGGTACTTTGTCAAAGTCTTTATATCCTTGATAAGCATCCAAACATGTCTGTAATATGACTTTAATTTTTTCCTTATGAATAGATGCAATAGTACTCTTTACAAGACATTCATCAATCTCCACTAGGGGTGGAGATGGACTATCAAACTTTGTACAAAAACTCTCCAAACAATTCCAAAAGGCCTCTTCATCACGATCAATTTAAAGGACATGAAATTCATCAATATTCTTACTATTTGAAGCATGTTGATCACATAATTCTATCTTTTAGATGAAGTCAAATGAAATTTCTTGATTTGTTGCACTTGTCTCATCTTTGTCAGGAAAATTCTCTATCTTAGCACTGGCTCTATGTGAGTTGTCTTCATGGCTAGCTTCTAAAGAGATATTTATTTGTACCTCATCTATGTTAGCTACTGCAATCTCTTGAGAAGCCTCTTGTAACTCCTCTTCTTTGGCATCATGAAATACTGAATCATGTTTGTCCCTACTAAGTGGTGTCTCAACTATGATTTCTTCTTCTTGATCACTCAAGTCACCTTCCTTTTCTATCTCTTTGGCTTCATATTCTTCACTTACCTCAAAAATAAGAGGTTCTTACTTCAAAAATGGCATGGTAGATCCTTGAAAGTGTTCAATAAGATGAGAAAGATCTATAGAAGTTACCATAAATACCTGATTTTTCTCATGAGGTTGTTCTTTTTGGATCACCTTCACCTCATCTCTTTGCTACACTTTTTCTAAATAACTTTCCATGAAGGAAAGGATTTATGCTTCTGAGAAGGAAGGGATGAAGGTCGAATGATCTCTTGCTTAAATTCAGCATCTTGAATGATGCTTGATTGTTCCTCTTTCTTGCTTGACTCCATGATTTGGTTCCAAGATGGGAAAGATAAAGGCTCTTTTCTAACCTTTTGATTCTGGTTCTCCTCCTCTTTCCTTGTCTTCAGCTCCAACTCTCTGATCTACTTATTAATATTCTCTTGGAATATCTTCTCTTTAAAGTGGTCAGTGGTATCAATAGTAGGCTATCCCATAACAACCTATTTCTTTCTTCAACAGTTCTCTTGGATAGATCTCCAAGAAGGGAAGGTCTGAGAAACATATGAAGAACTTGGAAAACACAAAAGGGCTCTTGGAATGGTGTTTTGAGGAGGAATGGATGGCATATAAGAAGGCTATGGTTGAACCTATTATTTTTAAGGCCTTTTAGTTTATCTTTAATGCTCTAAATGTAACCACTTCTATCCATCATTTCACTAGTGAGATTGCCCTAATTTTTCCTCTCAATAGGTGCCCATTTCTCTTTTATTTACTTCAATGACCCTCTAACATAATGGATCTGGTGAGTAGGGGTATCTTAGCCATAATATCTCTATGAATACAACTCTAGTGCATGCTTTTCAAGGCTCACTAAAGTTTGTTTAAGTGATGATATGGATTGGATAGATTTAAAATAACCATGATAAGAATAGTAAGGGGAAATATTAAGATGGAATGACTATTAATATGGAGGATTGGGGCATTACTCCTGCATATATGCCTGATATAAATTCTCAAACTCTTGGTGAGGATCATAGTGTGGTTGGTCATACTGATTATAGTGAGGATCATATGGATCCATACTAAAACAAGCCATTAGAGACCATTAGTAAACCAAATTCTAAAAGTAATCAATATTGAAATGATACTTGATATTCATAACCAACTTTGAGTGTTTGAAAGTTGCACTGATTTTTTGAATGATGTCTCACCAGCTTAGTATGTAGAATGTGTCCCATCGGGCATGCTAGAAACTATTATCACTCTAAAGAGCACCCTTTTTGAAGATGTGTAAAACACACCTTATTTATAGATGATATAATTGGAAATTCTTAGAGTGTGGGTGACTCTGTATTGAGAAGAACCTCTAGAGAGGACTAGTTCCTTTAAGATTTATCTTTAAAAACTAAACTATTTTAATTTTTTTGGGATGAAAAGGGAGAAAGAAATTGAAATAGGAAACCCTATCTAAATGGGGTGATGCACTTGAATGATTGATATTATATAAAATATTTATAAAATTAGTAATATACACATGAATCTAAAATAATATTCTACATTCAATCCTGAACATTAGTTTTTTAAAAGAAGGCCTGAAAGAAGTTTGCAAAGCAAATTCAAATCCTAGCTCTTCAAATGACCTGTAGAGGATGAGATTTTCATAGTAGGTGTGGAAAGGACCTACAAAAATGGAAACTATATTCCAATTTTATGCTGGTCCATAGTCAAATTACACTCTATTTTGATCCAAAAAACATATGCAAAAAATCTTCTTTATTTGATAAATGGTGTCAATTACAATTTCTTCTCTACTTCAAGAATTATGAAAAATGGCTTAAAAAAGATAATAAATATATCTAAAAGCTTAAAATAAACCAAAGTGGCATGGAAAATAGAAGGATTAGTCTTATTTGAGTTAAATTAAGACTAAAATCTTTTTACAATATTAATTAAAGGCTTTAAAATCTTCCAAGTCTTCAAAAATTGCATGTTCTTCATTTTTGGCATAGAATTGAGAAGTGGTGGGCCCATGTTGACTTGTCAACCTTCATTAAATGATAATAATTCCATAAATTGGAATATAAATATATATTAAAAGTGATTTTAAGTTCTTGAATGTCCTTATCTTACATGAAAATCATGGGAGATGCTTGAAACTAGTCAAACTAGTCAACCAAAGAGATTTGATCCTTAAGGACTAGTTAACTCAACTTGAACTCAACTTGCATGAATTAGAACTTATGGATTGAATTGAGAATTATATATACACTTAAAAAATAGATATGAAACTTTTTAAATTCAAAATTAATTCATTTTATAGACTTTCAATGCCATTCTTTACTTGCTTGATTGACCAATTAAGCCTATTAGGCTAATTAGGCCTAATAGCCTATCTTCTTGCATTTGGAATCCATTAAAAATACAAAAAAATACCATAAAACATAAAAAAATAATTAAATAGGCCTGAATTTTTTTTTATCATCATAATATATGTGATTTTGATGAGAAAACACTCACCATTTAGTCAACATGGTTGACTAGGCCTATTTTTCTCTATTTTCCTACAGACTGGCCATTTTGATCGAGCTAGTTGAGACACTTAAAGGATGATTTATGACTAAATGAAAATTTTAGGATGAATAAAAAGTATTATTATTTGATCTCTATTGATTATATTTCATTGAAGTGTCTTGTACTTCATTTTACATTTTTTTCCCACAAAAAACATTATGTTTACCCTCATCCGTACATCTCAATGCATAAAATTTACATTTATGGAATCCTCTATTAGTTTAGTTGACATTTTATAAGTTTTTAGGTTTATCCAAGATGATTTTATAGCAATAAATTCAACATTTTACAAAACTAGTTTTTTGAGGGTTTAAGAGGGCTTTGAAGATGAATCTTCAAAATGATGGTTCATGAAGTACAAACCTCTAAATATAAAAATATTTTAATTTATGTGTATAAAAATTACCCCCAAAACATTTATAAAAATATTATGTTACCATGCAAAATATATGGAAATTTATCACGTGGAGAAATCTGCCTATGGGGTTTTGACTGCATTCTGAGCTACCTACACTCTTAATTACTGTTCATAAATTACAGCCCTTAATATGCTATCAATTTTTAATTAATTATAATTAAATATGGTTCCTAAAAACATAATAATATCATTCAAACAAACTCCATACATGGTTAAAGATATGTGGATTTAAACAGGAGGCTTGGAAGGGTGTCTAAGATTCAGACTATTCTTTACCATCTTCATTTATGATCTAAGATTCAGACTATTCTAGTTTAGACTATTCTTTGCCATCTTCATTTATGATCTAAGATTCAAATACATAGATTTTGGTGATGAAATGGTTGATATGCTAATCATAATTAAATATCCTACAAGTTCATGATGTTTTCAGCGATCTAAGGAGTATAAACTAACTGCACTGAAAATCTCCTCAACTTGTAATTAACAATTAGTTCATGAGTGCCTACATCTATTTCCAATGCATTTTCCATGTAATTTAGTCTTTGGGGCAATGTTTGGATGTTGAATGCATTGAAATATTCAATTAGGTTCCACACTCTATTGTCATATCTATAAATATGCTATCCATTACAAGCATAGTGGATCCTTATTTGCTTGACCACTAGTTTTGAATCACTGAGCACCCACAAATTCTTAACTTTCTTTCTTAAGGTAAACTAGAGTCCATGCATCAATGCTTCATACTAAGTTATGTTATTTATGTATTAAAATTATAGTAATAAGGATTCTAAAAACTAATTTCCTCATGGTTTGATGAGTTCAATTATAGAACCACACCCATTTTTGACTTGGAGCCATCAAACTTCAGAGTCCACATGTGATCTTCAGTTGTGCATAGTGGACTCTAGAAGGTGGATGTTGTAGTTATGTTGACTTATTATTTTCATTAGTTTATATCATGGACATGATTTTTTATTTAATTGATAATGAAAATTTATTTTTATCCTCAGTAGTAGAGGTAGGCATTGAGATACTCATAATGGCAATATTTTCTACCTCCAGGTATTCAAGCTCTTTATTTTCACATAAACAACCATGTTCAAAATTATCATAAGATGAGTTAGTATCATGAAATGAAATAAATTTATGTGTACATAGGATATATTCCTCATATAGATGATTAATTTATTCAACTTTAGATCCATCCTATATATTCAACATGTTGATGGATAATTTACCATAAGCATGTGCTTCTTTCTCAAGTGTATAGTCTCCAAGTTTGGAGTCCTTGTATAAGATCTCATTGGTATTTTTGTACTATGTGATAATGTGAGGAATTTTTGGTTCTCTCAATTTATAATTTGGTTGTGTATTCCTCACCATAAATTCCATATATGAGATAAATTAGTTTCCATACATCCATTTATAGTTATAGACCTACCTCTGCTGAGAAGCATCCCATATGCATTAGGAATATCAACCACTTAGATGCCAATGAAATATTACACCCTTCTATTAGAATATAGTTATATATGAATGTGGTTGAGTTCAACAACCACCTTGACCTCTAACTTGTCCATTTGAAAAAAAATTATACTTGACTTCACTAGAGCAAAATCTAGTTATTTACAAATCACATAAGGCATCACATTCACTAAAGCACTTGAATCCACCAAAAAATTATGTAAGTTTTTTCCAAATATTGGAATTGTTGATAGAAAAGGAGTTTTAGTTTTCTATTTATAAATAGAAACATTAACATCATATGTTTTATTATCCTCTTTCTTCTTAGGAGTAGATAATTATTAAAGTAATAGATCCCTTTGTTTAGACATCTCGAGGAACTCAAACATTATTATATTGGTTGTAGTTTTCTTTAGGTCATTGACAATATTATATCATGGCTTATTTTGTTCCAATGGATTATCATCTTGTGGGGGTGTAATATTTATCTTTGGATGATAAGATGTGTTATGCCATTTGTGTGGGAGTAGGTTAATACTTGAGTTTTCATTAGGTGGGACATTAATGTTATTCAAAGGAGTATAGGTAGTCAAAGGATTCCATAGCTTACTCCTCAAATGATAATTATTCCCTCTTGGGAATAGTTTAAAGGCATGAAATTCCTTCAAGTTATTTTTAGGCTCATTTTCACTCTCAAATAGGAAATCATAAGAATATAGGACCATAACAATACTCAGATTATCCCCACTTGGGGCTAGGTTATTACTATTTGGTATTTTCAATATTATCCATCTCCTTTTGGAATATGTTTGGTTCCAACGTAAATTGAGAACAATTAATCTTAACATGATCAATTATGTTGTATAGTCTACACCAATTAGGTAAGGCTAAATATACTGTGTTTATTGAGTGTGAGGCACTATTCTTATTCTAGTTAGCATTTTCAAGTAGACTAGGCACATTTCCACTATAGGCCTTATGTTTCACTACCTATTGGTTACGTTGAATTTGTATTTCTTATTTCAAGGTGGGTTATTTGTAGTTTGAATATGTTTTTAGGCACCTACATTCACAATTTAACCATGTAATTAATCAATATCTATAACATAAGTTGCAAATTGGTTACCTTTGGGTTCAAAGTAGTACTTTGGCTATTTATGAAATAGGGTAGTAGGTTAGCCACTAGGGTAGTAGCATTTATAAATGTATGTATATACTATTGATTATTATTTGGAATAATATAGTTATTTGAACTAGGAATTATAGTAGTATTGTATGTAATAAGATAAGATATTGATTTATGTGTTATGACAACAGATGATTTGGGGGCTTGAATGACTCATTATTAGGCATATGGTTCAAGGGAATTATATTATAGACTAGATTAGGCCTTGAATACATAGTCCCTGGGATTGGGTTTATCAGAAGAATATTTTTACTAAAAGGTTTGTTTATCATGGGGATCTAGTTATAGTCACATGGTTGTCCTAATGGTGGTAAGGGGTAGGCACCATACCCTTGGGGCACCGTTTGATGCTCAATACTAACAATTTATTGGTAAGCCAAATATAAAAATGTGAGTCTTTTTGGGGTCCTCCTAAGGAACATATAGGTCATATGATCTAGATCTCTCAAAGATATCTATATAGTAGCAATATCTGATTGTATATAGGGATATTTCAAACTTTTTCATAACTTATGGAAACAAGTATTGAAAATAATCATGAGAACATTTGCTTCCCTATGTATATCTACAAATTGATGGTATAATATTAGAGCGTCAATTGGTATTATGAAATGGTTTATAAATACAGTCTCAAGATTATCCCAAGAACTAATGAACCCATTTGTGAGACTTAGGTAATAACCATATGTTGATTCATCTAAAATTTAAATGAAAAAATATACAAGAAACATCTTCATTTTGAACCTGAGTCTTTATTAAGGCATCCTTAAATGTTTGGATATATTCCTCTATTGTTATTAGCCCACCATGAACATTCCCAGGACATAACTTCTTAGGGATTTTAGGTAAGTCATGTGCAAATCTTGAAATTTTGACAAGGCAACTACTTCCTCCAAGACATTCAAGATTAGACATTGGTGGGTTTTGAAGAAGAATTAAAGGGTTAAGAAAAGGGACTACAATAATAAGGGAGCTACTAACTGAGTATATTTTTCTAGTTTTGGTCTTCCTTTTATCATTTCAGGCTCTCATATGCTTTGTGAGGTAAAATAATTCAAAGTGACCATCAATATACTTTGAAATCATATTTATTATCTTATTTTTTAGTTTTGGACACCTATAATTTCTCAATCTAAGAAAAGTTCCTAAAGTGTTAGAACGTGCTTCCTTCTAGCGCCAATCTATTGATGCATGGTTTAAGCACACCAACATGCATGCTGGGTAAATATTCCACCCAACTTATCCTAAAATTAGGTTATTATAACCTCCATAAAGTATACATCTACTATGTCCTAGCATAATGATCTCACTTAGTTGGCCATTGTGGTCTATTCTAGTTTAAGGGTTCTTTGATGGTTAAAATTTATGAAAAGAAGCTTAGACTAAAAGGAATAGATCATTTAGATTTAATATAAGGATTTTAAATAATTAATATTTATCATTTCATCATTTTAATCCAATAATTATTTAATAATTATGAGTAAATAGAGAACATATAAGCTAGATAAGACTTTAGCAGCTAATTGCAATTTAAACTACTTCTAAAACTAATCTAATAATGGCTATAAAAATAACTAAAGATAGAGGGTAAGAAGAAATAAAAAATGATTCTGATGTATATAAAAATATATTTTATTATATTAATTAGACAAATCTTTTTTACAAATGAGTCTTTTCTTGGCTAGCATAACACAACTAGAAGGTAGAGATGGTGCAAGATTTTAAGGACAATGTTAGTTGTGAAAAAGAGGGAAAAAATGTAGCCATATATTTGTGTAGACAATTAATATCAATTTAAAAGGATTTAAAAAAGGGGATAATTCATGAAATATTAATTTATATTGATCACATACTTAGGTGAATACATAACTAAGTCCTAATAGCCTCACATTGTACAAAAAGAAAAGCTAACAGAAAGTAGAAAAATACATAAGGTAAAGAGGCAAATCTAGGTGATCTCTTGTCTACCTATTTTTATTCTATAATTTTATCAAATATCCAACCCTTATTAATATTTTATAGGCAATGCAAGCCCATGAAGTCATTAATCATCCAACTGATTGGTGGTTTCCAATATTCAATTGGACAAATTAATTTGAATTTAAATTGATCCAAATCTTACTCAATCCTAATGTCATTAATATTAAGTCCCTACTAGATTGGATTTGAATTCAATTTTGGGAGGCTTAATGTCCTTATAATCTTCTCAAGATGATGAATTAGCTATGTTCTACATAGAATCCATGCCTAGTTAAGTCAATATTTTATACTTTGTTTTTCCCTCCATCATAGTTTAATGTGCATGTTAGGTCTAAATTTAATGCCACCACTCCTTTTTAGTTGAATTTTATTTTTTATGATCGACCTTGACCTTAATACATCCCTCTATAACTCTATGTTATAGGTTATATTAGACACAAAGTCAATTTTTAGGTTTTTACTATTTGATGAGTGGATATGGTCATTAATTTTGGTCTCCAAGATACCTAAGATGACTTATCATGTTGGCTTGACAATCAAGATTCATTAATCTACCCTTTTTATTCATGGAAGTATTATTACTATTTAATGAATTCCATGATGATTCTCATTATTAGGTTATGCAACATGGCTACCCCACACTCTTTTGATGCTCAACTAATGGCCTATATTATTTTGACTATTCTTTATCTAGGATGCAACAAGATCTTGATATGTGGTGTGATCTCACTCATCTGGGAGCTCATGGGTTTTGACTTGATGGCCAATACACATTAAATAGTATGATTCCATGAAATATCAACATCTGGCCTCATATCAACCATCTATGTCTCTATTACTTTACCAATTTATTCTGACCATCCTAGGGGCACAATAAAATGAGATCTTACCATGTGACACCATCCTGTTCACCTAAAGGATTTTTGGTTTTCATGATGATTAAAAACTAATCTTGGGTTGTGATGAAGTGATATTTAATCACATGGCATCATATCTCTCATATTAAAGGTATTTTGGAGACTCATACCTCTAACTACTCTAGGAAAGTGGGATCTTTATAGGTGTTTCCATCTCGTTAATCTAAAACCTTGCTATAAAATTTAAAATAAACCAAGTCAAAAAGGTAGTGGAGGAGTGAATTATCAACAAGTGTCAGCTCTTCACTTGCTTGGGGATCATTAAAAATTAAGTGGGTATTTACCTATATAAAAATAAAATATTAGTTAGAATTTGAATTTTAACTTACATGAAAATGACTAAGTTAAAATTTACAAAGAAAGGCAATGACAAAAATAAACAACCAAATAAGAACAACTATTTTTTTCAACTAACAACTAATTTAGTCCAAAATATAGAAAGTGACAGTCTAATAATAAAACTGTATAAACACTTAGCCACTTTAAATCAAAAGGAATCATAAATTGACCAAATAACTTAGTGAAAAGATACAAAAATTGTAAAAATAATTAGATAATTTGCTTGAGGCTAAGCCGAAATTTTACCAAAAGGGAAATTCTCCCACATTTCAAAAACATGTTTGAAAAAAGCTAAGATATTTTAGAATTACGTGAATTCAAATAATAATATCAATGAAATCCAAAATGTATTTTTTATTCCAATTATATTTAATGAACATTTATCTTTCTAACTTGGTTAAAATAATGAATCTAGTCTAAAATTTAGACTTCACATCTAGGGATATTTTTAGTTAAACCAAAAATTGAAATAGGTCTAGGACATAAATTCCACTAAAGTAGAAGATCATACTCCAGAGAAAAAAAATCTTCCATTATTTGATCATGAAATCAAGAAATGTTGTGCAAGAAATAAAACAAACAAGTAGAAATCAAAGAATTTTATGTAAAAGATGAATTGGTGGAAAAATCTCGACATGGATTTCATAATACATAAATCTCTTCCTTTTATGTAGGTGGAATTTTGTTTCCATGCAATGAAACACATCACTCTAGAAGGTAAATAATCTATAGTTTACTTTTATCTTTTTTATTAATAACTAATTTCATTTGATAAAAACCATAAGTATCCATTTCTTTCTATTGATATAATCGGAAAGGTCCATTATGGACATGAAATTCACTAAAGGAGAGGAACCAATTCATTAAAGCCTAATTCTACTTTTATCACAAGGTGTTATGCAAATCATATTCATATCCAAACATATTTTAAACCTCAATACTCCAAGTGGTAAGAGGGATAATAGAGAGAAAGTAGTGCCCACCAAAGGCAAAAATATAAAAGAATTGAGTTTCAAGGTGGTAAGGATAATTATCCTACTCAAACCTAATCTTGGGCCTAACACAATGGGTGAAATGAAGGGAAAACCTCTTCGAATGTGAGATGGAAAAAAATGGTGTAGATAGTTGAAAATAACCTTAATCTCAAAATAAAATCTACTTTAAGGGTGACAAGGTATGTTTATATTATGGATTTGGAGCCATAGCCTTCCAAGGATTACAACCCGAGCCATGATTTAGACCAAAAATTCATCCTCAAAGAGGATTTTCATGCTTAGGCTAAGGAGCCTATAATGACTCCCCTTAACTAATGGACTCAAGATGTGGACTCAATTTTTTTGAGTTCCATTTTTCCCTAGTTCCTTGTCAAATAAATTCTATTGGTGATGACTACAAAGAAATTATTTCTTACTTATAATAAAATTTATTTTTACAAAGGAGTTGTTTGAAATTTTTTCTTAAGGGTGAGATAGGTTAAGATAAGGTTATTTGTGATGGCGTCCCATAATCATATAGTATCACTAGAGGGGAGGTTTGTTCCTAAGGTCAAGGTTTTGGAGTTGAAAATGGATTTTTTCTATCAACAGGTGGATTTTGTGAATCTCATATGTAGGGTGAAGAAGTTGGAGGCCACACTTTATATCATCAATAAAAAAGTGGACCAGATCATAAAACTTAGCTCTTTTTGGCTATTAACTATGCTAAATACATTGATAAATTCCTAGATAACTTTAACAGGAGTAAATTTTAATTATTTAGGTTGGCCTAAGGATGACCAAGTAAGAATCCCAAAGGCCATAATCCATTCCTTCATTCAAAGTTAAAAGAGATTGATGAACTCAAATATCATCTCCAGCTGATGAATAAATCTGGTAGGATTTTGAACATATATAAAAAGTGGAAAACCCAAAGGATTTGAAAACATTTTAATTTAGTTATTTATTATTGGTCTGATTTACTATGAGGTAGGATTGTTATAGTTTGATGTCTGGTTTGTAATCTATTTAGTCTATTGACTACTTTTTATCCATTTATTCCTTGTTTAACCTTAATGTTTAACTTTAATTTATTTTATTATCTCTCTTTGTAAAATGGTAGGGGCCATTTCAAAACCCCTTTTTACCCAATAGTAAAAACAAAACAAAAAAATAGTTGGGTAAGTTATGGTTGAAACCTACACAATAATAAATATGCACGAATCTCAAAAATAAACCAAAAGTATGGATTCATATAATTTTCACAATATTTAACCAATTTTAATTAGTCTAATATTTTTCATTGTCATTTATTTATTATAATATGAAACACACATATGGGTGTGCACACACACAATTTCATTATATTTATTTCTCTCACTGAATCCCTTTTATTTTTTTAAAACCATATCAAAATAGACAAATGCCACATGTTTTTAAAATAAATTAATAAATAAAATATTTAAAATATATGTTTATTTCTTCCAAGTTAAACTTCCTATATTTTCCTAATTTAATCTATTTATTCATTGTACTTTTTTAATATTATTTTATTGAAAAATTATTATATAATTCATTATATAATGTGAAAAAGGTATAATTGGAAGTTATTTAGAAGCTATATATTCCCTCCTATTCATTATAAATATGAGTGTAATTCATTATAACATGACTTTCTGACATTTCAAGCAATCTTTGGTAGATAGGAAGATAAAAAATGACTTTATGTTTATTTATCAAGAGATACAAATAAAATTTTCAAGGCTCTATGTCTAAATATTTATTTGTGTATATATGTGTTATTTTTATTTTGAATGTGTATCTTCTCTAGTTTCTATATTCAATATGAAATGCAATTAAAAAAAAATAGTGTTTTTATAAGTTATATTCTTGCATGTAAATTAAAATATGAATTTTATTATTTATACATATAATCATTATTTATTTTCTTTCAAAATATTATCCTCCCAAATTTATTTTAATTTTAATTAAAAAACCCATGATTTTTTTTAATACATATTATACAAATTCCTTTTCAATCATTTTACTTCTTTCACTAAAGATAACCTCTGCTTATAAATGGGGAAAGACTATTTGTCCCCTTCAAAAATTTCAAATCTCAATTTTTGCCTCAATGCATAGTAATTTTCATACATGTTATAAAATTTACCATAAAAATGTTTCTTATTTTGTGTTCCCCACAAACCCACCATTCAATCCACATGACCATTAAAAAAAATCAAGAACCCATTGTTCAACTATATATTTATTGGATTGAAGCCACTAAAGAATATATTTTTGTTGATCTCTGAACCCATGCATCATATAATATATTGAATGCTTTTGAGTACAATTGAATTTATGTAGTCATAGAAAAATAATAAAAAAATTCTAACCTTGAAAAAATAGTTGTAATATTTGTTATTGGAAGGAATAATTGAAAATTTGTCAAAAGAAATCAAATAATCTTGTAAATATCCCTTCCATTCCCACCTACTCCAAAACAATAATTTTTTTCACCTTAACTAAAATGATATATATTAGAGAAATAAAAAAAAGGAATAGCAAACCTTTTCTTTTATTATCAATAATTGTTTTATTTTAAACTTACTCAAGAAATTAGATCGTAAAAAAATCTTCAAGTATACCTTCTAGTAAAAATAAATATAAACAAGATGGTGGGATTCTGAATAGAAAAATATTAGTTATTTATAATTTTTTTCCTTAGATCATAAGTTTCAAAAACATGGTTATAGTACCCTAGGATCAAACTATAGGACCATTATCACCAGGGAAAAAAAAGTCATGAGTTACCCAAAGTATTTTTAAATAAATTTCATAAATTCACTAAGGACATAAACTAATGTCCAGATGATCACATCTCTACATTAAATGTTTCATGTACTATACTTGATGTTCAATATGAATACATGGTATTCATATTATTTATTTAAAATTTACAAGAGAGATTTATTGAAAGTTTTTTCTATCTTATCACAAGGTGCATTCATGAATGGGCCACCATTAAATATATGTTTGAAAGTAGATTGAAACTAGTTGAAGTATTTCATTCCCTCTTTGATAAATTGTCACAAATGAAAAAATTGAATCATAAATCCATGGAAAAAATTTGTGGTTAAATTCATCAAAATAATTAAAAAAACCTTGCTACAACTAATCATACATAAGATAAGATAAATAATTTCCTTATCATTGCATAATTTTATGAAGTAGGTTTCCCATTGAGGATAACCCAAGTGGAGAATTTGAATAAAGCTCAAACATTTCCTATAAAATGTGAATATGTATTAATCATGAAAATAAATCTATAGTGAGACTCTACATGAACCAAATTTAAAATTTCAAGGTTGAATTCCTTTGAGTTTCTTATTTAAAATATGGCTAATGATATACTAGTCATCAAAAAAATAATTTACTAAAAGGAAACAAATCCCCATATAAATATGTGCTAAACAATTATATTCCATACAATGGTAATCATCCTTGCTTCCAAATAACTTAACATAAATTTATGGTTGAAGGTCGTAGAGGTACACCTCTCAACATAACACTTGAATCTTAGGACATGAAAAAATATGATGATGTTTTAGAATATCTATAAGACTCATGATTATTATTATGGTGACTCTACAATTCAATATATTTATTAGGATATATAATATGATGAACATGATGATGTAGTAGAGGATATAAACAGAAATTCATTTGCTATTTTTACAATATCACAATATACAAAAGAATAAGTAATGAAATGGAAATAAGCTAAAATAACTAATGAGAAAGAGAAGGTGGAGAGTAAGGAAATGAAAAAAAAATGACAAAATAAATTATTCCTAAAAATTCTCCTTTTCCTAGTCAATCAAAATATAAACAACTAGTATGAAATATAAGTACCCCATCCCCAATTTATACTAAAAGCCTAGTTTATTAATTAAAAAAATTCAAAATGTATCTTATACTAATATATATCATAAATTATCAATCTCTAAAAAAAATACCACATTTGATATAACTAACCATGTAAACAAGTCCAAAAATTAGATTCTATATTTTTTATTGTAAGAATGTTTACACAAGTCTATACATCCAAAGATGAAAACCCAACAAAATCATCTAAAAAGGCCAGTAGTCAAAATATTTAAACTAGTACCAATCTTAAGAAATAATTATACAATATAAAAATCCATAACACTATGCAAACCAACAAAAAATAAATTACTACAAAAATAACTAAGATAATAACATTAAAAATTTATCCTAAAATAGGACCACCAATTGACATATTATTATTAATTTTGATCACCATCACATTACATTCCCACATCCCCATAACTATCATTAGGTCCTAGATGGATTTACAAAAAATAAGTCCCTATTGGGTAGGATGCATGGGTAGACAAAAGTATTCAATTTTCCGAAGTAGCTCCTTCATATTATAATTCCTCATAAAATTCACTAGTTCATCAATACCTTTCATGTTACCTTTATCATTCACCATTTCAAGATCTAAAATGCTCTCATTAACAACTTCATCAATAATATTAACATATTCTAGGTTTGGTTCACTCCCATTGTCAGTATTAACATTCCCATTACGTGGATTAGTGGGTATCATTGTAATAAAATCACAATCAATACATAAAGTAGAGGTAGACTCTACTCCACTAGCCATCACCCCTCTAGACCTGGGCTTCTCCTTATCATTATACTCATATAGGGTACAGAGCATCTCTGTATTAGAAACTAGACATGTATCCATCCCATTCTTATCTAAATCCAAAGACCCAACTCATCTAGTTGTAGGTTCCTTGGCCTAATCAAAATAGGCTAACTTCATGATTTTCCATTCATATTCATAAACATGTGCATCAATAATAGTATTATGATGGACTCTATAGTTAGGAGGAGTTGTCATTATTAGGTACCCACCAGTTTCTAACAAGTATTTATAGGTGATATTAAGCATGTATATCCTCAAAACAATTTCAAACTCAGATCATGGAATTTTAAGCTACAAGTAGATATGGAAAGAAGCAAATATATAGGCAACTTCAACATTGAAGTTAGTAAACACCTTGGTTTTAAATTAAAAAACATCCAAATTTATTTGATTCAAAATGTACCATAGGATTTTAATAAAAAACCTAACCAAAATTTGTGAAAATAATTATGGACCCTATTTGTAGAACAAACACAACTAAAATCAATGTTGACCCATAGAAAATCAAAACCCAATAGGAAACTCCAACTGATAATATAGTTGTTCCAAATTTTTATAGTAAAAGGATAATTAAAAAAAACATGCTTAATAGTCTCCAATTCAACACAAAGCACACATTTGGGATAACCAGATCCATATCTTGAAATTATAGACCCAACAACAAGCTTATTATACAAAAAATAACCACCCAAAAAAAGACTTTTTAGGTTCAAGGCAAGAGGCCCATATCATTTTAAATTTAAACATCCAGCTATAAAGGTGATCACAAACATGCCACAAATGATTAAGGCCACGATAATGGCTATTAGAGAAGGCATGTTTTTCATACATCTCAGTGGTGGATTCATTAAGAGGTGGGTCATTAATTTAGTTAATATTATCCCAAAATTCATCCTCCTCATAAAATATAACCACACCTCTAGCTAACTAAAGAGTCTTCAATACCAGGGTGTAAGTCCTTTGACATGAACAATGAATTTGAAATTTAAATTTGATTTTAGACCAAGAGGCCCAACCATAATGAGAGAAAAGGTCCTTGAGGTTATTTGGAATCTTGGAGAACTAACAAAAGGCTAAGCACCCCCTAATAAATGAAATTGAACATCTATTAGGAATAATGTTACACCATATAGACTTATACCCTTGGAATCTTGAATCCAACCCACTAAAAACTAGAGGAACAATAACCAAGTGTTTAACCATTTCCCAAGCCTTCCAAATAGAGCAAAAAATATGTGAGCCCACAACTTCAATGGAGAATGTACCCACCAAGATGTGAGAAATATGCAATCCTTTTGAATTTAGTTTACCTTTAGGGAAACCTCCTAAAATATTATTCCTTATCAAGACATTCCAAGGATCATCCCATTTCAAAAACTGAATGATCTATGTGATAGAAAGAGTGATACATTAGAGCCTAAGGCCCTTCAAATGATAGTACCCAAGTTTTATGGGTGCACAATAGAAACATTAAAGAGCCAACATGAGGCATAGTAGATACTATATGAGGAAAACACTTTTTATTAAAATTGAATTCTTCTTGGGAGTGAAAGAAGATGACCCTGCCACTTACTAGTTTTATTATTAATTTTGACATATAACCACTCACACATCTATTTGAAGGAAGGTGACCAGGAAAAGGGAATACCCAAGTATATAACCAACTAATTTGGGTCTTTTCAAACCCATCCAAACTCACCCAACCAATCTAGTGAAGTCTCATCCCATCCAATCATAAAAGATTTATGTAAGTCCACTTTTGACCTAGAGGCAAAGCAATAAATATAAATATTATTTTTAACTTATAATTTATCATTATCAATACTAGTAAATAGAGTGTTAAAATCATGAAAAAGGACATCAACTAATTCAAAGTCATCATGAAATTAAATACCTATGATCGGGGGACCAACAATAGTACTTCTCAATAAGTAGTGTAGAGCTTTAGCCATTATGAAAAATAAGGAGGGGGAAGGGGGCATCCTTATCTAATTTACCACTGAAGCTCAATAGAATTAGTAAGCTCCACATTAGCCTCAATTATAGTAAAATAATACTTGAACAATAAGTTTACCATTTCATAAAACCTATCTTAAAATCCAAAGGCTTTCAACATTAGATTAATGAATGCCCACTCAATTATATCATAGGATTTTTCAAATTCAAGTAATATCATCCCAATATCTTCACCAGAGTATTAAAACCAATGCATGCATTCCAATATTGAAATTAGGTTATCCAGGATATATCTTCCTTTAATAAACCTAGTTTGAGTTTTTGAAATAATAGAAGGCAGTAGAGAAGAGATTCTCCTAGCCAAAAGTTTATCTAAGATTTTGTAAGAGACATTCAATAGAGTGATTGGCCTCCAATTATTAATATATGTTTTGTATTTGTTCATTTGGATGAATTTTACCCTCATCTATTAATATTTGGACCTAAGGACCTACCCTCAATGGCTTCTCTATAAATACTAATGTAGTCAAGTAATATAGTCCTTATTAGATTTATAGAACTTAGTAGGAAATCCATCAATCCCTAGGGCTTTGTCATATTTAAAAGAATCAAATATAGATTTATCTCATCATAAAAAATTTCACTATCAAATAAAGTATCTTATTCACTGGACACTTTCTTAAGAATACATTTAATACAAAGATCCCTATTGAACTTAATTTGAGGATTCAAACCATTAAACAAAAAATATTAGAATATAAGGAAAAAATATATTTTTTCATTTCAATTAGATCACTAGACACAAGGCCACTAAAATTAATCAAAGGTATATTATTTATACATTATTTTGTTTTCAATAATTTAAATAATATTTTTGAGCCTTTATCCCCCAACTTGAGCTAGTTTAATCTAGATCAAATTTGAGCACCTTTGGCTATAAACATTTAGTGTTGTCTTAGTTGATGCTTAAACACAAAAACCTCATGAAGAAGGAGGGTTTTATTAGGATCATTTTAAAGGGAATTTTTAGAGAGTATCAAATTTTCCTAGGTAATACGATTAGTTTTCTATCTCATCTTGGCCTTATTATGACCATATGTTTAGGTAAATTTATTACACAACTCCATACTTATATTACACTTGTTAATATTTAAGGAGTCCAATAGAAGCTTACCAATATTCCATGAAGAATAAATACTTAAAATATAGTCAATGTCCTTCAAGAGGGGAACATTGAACTTATAAAGGCATTTCTAGTCATAAGCACCTAGTTCTAGTTCAATGTTTAGGAAGATAATAATCTCAATGGGGTGGTGATCTGAGATGGTGAAGGGGAAGACCATAATTGAGTTAATATTTTATTCTTGTTGTGTTTTAAATAGGTTCTTATTAAAATAAAATATGTATATATTGGAATACAACCTCTTAGGATTAACTTGGTTATTGCACCATGTAAACTAAGTGCTTTTGTTATGCCTATTACATTGGTTAATAGGATCAAAGATCTTGTGAATATGCTTGAGATTCAAGCAAAAAACATGTCATTACCTTTATAATCATGTGGATCACCACCCTAATTATCCTTTTTCTCCTAAATAATGTTAAAAATCCCCCCATAATACAAGGGATGTCTTTTAGATTAGATGCTACCCAATTCCACAAATCAAGCCTTTCCCTATAATCATTTGGAGGATAAACACTACAAATACTAAAGGCCTTATTATGTTTTTTTGATGATAATACACACTAATTTATGACATGGGTATGATCCATGATACTCCAAAGACCCCCACCCCCAAAACAGGATTAAAAATAATTGATGCTCTAACTTTCCCTTTAGAGTGGCACGTAGAGAAAATGGAAGCATTTGGCCAAAATAATTTGAGCACAGATTCTAGATTATAACTAATTACCTTAACTTCTTGAAGAAGTATAAAGTTATATCATCCCTTGAATTATTTAATTATCTAATAATATCTTTAAAATATAGGTATTTAAGGCCCTTCACATTCTAGCTGATAATCTTCATAACAAAGGAAGGGGGTCCACCTTTGCACATTGGAGGCCTTAAAGCTTCCTTTATTCTTATACATTCATGTGAAGCATTGAGTTACCCTATTATATTTATCTCTCTACTTAGTATCCTCAACACATCTTTCATATCCCTTAGGTTTCTTATTGTCCTCATCTTAGGATAAACCTAGGAAGGGGTTGGAATTGGATTCATTTTTTAACTTTTTAAAACTACTTTTAGGATTTCTAACCAAAAGAGAGTTAGATTCCATTGAATTCAAAGGAATATCTTCATCTTTTGGGTTAATATATTTACAAATAGAACTAGGGGATAGATAAATAATAATAGGGACCATCTCATTACATGTACCTTTTGATTCTATAAACAAGTTACCATGGGTATGGGTCTCCTCTCTAGGAGGGTTCACCAAAACATCAATGTATTCATTCAAAATTATTCATTTGGAGAATATAATAAATTTGATTTGAATTTTTAACTAATTATCATAGTTAAATAAGGACACATTAAAAAAATCCATCTATTATAGAGGTGGTCCAAATACTTCATTACTATCACACTTTACAACCTCCCCCACATCTAAAAGGGAGTGTCAATTAGAGGGGAAGAAGTTTTAACTTCACCCATAGAAATATAAGATTCAATCTCTTTATATTTTTTGATAGAGGTTGATATGCCTTAATTAGGGTCCAAGTAAAATCAAGGATTATCTCTCATAACCACCTATTCCATAGGGGTTGAGTCAAGCTCATCAATATTATCATTATCAAAAGGAAGAGGATCACTTATCACATTTTTTGTGATATTATAGGTTTAAGTAATAGGGGATAATATTTTTTATGGTGACCATCCTTTAAAAAAATGCATCGAGACCTCCCATACCTTTGGTGGAACAAGTGTAGGACTCTCCTTTGATATTTAAAAATTAGGGTTTCTAGAAATACTTCTAATGGATCCAAGGATATAAATATTCTGACATGAATATGCACCAAATACCTTCTCATGTATTCAATCCTTAATACTTCCCCTAAGGGTTTAAGATTTTGGGGTAGAAAGTTTCAATGTTGTATAGGAATGTATCTAATATCTACCCATATTAGAGGAGATTTAAATGAAATATCATTGCAGTCCACCTTAGGGTTCTAAGGAACTACTTGAACATCTACTAACCAACATTCCATATGGGATTTATAATAATATGATTTTTCATATTAGAATTTTAAAACAAAATCCTAAACACTCCCTTTGGAAACATTCTACAAAAATAAATATATATACCCAATTTTCCCCCACATAGAGTTAAGACAATTTTAAAATAAAGTTCTTGAGAAAAAGTAATTCCTATTCAAACATACAAAAAACACCCCAATAATCATTAATCAAGACTCTTTCAATTGCAAATATATATACATAGATTCATTCTAAAACAAAGACATGGTTCTTCCTAGACCAAGGGGCTTACCATATTTGATTGGATAGTGTTCATCAGATCCATCCTTACCTATTTATCAACTATTGAGGATAAATTTTGAACCCTCTAAATTTTTTTTGACCTCCTCCTGACACAAAATCATTGAGAAAACCTTATTTCCTACTTATTCATTCCCTTCTCTCCCACCATCCAAATTCACCTCAATGATTTGACTACGGTAGTTTTCATAATCTCTTGGCTCCCTATGTGGCTCATTAAAATTTTCATCTTTCAATATCTTCACACAAGTAGAGGCATCAATTTTGATTGTATCCATAAACCTCTACCAAAAAAATTGATTTACACCCTGTACACACAACTTAAGGGTAGACAAACTATAAAGATAACAAATAAAATAATAAAAGAAACAAAAATAAGACCAAAATCTAAGGAAAATTAAAACCTAATGACCAGAAACACTAATGTATCACTTGCCAAATGAAGGTGAGAAGATGCATAACCAATGAGGAAAGGAGACCAAGGAGGGAAAGAGGTAGGGAAGAGAGCTTGAACTTCCTTCTTGGAGAATGAATTTTCATCTCCCCATTTGTAGAGATCCAATCCTCTCTCTCAATTCTACATCAAAATTAGATGTTATATTTGGGAAAATCTAGATTAATTATATTATATATGAGAAAAATTTGAAATAAATTTAATATTACTTGAATTATAATTTATACAAGATCGATAGGTGAGTTAGGTCCATAAAATGAGATAATTATAGTACTTATGTATCTACATCCAAATGTATTCTTAAAATTATTAAAACCTCAAATCCCCATTTTCTATTAGCTATGTCTACTTTTAATTATATAAAGTTATAATCCTTTTATTTTTCTCTTTTTAGTGGAGGATACAATACTAGTAACTATATAATAGATTATAGAGCCTTTTATAATATTATTCCTAGTAATGTTACTCATGGATTAGGACTCACATGTACTACTAATTTTGTCTAATGCTTCTCTTTGGAGACTAAATAGGTACCTTTTAGTCAAATCAATTAAGGATGATTGGGTATATCTAGTTTTTAATCCTCAAAAGAGAGTAAAAATTACTATCCTAGATGTGGAAATTGTTGTAACTTATGGGATTTTATTGAGTACAAGCTTTTGTAAATACCAAAGAGGTGAAATATACATGGATTGATCTTATGATATTATTTTTTAAAAAGATGTAAAGTAGAGATTATAATCTAAATTTGGAATAAAGTATATGGCACACAAATTATATAATGCTTACACTAATATTATATATGAATATGTAGGCATAGGAAAGTATATGATGATGTTTATAGAAGATTTTGGCATTCTTGAACTAATTGAAGGTGATATTAATGACATATGAAACTAGAGTTTGATGAAAGCTATTATATTTTGTTGTAAGTGTTAGATTATTTTTATTTTCCTTGACTAATGAAAATATTTTATGTTTAGTATAAGATATAGTTTGAATTCACAAATAAAAAATTAGAATATAAGCCCTTCTTCTAAGTTTTCAAGTTACAAAAGAAATGGGCATAACAATAGATCTAGGTGATTCCAAATATATCATTAAAATTTTATGAAATCAGTATCAATTCAAAAATATTTCCTAATACACTATTTGAATATGTTTTACGACTTCATTGTACTATTTTAATATTTATTCATAAATGTAAATATTAAATAAGAGAAATCCATATCTAATGTTTTAATTTTTTTGGTCTCTTTCTTGATACTTCACATAGGGATTGATGAGAATATGTACACCATATAACTTCTCTATTTACCAAGAGTAACTGATAATTTTTAATCTTTTAAAGTATTCAATAATTATTTGAAGTTCATATCCTTCCTTTAAAAGGGTAAAAACTTCAAAAATGTGTACTTTAAATGGATTTATTTCACCTACAAAGAATATCACTCTTAATAAAATGAAAAAAAAGGTTGAAGGTAATGCAAAAGTTTATACTAAAATAAAGAGTGAGATTAAATATGAGAAAATGGATGATAAATTAATCCAACTCAAGGTGAATATGATTGAAAAATGTAGTCTCATTTGAATAATTCATTGATAAACATGAAAAGTACATCAAAAAAAATTCATGAAGACCTAAAGGGATCTCTAAAATTTGAGAGAGTAAATACTAACACTATAGAATAACCAAAGTATGTAAACATTGGTATATTTTGATTCCAAATAAATATGGAAATGCAATGTTATGTTGTCTAAAATTATTTTAAACCAATGGGGATGAGGCATAATATCTTATAATAAACCTAAAATTAAACCCTTATAAGTAGAATCAAAGACATTATATCACATATACTTTTGATATAATATATGAGGAATTGAATACAATTTTACATGAAAGCATAATCATTTTGATACATCACTAAACATAGGTAAAACATATTTTGCTTGTGAGGAAAAAAATGGATAAATCGAATGTGTTAATTTTTATAACTTAAACTAGACATATATTAAATATAATTATGTAGTGTCCATAATGGATCAATTATTTCAATAAATAAATGGATTTGAGATGATTTACATCCTTCATTGTTTCTATGGATATATTTAAGTATAATTTTCTCATGAATATCAAAACAAAACTACCTTCACAACTTCATGGGTACCTTTACATACAACCTTATGCCATTTAGACTCATTAAGGCTAGTGCCATATTTTAGCAGGGCATGGATTTAGATTTTAATGATATAAAAAATATGATCATAGTGTTATATATCAATATCATTATAGTGTAATTTTTTTAGATTTCCAATGTCAAATGTTATTAGTATCACTCGTTCCTCTAATGTATTAAGTTCACAAAGTCATGTAGAAAATGTTCCATTATTTTTATTATTCCAATTTTGTTTATTTTACCTAGTATTCAAGTATTAAAAGAGTTATCCCAAGTGTTTTAAATAATACCATTCTCTCAAGTAATGTCAGTATTACTAGAAATTCTATTTCCTCTCCATGATTTGTATCACTAATGTCCTCTTTACTACAATTCACCATGTATGTAATAATTTATGTGTTATTATTAATCAACGTTGTTTTATCCGTGCCATTACCAAATTTTTAAATATTTAGGGATAGAATTAAATTTTCATAAAACACCATAGTCGTAATTGTTTCCTAAATCACCTTGTCAATAGGTTAAATAGTCATTCTACCCATATTTGTATTATATCTATTAAAGGGAAAACTAAGAATTGGTTTGGTAACTTTTGAATTCCACAAAATATTATGTTCTAATTCATTAAATAACTCATTTAATTCATCAAACATAGTGACCACCATTACTTAAACCCATTATGTTTCCATCCACTATTTACTCCATATACATTCCAACTATCCTTCCATCAATAACCTATTCATTAATAAATGAAACACATATGACTAATGTAGTCCCTATTCCCATATAAGTCAATTTTAACATGGATTCATTAAAAATCATGCAACTATAAATATCTCAACACATATACAAGATTGTTTCAAATCATATTGAAAGTAAAATTCACTTTGACAAAGTTATGGGTAAGTTAAAATGAATGGGAAACTAATAGTTTTAAGAAATTATTGATACCTATTAAAAATTACAAGGAAGAGGAGTTTTACATAAATGACCCTTCATAGGGAGGAGATAATATTAATAATCAAATTACATGAATGAACCTAAAGGTTTTATTAGTTTAATAGTAAATATGTATAACATATAGTGCATGTAATGAAGAAAAAAAATGCAAAACATGAAAATTTGGGTGAGGAATAAATTGAAAAAAAAATACCATAAAAATATGTGGAGGTTATAATAAAAATTTAATATAAGTCACATAATTATATTATTGAGGAAAATTCTAAAGGGAATAGGGAATAATATAATGTTGAAGGATATCTTCTTGAAATTTCACAATAGGAAACAAAAGTTCCCAAGTCCAAAAATATTATTATAGTTTAAATATTTTATTGTTACATATTGATCATGTTTATTTTTTAAATATTTAATATAAAAAGGGAAAATTCATATTTGAAGGATTTTCAAAACATCTTTCAGACACATGGTCACAACTAGTATGTTTTTATGAAGAATCCTTTTAATATTAAATAATTATTAGATGCCACCACTTGAGAATAATTATAGTAATTCAATTACTCTAAATGAATTTAAATAATAATGATAAATAATTTAATTATTAATTATAAAAATTAATAGGTTTATTCAAATAGAAAAGAGAAAAAATAAATATTACATTTTGTGGTGGATATAATGAGAAATATTAAAAAATATAGTACAATAGATGATTATTTGAGTGATGCTATTTCAATAAATTTAAAATTAGTAAATAAATGAAAGTAAACATTGAAGTTAAAATTAATCCTATACATGATTTAGATTAATGCATATTATGCAATTATCTTAGAACCACTCAAAGGAAATAAATAATGTAACCTTTGTGATTAAATATCATCTTTATGCAATGCATCTTGAAGTTAGGTTGGCATAATAATATTATTAGAATAAGGACATAAATAAAGTGATAATTATACAAGAGAATTGGTAGTGGATAACATCAGTTATCTCATAGTGGTGATCAACTATATTTATAATATCAATGTGATTAGATTAGGTTCACCTAGTTTATTTTCCATAGTATGGTATATATAGAGGTAGATCTCTTAATTTTTGTCCACATGCATATATTGTATTTTTATGGATATATCCCACTAATTTAATTATAAATAAATTAGTTTAAATATTATTTTATAATTAAAATAAGTAAGTGACTCTTAGTAAAAATAAAATTTTGTTATAGTTATTTTTCAATCTAGGAGATCATTGTGGGAATGGTATTTCTCTGATTTTGCATTTTTTATCTCAAATTATATGGTACATGGTATTATATATTTATTTAAAATAATTATTGTATGATTTATGTGATATATATAGGATTGAGTTATATTATGCCTAAATATATTCTAACTATTATTCATATAAATTCAATTAAAATATGTGGTTAGACTAGACGTTTTCCACAAGCAGATTATATATTCAAATTATATGTGAAGGATTGAGTCATGGTGATTAAAGTTTCCTTTGAATTTATAAGGACATATGATTAAATTTTAGTATACATTATATTAAATATATATTAGTTTTCTTACAATCAATCTTATTTTTTTTTAAATTTTAGTGAAGAGAAAACAAAGTTTATGTATAAATCTATTTTTTAATCTGCCCTTTCTTTTATTTTTAATTTATTTATGTGATCTAATCAAAGTTTTATAAAATAGTTTAGATTAATTTTCAAATATTGATTCCTTTTAGATTAGTATTGGTTAGACATGTGAAAGGAGTTGAATTGTGATAGATTAAACTTGTTTAGGATGTCCCTGAAATGTTTGAAGGTAATGTGCTCATAATATATTACACAAAAACAAGTATTTTGAGGACCAAAATCTATAACTATTACCTTGGAATAAATATGCAATATTTTATTAACTTGGACTAGTTACATTTACTCACTTTACCATTATCATTGTATAATATTATCTTCCTTCCTAAAATAGATATGTATGTGTGACCATAAAAATTTATTGTGTGTGAAACTATATAAGGTAGTATCCTTATCTTGAAAATCTATGTCAGCTTATGAAGGGTAGAAACCTATAAAAAATTGGTAATTGTAAAGGGATGAACCCAATCACCTCCATTGATGGCTTAATGTTTCCTAATTATCTAATAATATGAATAGGGAATTCAAGTCATAATTAGTTATTCCCCTTATTGTGCATGTGAAACTATGATCATTTGTTATATGATTGTACCTAATTATTTAAATTTCAAAACTTGTAAATGTTTTATATTTAATTATATGGTTTTATTTTAGAATTGGCTAATGCTTAATCATAGTGATTAATTTTAAATTTTTTAATAATAAGTTAGTTTTACTTGCTATGCACTAGTGTATAGATGTGTAATAAATGAATTCTACATGAATGCTGGGTAGTTAATAAACTTGAACTTGATTTATATTTATATGAGTCCATTTGGGTAATTTATCACACCATTGACATGATAGGATAATGGGCTGACCCACATGGATTAAATAGATTTTAAAAATATTTATTTTTGGGTGAGGTACAATAACATCCATCTCAAAATAGTTTAATTTACAAAACTATCTAAGCATGCCATGTATGTATAGGAGATAAGAATTTAAATATAATAATATTAAGACAAATGAGTAATTCGTTTACGTGTTATGAAATAGAATAAGAGGTTTTTATAGGAAAATGACATTAAAATAGGGACAAACACATAGTGGAGCATGTCTATGTGAGATAAGGAGAATAAAAAGTATTTGGGGACACAAAAATCATGTGCAATAAATTTAAATTAATATTGACATTTACAAGTATCTAATTACATATTTTTATGACTACACATAAAAATAATATTCAAGATAGGCACAATGATCTCAAGTGGCACATACTAGCAAAATCTATAGGGACAATATCAATAGAATCTAGATAGTATCAATTTCCACATGGGTCTAAACTTCCTTGATAACATCTGCATAGGTTATCATGTATTATTTGCTCATATAAATAGTTACATAGATAAAATTTAATAATTTTAGAGATTGTGACAAAGGAAATGAGCAACATAAATAAAAAATTAGCTATGTGTATTCTTTTATCATGTTAATTATAAATATAGTTAAGTGCAATTAAAACCTCTCTTTCTATTTAAATTTTGTATGATAGATATTACATTTTATAAAATATGAATTTCAATATTTATATATTATTTATATGGAATTAATCAAAAAATAAATAAAACATTATGTTGAGCTTGATATTTTTTTTAGCATGGAAAAATTTAGGCCTTGTGCATTGCCCAACTTTCATAATGATGAGTCTCTTTTGCATTGTTTGGGTCATATGAAGATATACCTTCCGTATATCATTTTAAAAGTATTAATTTTATAATAAATATCCATAAAAATTTAGGAGAGAATAAATTCTCACAAAATTATGTCTAATTAGATGGCATTAATACATTCCCCAGTGTAAAATATTTGGAAGATCATTTTGCATTGTTAAATAAAGAAACAATCAAATTAAGTTAAGGTACTGATCGATACCCAAGAGAAGTTATTATTGTAACAGTGATGAAATATAATGAGGGGAAATCACTTAAATATATAATAAATTATTTATGACTCATTCACTTGGTATTATTAAAATATTCCAGACATAGATCATTCAATTATTATACAATATTATTTATAACCCATATGAAAAACACATCAAGAAGAAAATTCATAAAATGCATCCAAAATTGGTCTTGATAGTTAAATATTAGATGAAAATGTTACTTCATACATGGTTTATTAGACCAATTTATTATTTTGAGTGTATTTATAAAATTGTGTTTGAACTATTAAAACTAATGGATAAATTAGAATTTATACAATATTTTAAGATCTAAAAAAAATGTCCTAAACACAACTTCCCATTACCTAACATCAATATTATTATGGAATCCAATATAGGTTATGAAATTATATCATTTATGGATGATTTTTTTGGTATAAAATAAAATAATTATTAATGCTTAAGATTAAGCAAAAAAATGGCTTTAAATTTTACACAGGGAATGATTTTTTATGTGTTTATTTAATTTGGATTGAAGAACATTGAAACTACCTATCATAGATCTATGACACACATATTTCATGATATATAAATGCATCAAATATTTTGTTGATGAATCATTAAAAAATACAAACATTGACAAGATAATGCTAATTATTTATGAAAAATACTTGAAGGTTTTTGGAAATATAATGTGCACTCGAACTCAAAGAAATGTATATTTAGGTATCTATATGGAAATTGTTGGGGTATATAATATCCAAATGAGCTACATAAATTGATCCAAAAAAGTTCAAGGTTATTTTATAATTTTTCCACTCAAGGGATTAAATATTTTAATATGTTTATAAGGGATATGTTAAGAAAAAATATGATTTATGGCTCAATTGGCTAATACTATAAAATAATTTATGTAATTGTTGACTAAAAATACAATTTCAAATTGGATGAATGTTTTCAAAAGAGTTTTGATGAAATCAAATAATACCTTATTAATATGTCAATCATTATGCATCCAATTATAGATAATTATTTTTTTATACATTTCCTCCATGGAGCATGAAATAATATACTTGTTGGCATAATATGATGATGATAATAACAAAATTGAAATTTATTACATAAGTCGTACACTAGTAGATTATAAGAAAAATATAATGCAATGGAATAATTTTGCATGCCTTTATTTTTGTAACACAACAGATTGAATATTATATTCTCAATCATAAGACATATGTTATCATAATGGTAGATCCATTTAATCACCTTGTGAAGAAACCATACTTGTCAAGATGCATAGCTAAATGGGTAATGTTACTTATGGAATTTAAGTTAAAGTTTGTCTAAAAAATACATATATGGGAAAGGAATTAAAGATAAATAATTTTAACATCACTAGTTGACATAGATATAATAAATAATAATTTTTTAGATTATTTTATTACATAAAACATTGATGATTATATTTGGATAATGTAATTTGATGCATCAAAATGCACTTTGGGATATAGATATAGAATATTTATAGTAACTCCTAGGGGAAATACTATGCCATTGTTATATTTCTTAAAGTTCCCATTCATAAATAATTATTTAACCCTAAAATCTAGATTAAAGAATCTAGGGTTAAATGGGACAGAGATAGGATAGGGTACAAGGGTGATATACTATCTAAATAGTAGACCAACTAATTTTTAAATTCAAATAAATCATATTCTAAATTTATATATTGAGATATGCTAAAAATAAAAAGTAAAACTATGATAGATATTATAATGATAATGAAAACAAGATACTTAGCTAATTTTTATGTTAACATAGACCTAGATCTATAAGAGGAAGTAATCATAGTAAAAGTAGATTCTAAACAACCATCAAACTATAAGTTAATCACTTAAGTAACCTCAAACACTTACATCAGCCTTGGATGGTTACATTGATGCTTTTATCTAACCTAGACATATGTGTCTAATATGCAATAACTATTAGATCTAGATGCAACCACCTAGAATGTTATAGGTTATATCTCACCTTCACTTTGTTTTTCTCATATTTGTCTTATGGGTTATTACTACTTTTCAAATATCAAAACCTTAGTTCTTCATCTTCATAATGACTATGAGAAAATGGGTTAGTGGGCTTAGGTGTCAAGCTAACCTCAGATACCCCTATATTAGTGTGTGATAGATACATATCCACTACTCTAAAGAGGGACTCAAAATGATATATTTATCCCTTACACATGGGATTTTTTGTGCATAAATATGTAATATGTGATAAATAAGTATGATAGTGACCTAGATTATAACCTGAAAGCTATGAATCTTAGGATAATCCTTAAGTACTTAAAACCTATAGATGTGTTTTCCTTATGAATGATATGTAAATAGATAATAATAAGGAATATTTTCTCACTTGAATACTTGATTGAATTATTTTGGTATGTTACCTTGTGTTTTTTTTAGTTTGTGCTAAGTATGTGTTAGGTAAGGAATGAATGAGGATTGATCATGTATTATACCAATCATTTTAGATACTATATAACATTAAAGAAATTAGTCTGACCATATGTATATGTTTCATTTGAAAATTATATGACTTTTAGGGTACTAGACATTTGCGTTGGGATAGGCCACTTGCATCGACATAGGTGTTTGATTGAGACATAAGTGTCAGATAAGTTGGAAAATAGACACAAGTCTAGAACTTGTAGAGATAGAAGATAGATAGGTTTATAACATTATGAGTATGATATAAGGTTTGAGTCATTATAATAACATTTTTCATACTAAGATATAAGTAATAGTCATAGAGAGATAGTGTATATGAGCCTTTTGACAGTCTAAAATTAATAAGAATAGACAAGGTTTATATTTTCCAAGTCTATAAGACTAAGGTGACATATAATTCATAAATAATGTCTACATTTCCACCCTTTAATTTAGTAAATAAATTTATATTTTAAAGTAAAATAAATGTGTACCTGGGTGTGTATAACTCACATTGCTTTTACATGAGCATAATTTAAGTGTTTTGATGGTAACTGATCTCAAACCAATAACATGATATAGTATATAATTAGTGAATATAATATGAAATATAAAACATTAAAAATATTGAAATTGAAATAACAAGGTTTAAGAGTACACGTGTATTAATGCAATAACCTTGCCTTTTGGAAATTTAATTTAAAAATATGTATCATTATGAATATTTAGAGATAATATTATGATAAATTTACATTTATAAAGTTCATATATATATATATATATATATATTGGATTAAATATGCCCCCAACCTTAGAGAAAAGTTGAGTTACTACCCGATAATTAATATTAGCTCACCCATGAAACACAATCATACTTATAACTTGGTGAGTCTAAGTGAACCAAGTCAAATCACACTATAAATATGGTGAGGTTGGATGATGTAATCATCCATAACCTATAAAATTGGAAAGATTGATTGATTTAATCACATCAATCATACCAAAAAGAAACCAAATACTATAGAAGGTTGGCTCAATATAGTCCATAATAGTCCAACCTGGTGAGCTAAAATCTATATAAGTGTTTGAAATATGAATTTTGATTTAATTTTTATAATTTTAGGTGTTATTTTGAATATAATATACACCTTATATATGTCCCATACTGAGACATGGGTATAGAAGTGGTACCAATGTATAGAATTATACCAAAAATGTGTATCTAAATCATATAACTATGAATATTGATCAATTTTCAAACATTATAAGTGTGGAAAACATGTTTCCATAACATGATCCCACTATAATATAAAACTAAAAATTGGTGTGTGGAAAACATGTTTCCAAAATATGTCCCCACTATATATCCAAAACAAGGAAATGGTATGAGTGTGGAAAACTTGTTTCAAAAACATGCCCCCACTAGACCTGAATCTATAAATAATGTGGAATCCATGCCTCTATGGCATGAACCCATTAATATTCCCTCTTTTAAGGTGAGGGGAAGTAACAACTAGTAGTTAACTTACCTTAAAAGGATAAGATAACCATGAAAACTATGAATGTATCATGTAGCATATATGAAAAACATGACTAGGTAAATATATCATTGAAGCACATTGAATGTGATCACATAAAGTCTTAATATGAATGATATAGATCATGATAATATATAGATAGTAACATTATGCAATAACCTAAAAGTGGTATTTGGATGCTAAGAATGTTTCTTGAGATAGCCTATTCCTAGCTTAGCCCTAGACCTATCTTAGAGCCTTCACCACACTTTTATAGCCATTATGCATACCACATACATCTTCTAATAGGATAAACACATTCCCAAATGTGCACATTAGTATATTAGGTGGACATTAGCACCACACTAAGGACACTACAACCACATGGTGCTAGTGTCCCCATTTGGGCACTAATGTCCCTTGGCTTAAATCTATTTAATGGATACATATTTAAACATGTACCCCTCCTTATGTTGGCCTAAGTACATTTTATCATCCACACAAGCTATAGATCCCTATAAATACAAGACTATTTGACCTCTATTCATTAGAAGTAAAATAGATGGAAAAGCCTCTCCAAATAAGAAACAAGTTGATCAAAATTAAGGTATTTGATCCTTATTCTATCATAATTCTACATAATACCATTTATAGATTCCCTAAGCCTAGATTTTAAAGATTTCAAAACTAAAGAACACTCAAGGCATTTAAGACCACTCACATTCTAGCATAAACTTGCACTTGCATCAAACACGAGGTGGGAGAACTACATTAGGATTGATCCCTCCTTAGAGTATTGGTATGTAGGCAAATTTCTTCATAGAGAGATGTTGATGATGTCCAACCTATCCTACTAAAAAACACACATTTTTATCTAATTTAATAATTACAAGAAGGATCAGGGTTTGCACATAAAATCATATTTTCCAAGCACAATACAAATTTCCATATTTTGTGCATTTAGGAATAGGACCTAGAAACATAAGTGCTACAAATAGGACACTAGTTCCACTTTGAGGACACTATATCAATAAGGTGCTACTGTCCAAGTGGGTTACTATTGTCTAATGAGAAATTAGATCACAAAAACCTATTGAGGACACTCAAACCTAATTTTCAAAACCCAAATCTTTCACGATAGTCACTTTTTAGATAAGTCTCTATTTATGCATATTTATTACTATTTTTAGAAAGGCAAAATAAGTCAAAATCCATAACAAATCAGTGGTTAATTATTACATATTATTTAACTAATTTAGATATCTCAACCCTTTAATCTAACTTAAGATTTACACATGTAAGCCCTAAAAGGCTAGATCATTTGGTGAACTAGACTTCAAATATTTCTTCAAACCCTAGTTTTCATTAATTCAAATTTTTGTGCAATAAATCAGGGCTACATACTTTGATTTTATAATTTTATTAGAAAACCTAGCTAATTAAATAAATTTCACATTAGGGTTTCAATTTATTTAAATATAATTTAAGTTATTGTAAAGAAACCCGAGATTCATGAAAACCTAACCTAGACACAATTAGGGTTTGTATCCTTTTTCTATATATACTCAAGTTTTACTTATAAAATATCAAATTTGTTGAAATATTTAATTTTTACAATCTTTCTTAGATTAATATTCTTAAAAGGTTCAAAATATACAAAACTTATTTTCCAACCTTCCGACCTACAATGGTAGGGTTTAAAAAAATATTTGATGAAATTGATAAGAAATAGTTACAAGACTTTGTGTCTAAACATATAGATATACAAGATGATTTCATTAATATTATTCAATAATAATTCTAAAAAATAAATAATGGTTAATATTTAACTCCCCCAGTTAATAATGTTGTTACACCTCTAGTGAAGACAACTCAACTAATTGAGATAACACAACCTAAGATTGTTATACAAACATTAGAGATAGATACCACTTGTGGCTAGTTCCTCCACTCTAGATGTAAAATCCCTTATGTATGAGATTCATAATCTATAGTTTATATTGTTACATCTTGATAAGGGAGCCACTAGGTGATCATAAGCCTTGGATTCTAACATTATCTTACACACACCTTTGGCACATCACATAGCAATAACTCCCTTGCCATCTAGTTTCTTTGAAACCAATCTTACACTATATGATGTCAAGGGTGACCTAAAACATCATCTCAAATCTTTTCATGTAGCATGCTTGGACTATGTGTCCAATAATTGGATTCTTTTGAAAATATTTACATGCAGTCTCAATAATTATGCCCTAAAATTATTCTATGATTTAATAAATCAATCTATAATGAAATTTGATCCTTTGTCTAACATGTTTATATCACATTTATATATCAACATCAGTGATAAGATATCATATGCACAAGTGGCACAATTAAATCAAAATTTGAATGAGCTTATCATTGATTATGTCTTATGATACAAGATAATATTAGCCAAATTAAATATCCCCATAGAAGATAAATATCTTTAGGATATATTTAAAAAAAGTCCCTTACCATCATTATATGAATCTATCCTATTCAAGAAGTTTCCTACATTTATCAATTTGTACCACATATTCAAGGAAAGAAAGGTTAAGGTCTTATCAATGGACAAACTAAAGTACACAAATAGATCAAAATTAACTATTAAAAGTTGAAAAACCTCCATATAAGGTAAGGGACATTGATAATTTTTTTTATCAAAAGGCCAAAGTCAATGTAGCTTATGAGCCATCTCCTAGATTTGTTTTATCCACTCCTCAACATAGAGTCTTCACTAATATTCCAGACTCACCAACACAGGTTCTATAACATTTCTTGGAATGCAATGTCATATCTCTTCCTCCCATTAAATAGGATTTACAACATGGCCTCTTCCAAAGAAGTATGATTCAAATGCATTCTAAAAGTATCAAGGTGCATTGGGCAACACAACCAACAAATGCATTAACCTAAAGTACAAGATACAAGAACTAATTAAGAATAATATTATTAATGTGGGAACACCCATAAATGCACCAAAATCACAAAAAATAGAGGCTAATGCACTAAACATATTTTTATATCGTTTCCCAAAGCATACACTAAATGAGGTAGGGGGCACATCAGGGGTTCACTATACATACCAAACACATCCACCACTAGATTCCTATGACATAGTTATAGAGAAGACACATCCATTACATAACATTATTGGCATGTATCACACTAGAGTGCCACCTAAACCACTTATCACATTTTCATAGCATGATATTGTGGATGATGACATAGATTTACATGTGCTCTTCATATGAGCATTCATAGACCATCATCCTATTCAAAGTGTTATGGTTGATAATGGCTCAAGAATAAGCATGTACACTATGACACTCTTAAATCATTTGGGTTACATAGAATATGATATATTACCCATAGATACAATCATTAGTGGTTTTAGTGGCCATTTTTAGAGCTCCATCAAGGAGATTGTGATTCCATTATAGGTTAGACCAGCACACATAACCAATCAATTCCTAGTTGTACCTAGTGCAGGTGTATTTGATATATTATTGGGTTGGCCATGGTTATAACACATCTAAGCCATCCCACCTATAGTATAACAATGCCTAAAGCATATACATGTTAATCAAGTGGTTAAGGTTGAGAGTGTCCCATATGAATATCCTCTACCCATCCCATAAGCAACTCCACTATAGTTTCTAGCTATAGTTCTAGAATAGACACTAGTTATAGCTACAACACCACTATCAGATATTACACAAATATCAATTACAACAAAGAGCATAGCTCTTAGGCATACATCATAGAGTTTAATAGATTAATTAGTTTATGACATGTCTACTCCTATGGTATCTACACATACACATACTCTCATATGGAGACCATTACTGGAGAGACCCATATGTCTAAGATATGTCACAAATTTTAGGGGACCTTCCTCCACTTAATTTATGCCAAGATAAATTTTATTGGGTTCTAGGAGTTTTCAAAATGAGGAAACCTACATAACCTAAAGTTTCTTATTATACCATATGGGTTCCTAAGACCCTTATAGTTCACAAGGCATCAAAATCAATGCCACAACATCATAGAATCACTATATATAAAGATTTAGACATAAATTATACAAAGAAATAGATTATAGGATCATAGTTTCCCTTTCAAACTACATGCATGATCACAATTCCCATATTTTACATAGGTGATGGTGATACTGAGTCTCAAATGAGATTCATTGGTTAGTATGGTTCTTACTCTTATACATACTTCCTTCTCTCTCTCGCTCCTTTTACATAGTTTATTTTTATTTGCTTATACATAGCTTATATCTGGAAAACACAAAAATAATATAACATGTCAAAATTAAAAAAAAAACATTCAAATATTACTTAGAAAATAGAAAATTTATAGATTGTATGCATTATTATGTTTACATTTCTACTACTTTCTAGATATTACATATTTCTAACTATTATTATATAGTTAGTTTTATCGTACATAGATGCTTCACTTGTTCTTATCGAGTGTTTGAAGATTACATACATGACTTTGGTCAACTACACTAATCTAGACTTACTATCATCTACCCACTAGGGGCATATACATTGATAGGTTTATTCATTTAATATATTCATCCACTTGGGGGCATCTCATACATAGTTTCTACTCCTAGGTTCTATACTTACATACTATACACTCTAGGTTATGCATTGATATAACTTGATATTGATCATTACTATTCATTGCTCAATTTTTTTTCCAATTATTACTAGTTAGATTCAACATATGTACATCTTAGAATTTGCATACATCTATATTACAAAGTTATATATGCTTTCATTTTTGGCTTTCCTAGTCTAGACTTGATTATGTTTCCTATGCTTCCTCTATTTTGAGAGCATTTGAATATGTCATTGATCTTTGGCTCTACACCAATTCTATATTTGTATGCATTGGACATGTGCCCATGTCCCTTGTGTGTCATTTCCTGATTTTATATGTGAATATTTGAACATGTCCTTCTATGTTTGCTTGTGTATGTGGACATTTGAACATGTCATTGTATGTCTTCATTCTCATATTTAGCAACATGTGCCCATGTCCCTTGTATTTTGTCCTCTTGGCCTAATTTTGCATGCCTCATGTGTTTTATATGTATGATTTCATGTATGCATCTTCACCATGACACTTGTATTTTATTTTTGCACACACCAATTTTGATGTCATGAGGGACCTCATGCATTTACCCTTCCTACTTGTGTGTCGTGACATACATAAAGCCCCATACACCTAGGTAGCTACTTAGATTTGTTGTTATACGCATTGATTAAATCTATCTTGAAACCCTTATGTAATGCTAGATTACATCATACATATTACATTACCTACTTATGCAAAGATAATTTTACATTTTGATGTTATGTTAGTACATTCTAGTGGAATATCATGTAGTTATCATATATATGCTCCGAGTAACACATTTTTTAGAGATACTTATTTTGAGGATAGATATTACACAAGTTTCACAAATAACCTCAAAAGAGGTGGAATTAATAGGGCTTCATCATAGAGATCAGGTTCCCACTTTGCTATTCAAAGATATATTTCAGCACACAAGCTCAATTTTATAAATCAGACACGAAAAAATAGAGATTCAAAAAGTAGTTCAAATCACCTAGATTTTAGACCAAGAAAAAATTAGCATCCATATTAGGACACTAGTACCATAGGGTGATAATATCCAATATAGGATGCTATTATCCTATAGCCCCAACTTCAATACAGTCTAGATTAACTAGAGTAGTACACTAGGTAAAGTACTAATTTACATAGGGACAGTCACATGTTTGATAGTTATGTTGAAATTTTGCTTAGATACACTCATTTCAGATCATATACATACTAGTTGCTCAAATTTTGTTGAATAATGTGTGTCATGATCACTCCCACATTCAATTTAGTTAAATAGATACAATATTACATACTCAGTTTAGAATCAATATATTCAGATATCAGAGTGGGCGCATGTGCATGACAAATAGTTTCCATATACTCAGTTACACATAGGTTGATCAAATGGAATGGAAAAATCCATGTCATTATTTATATTGTATACACTTGATATCATATTATAGGTTTTCACCAATTTCATGCCTTATTCCATCTATAATGGTTGGCATTCTTGAGTGGTCCAGATCTACCTAATGTACCCGAGTGGCCATAAAGTTGACATATATAGTTAGATACCTTTACAAATTTATATAGTATAGTTTAAGATGCATCTAATTCACATGGGTGGGAAATGATGGATTCATGGCCTACCTGAGTTATTGATCCACCCACATGGGAGGTTTAGACACACTTATAGTCTTATCTAAGTTATTCACAGATCATGATCCACTGAGTAGGGGTGGGAAATGATGGAGTTAAAATTAGATTGAGTTATTGAGCCACCCATATGAGGATTGAGAAAGTTATTAGATTATTCTAAGATATTTGATCATTTGATCACTATATACACTCACACACATAGGTTATCACTAGGTTCATACATTAGTTCACGTACCCAACTATGTGTATTCATTCCTTTCCTCTCTCTTTACTCAACTTTACTCAGTTACTTTATTTAGCATAGTCTTTTTATTTTGATAATTTATTAAGTAAGGAATAATTTTTTCATGTTTCATTGTAGGTCATTTATTTGGATCATGTTTCACATATGCAGACCTAGCTTCACATACTTATAATGAGCTACACAGGCTTGAATCCTAGTTAAGTTTAAGTATGTTTCTTTTTCTTTTATACTAGTCATTTTTATTTGTTACATTTATAACATGGGGGGGATTTAATCACCTAAAAGTGGTATTTGGATGCTAAGAGTGTTGCTTATGATAGATTATTCCTAACTTAGCCCTACACCTATCTTAGAGCCTTTACCACACTTTTCTATCCATTTTTCATACCACATACATATTTTATCAAGCCAAATACAGTCCCAAGATAACATTCTTAGATGCCAACCCAGTTTGCCCAATAGTATGCTAGGTGAAAATTATCACCACACTAAGGACACTCCATTTACATGGCACTAGGGTCCCCAAATGGGTACTAATGTCCCTTGCCTTAACTCTCCTAAAAGGATACATCTTCAAATTTGTGCCCCTCATAAGGTTGGCCTAAGTATATTTTATCATCTAAACAAGCTACATATATCTATAAATACAAGACTATTTGACCTCTATTCACTAAATATAAAATAGATGCAAAATCCTATCCAAGTAAGATATAAGTTGAGTAAAATTAAGGTATTTTATCCCTATTTTGACCTAATTCTACATACTACCATCTACATTTACCCTAAGCCCAAATTTAAAATATTTCAAAGATCAATCATACTCAAGGCATTAAATACCACTCTTATTCTAGCAATCACTTGTACTTTCACAAAACACTGGGTGGAATAACTACATCAAGCCTAATCCCTCCTCAAAGTAGTGGTAGGTAAGCAACTCTCTTCATATTAGGGTGTTGAGGATGGCTAGCCTTTCCTAATAATGAACATACATTTTCAGATCATGCCATACTTTAAAAGAGAATTAATGTTTGCACAAATTATATTTTATAGGCATAATATAGAGTTCCAACTTTCATACATGTAAGAACAAGACCCAAAAATACAGGCACAGGTGCTCCTAGAAAATAGGAACAATCCTACAAAGAGGAAATTAGTGCCACTTTGAGGACACTGCATTAATATGACATTATTTTCTAATGGGGAACTATAATTCAATGAGAAAGCATATCTTAGGATCTTATTAATGACACTTAGACCTATCTAGAACCTAGTTTTCAAAATTGAGATCTTCTGTAACAATCACTTTTTAGATAAGTCTCTATTTATGCATATTTATTACTATTTTTAGAAAGGAAAAATAAGTAAAAATCCATAATAAATCAATGGTTAATTATTTCATATCATTTAAATAATTTAGACATCTTATCCCTTTAATCTAACTTAGGATTTACATATGTAAAACCCTAAAAGGTTAAATCATAGTACAAGGTCAACAATAAAGAAAACACACACACAAGAGGACTTAAAAGTAAATCAAAAGATAATGGTATAAATATACATAAAACAAGGGTCATGTTTAAATGCTACATAATCCAAGGAAAATGGCTTAGTCAAATATGTAAAACATCAATAATGACATATTTAAATTTCCATACAATAAGCAATGACATATTCAAATGTTAAAGAGAAAAACAAAGGCATGGGGACTGTAAATAATGGATAATATTCAAATGCTCAAACAAGAAAGATAATGGAAAGTTAAAAAACTAAAGGAAGTGCATAAAGGAAAAGTTTAAGCAACTAATATAAACATAACATACTAGCCCAAGGATCATATGTGTTAAAAATAATGTAAAACACATAACATATCAAGTACACTATGAAATATATAAGCATTGATAAAGGCATGTGTAAGTCCATAAGATCAAACATGACAATGTAAAGTGACCATAGAATAACATAACCTAGATATCAAAATCAAAGAAGCAGATGCCCTTAACATCCACATGACATGATATATAACCCTAAATTCAATAAGTATCCTACTTGGGTAGATAGGGTTAATAATATAGAAATGACAATGCACAAAGGTGATAATCAGATATATAATAGGCCAATTAAATGCTAAAATCAAATATAACATATGTTGAATTCACTAAACTGAGATAGACTAAAAAAATAAGTATAACTATGTTATATATATACATATATATATATATATATATACACACATATATATATATATGTATATATACATATATATATACATATATATATACATATATATATACATATATATATATATACATATATATATATATATGTATATATATATATATATATAAACATATATATATATATATATATATATATATATATATATATATATATACATACATACATACATACATACATACACACACACACACACACACACACACACACACACACACACACACACACACACACACACACACACACACACACACACACACATTCCAAAAAGAAAATGTCAGTATCTTTTATTCAATATTTTGAAATACATATTATGCACCAAATTTGGGATTCAAACAAAAAATTGTCAAAGAGATAATGAAAACTCAAAGATAATGACACCAATAGGAAGGGATAGAGAAGGTAAATTAGAATGTAGTGTGCATGCTTACTATCATTTTTACCTTCTCATAGCTCCAATACAAGATTTGTATTCTTGAATATGATTGTTGAATTGCTTGGAGATGCTTGACATTGGCTTAGATAGGCTTGATAGTTGACTGTGTTATTCTTTCACTTCTTTATTCATTCATTTATTTCTTCATTTCTTCATTACTTTGAGCAAGTGAGGGTGTGTAGGTTTAATAGATTCATGGAGGGAGATCTTATGGTCCAAATTTGAATTTTGGGCCATTAAGATCTAGGGTGGAGGATTTTTCATGGAATTTTTAATTCCATGCAATCCTCTAGAATAGAGAATTCTAGAGGATGAGGGCTAGAATGGAGAGGTTTATAGAACTCTCTAATTCTAGAGATCTCTTCATAGGGATTTAGGGGTTTAGGAAAGGCTAGTGTAGGGTGGTGGGTGGGTAGGTAGATTATTTTAGAATTTATAGTTGGCAAGTGGGATTAGGGATAGGTTTAGTGGATAATAGGTTTTGTTTAGGGATTTAAATAATAGGACTAGGATTCCTAGGGATGTAGGAATACCTAGGGGATAGACTAGTAGGTGGTTAGGTGGGGTTATGGGAATTAAAAATTACCATATAATAGATAATTGGGATTGGATTAGGATAATGGTAGATTAGAGGAAATTAATGGAATAATAGGATGGGCTAAGGTTAGTGAAATGTAGATTAATGGAAGGGGATATTAGATATATGGCTAAGAAGGGGAATTAGTGTCAACTAATAGGAATATTAGTTAGTTGTAATGGATTGATAAATTTTAGGTGTATATAGATATAACCAGATGAGCCTTCTAAGTAGGAAGAGCAGTAAAACTATAAAAGGCCAGTGGCATATGTGTCAAGAAGAAAAACCTATCGTAATCCCCATTTTTTTATATGAGGGAAAGCTCCTTCATGGGGTGTGGCACATTTTCTTCCTTAATCAACAAATAAAAATTACCTTTAGTATCATGGCAAACATCCTTTACCAATTTTTATACCATTATATTGTGTTCCTTATAGACATGCGTGATAAGGAAGGATTGGAAAAGTGTGACAAGAGACTTCACTCTTTGTAACAAGTGTCTGAGTGTAATGTGTTTGCATTGTGTAGTCCCATTCATCCACTCAACCATCATATTTGAGTTTGAATGAATAGCCATGGAAATAAGCCCCCATTCATGAGCAATGGAGAGTGCAAAGATGATAACCTGAATCTCCACATGATTTTTGGTATTTTTTCAAGTTCCTTGCCTATATGAGATCACACAGTCCCTGAAGTATATTATCCCACCATCCTTGTTGTACCCTGGGTTTCCTATCAAGGATCCATCATGGAAATAATGTGGCTATAAATGATCCATAGTAAATCCTAAAAATTTGTGTTAAGTCTTATGTGGCCTATGTATGGGCGTAATAAAGAGTATTTAAATATATAAATTAGTGTGTAAATGTTAGGCTTTTTGTTTGAGAAAATAACATCATTCCTTATGATCCATATGTTCCAATAGATTTGAAGTGGAAGCCTAATATATTATTTTGAAATGCCTTTATTCCTAGACCAAACATTCCATGCTTCAGTTAAATTTACACCTCTCCAAGAAATCCCTATTCATTAGGGAGGAGTAGAACCCCAAACCATCATAGAAAAGCTACATTGGAGAAATAGGTGTGTGACTGATTCATCATCCTCTCCACACAAAGAGAACATATTTGGCCCATACCAACCCCTATGCATTAGATTGTCCTATGTCAATATTCTATTATGGAGAGAAATCCAAAAAATAATTTTGTTTTTGGTGGAGCATAGAGCCTCTAAATTCCCTCTCACCACTATGGAGCCTCAATAATTTCCTACTACTACCAAAGAACTTTATATCCTAATTTTACCTAATGATATCTACCATCATTATTATAATACCAAACTAAGGAGTCTTCCTTATTGGAGAGGGAAATGGAATCAAATATTAAGTATAGTCGGTATCTATCCTAAATTATAGATTCTAGACCATCAATACTAAGACTCTCAATAGTCTTCTATCCCAAAGACCACCAACTGATTAAGGTTCTGTCATAGGCATCATCAAGAGAATGATTTTTTTTAATAAAGGGATACCTTCATTTCTTTTGGAAACCTGTACTCACTAGGAATACGAATAACTTCATCCTATCTAATTTTATCATTGTGCCATCCCTAGGATCTCATGTCAAGGAAGACTCAATAATGTTGAAGCTTTGGATAATGGCCTTCTAGAAAAGTGATCCCCTTGTATGTTTTCTAGGCTACATCCAAATCTAATCTAGCATATAAAGAGAATTTATGTATTTTTGTAGTAGTATTTGCTACCAAAATCCCTATTTACTTATAATATTCTAAGCCCCTTTGGGTTCTATCACCTTGGAGAAATTAGGTAAGTCCTTTAGACCCCAGCCACCCTCATATTTTGGTTGGGAAATCAAGGACCATTTGATCAAAGGAATACTTTTCTTTTCCTTATTTCTAGCCCATAAAAATTCATGCAAATATTTTTTATATTATTGAGAGTCATCTTTGGAAGGTATTCTAAGGATAACTAAGGAATTGGAATAGCCTCAAGCACACTCTTGATAAGAACCAATCTCCCTACCATGGAAATCCACCTGTTACACCATAGAGTAACACACTTTTTCAAATTTTATATGAGCCACAACTAGTCACCAACATGATAGTCATTTTTTCTTAGATAGAACCCCATGTATTTTATGGCATGTGAGTTAGGTGTGGTGAAAGGCATGAGTTTTTGGATCAATAACTTGACAATGTGGGGAATGTTGAAGAAGTATACAGTTGATTTATGGAGGTTGAGGACCATACCCATTATTAAAGAGAATAGCTTCAAAATTCTATCCAAGCATTTTTCTTCTTGTATAATGCCATTCCCAAAAATGAGTATGTCATCCAAAAAAAGGATATGTGTAATTATAGTGCCCGTAGAAATTTTTACACCCATTATATTTCAAGAATATTTCTCATGTTTGATATGCCAACTAAGGGCCTCAAAAATGACAAGAGAAGGGGAGATAGGGGAAGACTTGTTGGAGACCCCAAGAAGGGTGAAAAATTTGTAGTAAAACCATTGATCAACACTGCATATGTCACTGATTGGTAACAATCATAAATCCAATTAATGAAAGTAGGTGCAAAACCCACTTAAGTGAGGATAATTCTAAGGTATAACCAATTTAACCTAATAAAAACCTTTGAGAGATCTATCTTGAGAAGAAAATTAGATCAAGATTTTATTTTGATTATGTTCATAACCTCCAGTGCTATACTGATGGCATCATGAATGACTTTGTTATCTAAGAACCCAAACTAATCTAAGGAGATGTGTTTAGATAGAATGGGTTTTATATGAGCAACAATGATCTTGGTTATAATCTTTTTCATATAGTTTCATAAAGATATGGGTCTAAAATGTTTGAAGATGGAAATATTGTCATATTTTGTGATATTTGAAATGAAAGAGGAGGAAAAAGGAACATGTATTTTACCCAAAATGTGAGATTCCTCAATATCCTGAAGGAGGTCATTTGTAATGTGATCTCAAAAGCCTATGAAGAATTCAATATTCCACCCATCCAGTACTAGAGCCTTCCCATGCTAAAAAGTGTGTAGTGTTTTCTATAGTTCCTCCATGGTAATAGGATGGAAGAGAACCTCATTTTTTTGATCATCCAACCAACCATCAAAAAAATATGCAACCACCATAACATCCTTGATATTTTCTCTAGGGGATTTTGTATAAATGTGTTTGTAGTGGGTGACTACAACTTTTGAGATAGAAGGGAAACCTTTGAAAACCATGATAGAGTTGTCCTTGATAAACCAAATGGTATTTTGAACTCTATAGGCCATAGCTTGTCGATGAAAGAATTTTGTGTTGTCATCTCCTTCCTCAAGCCAGTTTATCCTACTCTTCATTATCCATTTTGCTTCCTTCCAAGACAAGAGTCTAGCCTTTTTTATTTCTAGATGATCAAGAGATTTTTTAGTTTCCTCTTCAAAACTATATAAATTATAAGTGCTTGGGCAATCCTTTATTTTTGTTTAAATCTCTGTCACTATCTAATAATTTTTCTTTTTCCCATAATATGGCTATAAACTTAGTTAATCAAAGATTGTTTTGTATATTGACCATAATGTGTTCTCCCTATATACCTAAAAAAGGTTGCCAAGTCCTCTTGTTGATTTATGTGAAGTCTTCATAGGATATCCAATGGGGTTAAATTGAAATAGAGCCAGTTGCAGCCTCATGCCCATGTCTAGTTTCAACTAAATAAGATTATGATATGAAGTAAAATGCTTGATGGTGGTTGCTTTGAAAGAGCACATGTGTAGTATAAGAGATTCCTTTAATAGAAAATGGTCCAATCTCTTTGTAATCCCATCCACCTTGTGGTGATGGTTAGACCATGTGGGTTCAACAAGAGAAGGAATGACATCCACCAATTCATTTTATTCCAAATAATATAGAAAAAAGTCTACAAATGTGTCCATCTGAGTCATAACCACCAAACTTTAGAATATTATGTAGTAAAGTTTAGGTCTTCCCCAAGGATAAGATGAGACAATTATAGGATGTCTATGTTAGATAAATCATCCCATAAGTCCTTCCTAATCTATGAAGGAGCATAGACATTTAATACATCCATTTCCATAACTAATTCCTTCAAGAGGAAAATTCCATAAATGTAATTTGGAGTAGACACAAAGGAGCCCAAATCAAATGTATTATTCCACCCTAAAGCTAGTCCCCCTAAATGTCTTAATGAGCTGCTCATCACAAAATACCAATGTGGTAAACATTTTTAAAGATATCTTAGTGCATCCTTATCATCACACATTATTTCCTATAGTAACATCACACTTGGTTTGTACTTATATATGATCCTTTTCAAGGAACATTATTTTGAGGCCTTCCATATGCCTCTTATATTGTGGGATATTAGTATCATTTATTAACTTACTTAGGGGATGGTCTGCTAAGGGCCCATGGAATAGTGAGTTGTTTACCTAATAGTATTTCCTTCTCTACATTCATCTGATCATGTGTGAAATTGTGTACCATCTAATGGATCCCCAAGGTGTGTATACCTTGGAAACTTTTGAACCTCTAGTCAAAGGAATTTTTTTGGTTTTGAGAGACATTTCTTTAGTGTGAGAATGTATCTTATATCTCTTTCCCATAGACTAAGAGGAAATATCTGCTTCACTAGTGCATTATAATTTGGGAGTCCCCTCTCATCTTGGTCTCCCTCTGAGTGTAAAAGGTTGGGTTGTTGTTCTAGAGATGCCTATGTAGTGTTCCCTTTAGGATCTCACCTACAGGTTTCCCTATATGTTTCCATCCTAAGAGGAGTTATAAAATTGTGATGTTACTGTAATATCACTACCATCTTTAGTGAAATATATAATGTCTATAATGTATCTATAATCAAACCTTCTAAAGCCTTTTTACCCAAGATGCCTAATCATGACAAATCTTCATATGATACACTAACTAGTGGATACCCCAAATCTTTTGAGAGCTCAATATGATTGGAAAAATGAAATGGTAGAAAAAGTGATGTTTTAGTAATACCTTTCTTTTGACATGATGTATCCTTCAAACTCCCTTCCATAGTGCACATGCTAGACTCCATGTCCATGTATTCCTTGTGGCCCTCCAAATCTTGAGGTTTGTTTACATATGCTCAATTGTCATTGACCAAATTGTGTTGATATGTCAAATCTTCCTCCTATCTTAATGTAATAAACACCTCTATCCTCATAGTAGGCTTAGGTTTACAATTGATTTTATCCATTGTGATCATATTAGTTTGTAAGAATTCTCCCCTAAGTTTTCCAACTATATGATCATGATTACCTCCATCTACCATGGTATCATGCATAAAAAACATTCCACTCCCCTTATGTATGAAAGAGACCTCATCTATATTTTTTGTGACTTTAACATCGAGATGTTTATTCATTTTCTCCTTCATCCCTATTCTTATTGGCTCTTTAGTGTCCTGTGATTGAGACAAAACCCTTCATGGTTTGTATCTCTTTCTATGTCAATTATTTATGGATCCCTATACATTATGTAGGTAGGAGATATTTAAATGTCCATGTAATATAAAAAGAATACACCTAAAGGGGATAATTTTATAATCTAAAATTTGGTTAAATAATATCTCTCCTACCTTAAGCTATATTTTTTCTAAGAGTCTGGCAGTGATATCCATCTCTACATAGATGATTGCAACAACATACTTCCTTTGATTGATCATGTATGGATCTATGATTATGTATCTCCCAAGACTATCACCTATTTAATTCAAAATCTATGGTTCCCAAAGCTTAATTAGTAACCCTAGAATATTAACCCATAGGGCCAATGATTTAATTTGATCCTATTGTGGGTCTAACCCTATGTGCCACCTATAAGTGAAGAGGGAAACCTTCCCCCAAAACTATGGGCCTTTAGTGGAGATCTTAATTATATCCAACTTGAAAATGAAAGTGATGTATCACCTAACACCTCTATGGATGATGGGCATGTACACCAAAAATTTTATCCATGTGTTTTAAACCCATCTATGCAGGTCCTCCTCATATTTTTTGGCATGAAATAATCCCACTAGCACTTGTTTGGTATAAATAACAACTTTATATTTATAAAGATTGGGGTTGATTTCAACTTGTATGGTAGATTGATTAATTTTGATGCACTTTTATTTCCTTTTCCTATATATCTTTCCATCTGCATGTTCTTTATAAACCTTCCATGGAGTGTTTCCTATGATGGGTGCTTTAGTTTCTATGTCCTCCCTTTGCTATAGATTTTGGTCAGGTTGTTAATCCCTTTTACACACAAAATCATCTATTTTTTTGTATGTCTAAGGGTATTTGATGAGATTTAAAAGTGTTGGGTCCACTAGATTTACTATGCTACCATCTAAGTCTTTTGAGTAGTTGATCTTTGCCTATGTAGTCTAGTTTAAACCCCTATTTTTTTACCTAAAAAATCCTCCTCATTACTCATACATCATTTATCATATTTATCATAATTATGTTATATATGGAAATGAAAAATAAACAATGTACATAGCTATTTATTATGTCAACACTGTTCTAGATTAGAATAGGTAAAAAGTAGACTAAAAGAAGATTTTGGAATAATTTCCAAATTCTGGATTGAGTGCCACCAAAGCCAAAAACACTAGCATCAACCTTGGATATTAGAATTGATGTTATTATCTAAACATAACATAGGTGTCTTGTATGTAATACCTAATTGAAATAGGATGTGAACACCTAGATGCTTCTAGGATTATCTTCATGTTCTCTCTAGTGGATTCAGATCTCGGTCATGGACTATCACCCCTTATGAAATTGTAAAACCCTAATTATTCATCTTCATTATAACCTTGGAAAAAATAGGTTAATGGGAACATGGTGTCAAGCTGACCCCAAATACCCTTTAGTCAATTAGATTTGCCTACATAAACAATACTTTGAAGAGGGACTTAGACTGATGTAGTTCTCCCCTACATATTGGCTTGTGTGTGAATCATGAAATATATGGAAATCAAGTATGATAGTGACCTATCTTGTAACTTGTAAAATAAATATCTTAGGGTATTGATTCAATACTTCATACCTGTAGATATGTAGTAACTATGAGTGATATGGAAAATAAGAATACATATGAAAGTTTTGCTCAATTGAATGCTATTTGACTACTCTTTGGTATGAATACTAGGTTGTAGGTGAGGAATTAATTTGGAGTGATTATGAATATATAACACTCATATTTGGAAATATATCACATTAAATCACTTAGGTCAAACATTAAGATACATTTAATTTGAAAATTATATGAATTTAGAGTAGTGGATACCTATGTGAGGGTAGGACACTAGATCAACACAAGGGTCTAGGGCTGAGGCTTATGTCCTAGTTGTTAGAAAATATGTACATGATAATAACATTTAGGGCTATAAGATGAGAACATTTTAAGAACTATGGGAAAGATATTGGGTCTGAGTAATCAATATAAAACTAGTCAAACTAATAGATAGGCTAAGGGGCACAAGATAGAGCATATGTGAAACTTAAAAAAGTGAGAAAGGTCAAGAACTAATAGGAACAACTAAGGTCTAAGTTTTCCAAGTGTATAAGAATAAGGTGATATATAATCTATAAATATTATATACATTCCCCCTTAATCTAGTAATAAAATTTCTGGTTTAAAGGAGAATAAATGCATACTTGGGTGTGTATAACACACCTTGCCTTTGTGTGAGTCTAAATTAAGTGCTTTAATAGTGACTAACCTAAAATTAAAAGCATGTCATAGTATACAATCAATGCATATAATTTTAAATTTAAAAGTATTGAAATTGAAAGAGCAAGGTTAAAGAGTAAACATGTGTATTGATTGAACTACATTGCCTATTGACAACTTAATTTGAAGGATGTATCATTATAAATCACTAAAATTGAGATTAGGATAAATATGTAAATATATAAAGTGAATATATCTATAGAGATATAGAGATATTGGAAGGAACATACCTAAAACCTTAGAGAAAAGGTGAGTTGTCACTCGACAGTTGAGATTAGTTTAAACATGTAACCCAATCATAATTATAACCTAGTGAGCATGAGTGAACAAAGTCAACTCATACTATCAAACTAGGGAGGCTGGATGATACAATCAAGTCCAACTTAAAAAATTAGCAAGATTGAGTGATTTAATTAGCTTAACCATATAAAAAAGTGAACCAAATATTATAGTAGATTGGATCAATATAGTCCATAAAAGTCTAAACCTAGTGGATGATGATAGTCCCTGAGAGTGTTTTGAAATTTGAAACTAATTTAGATTTTATAATATTAGGCACACATTTCATATCATATCCACCGTATATATGTATCTTGCTAAAACTATGTATAAAAATGGCACCAATGTATATAATTCTACCATAACTATGAATATAAATTACATAACTATGTACTTTGGCTTATATGGAGAAATCTAAAAATTGAAATAAGTGCTAATGTGGAGGACATGTTTCCAAAACACTCCCCACTAAATTAAGGTATGTCAAATATTAAATAAGTTTGGATATCATGCTTCCAAATAATTCCCCCACTAAATTTAAAAATTGTGCTAAATACCAAATAAGTGTGAAGAACATGCTTCCAAAACATGCCTCCACTAAATATAAAAACTATGCTAAATATGGAGAACATACCTCTATGATTTTTCCCCACTAATATGCCTCATTTTAAGGTGAGGGAAGAATAAAAAACTAGTAGTTACCTCTCCTAAAAAGGATAAGAAAACTATATAATCTATAAATGGAACCATGTAGTATATATAAGAACATGTATAGGTAAATGTAGCATTGAAGTGCATAAAACAATGTGATCACATGAAGGCCTAAGATGCATATTAAAGCTCATGTTAGTGTCTAGATATAAATAGGAAAAGCTCAATAATGAAACAAGAACATACACAAGGGAAATCAAAAGTAAGTCAACATACAATGGTCCTAGGACACTAAAAATAAGGGGCATGTTTAAATGCCTCAAAATTGAAGCGACATGACTTATTCCAATGTCAACAAAATAAAGGATGACATGATAAAATGTCCATATAATAAGCAATGACATATTCAAATGATCAAACAAGTAAGACAATAGTAAGGAAAGACACTTAAGGAAGTGCTTATAGGAAAGCATAAGAAACCAACATAAACATATCATAGTAACCCATGGATCAATTATGTTAGCAAAAAATGTTAACTGCATAACATTTCAAATACCCTTTATAATATAGAATCATGGATGAAGGCATGCGTAAGTACATATATGAGATAATAAAATGATAATGTAAAGTGATCATAGAATGATATAACCTTTGTGTATCAAAATCAAATAAGTGAATACCCCCAATGTCCACATAACATGAATAGAATGAAGGCCCAACATTTGAAATAGGAATAAATAATGTATATGTGTAAACCTATATCACACTCGAATAGAAGAGTGACACACATGTATATGTAGGAATAACTGATATTCCATCCATTAAAATGGAGCTAACACATAAATTCCAAGGATACAATAGAGCATGTAGGTGTTGGAAATGTTTTTGGAGTTTTGATTTTTTTGATATTTTTGGAATATGTGAACATGTTTAATCAAGGAAGTCCTCATCGTCAAAGGTTTAAAACCACATCAAAATTTTTTTAGGCTTTTTTTATATCGATGTAATGCCATCACTTCAATTTTTCTATCCAATGGTTTACCTAAAACCAATGGTGTTGGAAAATAATCACACCCATCATGTTGTATGCAAAGCTTTGTACCCATATCAATAAAAGTACCACACATGTTTTTAATATCTAGATTATAATTCCACTTGACTAGCCATTTTTGTCCAAAATTTAGTTTCAAATGTGGTTTACAGTCTAATATTCATATGGTGGAAGTTTCCACACAAGGGCCATAGTAAATAGGTAAACAAATGTATCCTCAAGATTATGGCACTAATGGAGATTATATTATTTCATGTGTAGTACCTACCAATTGTGTGGGAAATGTGGCACCATAAGTTGTATCCCACTTTTTTAAATTAAATTAGAGACAGTGGTAATATACCCCATCAATATTAGTAGTAATAGTTAAATCTTCATGATTTTATCATTTTGAGAGAAAAATATCTTTTGAAAGATAGGAAGGATATTTCCTTTTTCTCATATCAGACATAATGTGTATGCATCTATCATTCTTATATTTTTAAATTAGGTCCTTTAATGTCTCAAATTGATTTATAGTATGGCCAATAATGTGATGATATTTATATTATGGTAACTTGTCTTCTATTGATAAAAGTTTACTGTATGATCTATGTCTAGTAGAAGTTAAATAAGTAATTCATGTTCAAGTAACATGGATCTCTCAGATTCTTTTTTCTTAACCACTCCCATTTGGGCTAGACTTCTTGGTCTCCCTTTATAATTTTGGCATGAGGACATTTTAAAAGGTATTACCAGTTCTTTTGGTGAACTTGTGGCATTGGATAATGCTACAACTTCTAGAACCAAACTTCAAAGTGCCAGACTTTATGTTAAAGTGGTAGACCTGAATCATCTCCCAGAAAAGGTGGAACTAATATCCAAGCTTGGTAAAAAAACTCAAGAATTTTTTTTTGAAGATTTGCCCAACTCTTGCTATGCTTGTTAGAAATAGGGGCATCTGGTTAAAAATTGTCCCTCCAAAATTAAAAATCATCCTAGTAGTGTTTCGGATGGGAAAAAGACCAAGGTCTAGCAAAAGAAAGTATGGAAACCCAAAGAAGATCATAGCCAAGAACAAAAGAATAATGAAGATTCTAAAGCTCCACATGCTGAGGTAGATAAAGAGCCTTCTTTTGAAGATTCTAATGCTCCACATGCTGAGGTGGATAAAGAGCCTTCTTTTGAGAAAGTAAACTCTGAGAAAGAAGGACATGGTTTGCAATCAGATACCATAATACCTGAACAAAGAATAGATGATCTAATAGATCTATCAAAACAAATCGTGATCTATCAAAGGATAGAAGATTGATGGAGAGATGTAGATGACAAAATTGTGCTAGAGGAAGGTGAATTCTTGGTTAAAGTTGGAAATAAATCAGAGGAGGGAGATCTTTTTTCTCAGTCTAGGGAGATCCAGGTTTTATCTCAGGCTGATAATGACTTTCCTTTGGATGAGCCTCCTCCCCTAGAAGTTGTGAAAGATAATGGAGAAAACTCAAAGTATAAACTAAACCAAAGAAAAAGGGCTAAAAAAAAGATCAATACTAAGGGGGTAGAAACTAGAAGTAGCAAAATAGATCAGCAAACTAAGGCGAAACCTCTTGCTTCTAATTTGAATAAATCTGGAAAAAGAGATGAACAACATTCTAAGGTGAAACCAGATGTTGGTTCCCCAAACAAACCTGGAAGAAGATCCACTAAGAAAACCAGAGAGTTAGAAAGTATGCAGAATATTGTTGATGGTAGGCAAGCAACTATTTTGGATTTTACCCCTAAAAAATAGATTTGAAAATCATTACTTAGAATATTAGGGGGCTAAATAGTATTCATAAACTGGATATTGTTGTTGTCCCTGTAAAACCAGATTTTGATGTTGCTCTTCAATAGGTTTCGGGACTACTTTTCTTGGTGGTTGTTAATGCTTTATCTTTTTTGATTCTGTTAAAGGGATTTGGGGTCACTTCAAAACTTGCTTTTACCATAATCTAAAACATAGATAACATGGTATTTGGAGTATCTTGTTGTGTTGTGATCTATAAAGTTTGTTTTGAATCCTTTTGAGAAGACTCCACATTGCTCATATGATGGATTTGAATTTGAACCTTATAAGGCTGACTATTTTTATCCAAGAGGGATGTACAAAATAACAAGCATTTACATGTTTAACTTCTATTTTATCTTTAGCCTTATCTTGATTTAGTGCGGTATCCTCTAAAAGTGGATTTAGATTATATGTACCAGGGCCTATAAATTTAAATAGGTTATGTGAAATGTGATCAAGTGGATCAATTTTTAATTTTATCACTTCTAATCTAGCATATCATAAGTGGTATCATAATTGCTATCATAGTATCCTAAGACATGGCCATCTTTCTACTCACTATTGACCAATAAAAGAAGCTCAAATGTTGAGGGATCTTGTGGTTTTTTTGGCTCTTTTGGTAATGGTTCTTTATATTTTTATTCATCTATGTGTACCTCAATTTTTAGTGCCTCATTTGCATATAAATATTAATGATCCATTATATTTGAATCACCTATTTTGAGCATGTGTACATTATCAATTGGAATGCATTATTTAGGTGGTACAACTATGGGAATGCCCTCTATATTATAATATATCATTTTATATGATTTTAAAGGTGTATCATCATTAAGCATGGTTAATAATGTTCCATAATGTATTATTTTTACACATTGGTTCAACATAGATGTGACAAATTCCATTGAATGTATCCAAGGTATACCCAAAATTAAATTATAATACAAATACCGAGACAACTTGAAAAGTAGTTGAAAACATTTTTGGTCCCAATGTCACATCCAATGTGATTTTACCAATCAGTGGGATATGTGAATTATCAAATAATTTTATGTTCATAACCATTTTTTTAAGAATATTGTAAGAACCCCATTCAATTTACTAGAATAAAGTAATTTAAAAAAAAATTAAATACACATATTCATCTAATAGATTTCACCATGATGAAACCTAACTAGGTGATATTTAACTAATATTTTTTAGTTAACCTTATTAAAGGTCTATATTTAATCCATTTAGCTCATGATCACCATAATAATGATATATCAAAATAAGTACAATGATGAATATGAAAATAAATATTGCATTTATTTCATAGAAATAGTGTTACAAATTTAGCCATGGCTGATACAACATTATAACCACTGCTATAATTATTCATATAAATACAAAGCATAGTTTCAAAAATAATAATGTCTTAATAATAATAATAATAATAATAATAATAATAATAATAATAATAATAATAATAATAATAATAATAATAATAATAATAATAATAATAATAATAATACAAAGTTCCATAGAGCATGAGTCTCAATGAAATCAAGTATCCAAAATTAATCTCAAGTGTAATACTACTATAGGGAAGGAAAGCATCATGTGAGTGCTTTTACACACTATTTTACTAAATTTGGGAAACTATAGGTTTAATTTCCTAAATAGTAAAGGCATCTAGATTAAGGGGAAAATTAGTAAATAAATGTTCC